>JALBCR010002302.1:270000-640000 GCA_030710515.1 Abscondita cerata
TGTTTGTTGGTTTTTTTTTTTTTGGTTTGTTTTTTTGTTTTGGTTTTTTTTTTTTTGTTTTGGTTTTTGTTGGGGGGTTGTTTGTGGGGGTTGTGGGGTTGGGGGGGGTTTTGGTTGGTTTGTTGTGGGGGGGGGGGGGTTTTTTTTTGTGGGGTTGGTTTGTTTTTTTTGGGGGGGTTTTTGGTTGGGTTTTTGTTGTTGGGGGGGGGGGTTTGTTTGGGTTTTTGTTTGTTTGTTTGGGTTGGGTGTGGGGTGGTTTTGGGGGGGGGGGTGGGGGGGGGGGTGTTTTGGTTTGGGTGGGGTTTTTGGTGGGGGGGTTTTTGTGGGTGGGGGGTGGGGTTGGGGGGGGGGGGGGGGTGGGGGGGTTTTTGGTTTGGGGGGGGTGGTGGGGTTGTTTGGTTGGGGGTGGGGGTTTGGGGGGGGGGGGGGGGGGGGGGGGGGGGTGGGTTTTTTGTTGGGGGGGGGGGGGGTGGGGGTGGTGGGGGGGGGGGGGTTGGGTTTTTTGGGGGGTGGGTTGGGGGGGGGGGGGGTGGGGTTGGGGGGGGGGGGGGGGGGGGGGGTGGGGGGGGGGGGGGGGGGGTTGGGGGGGGGGGGGGGTTTTGGGGGGGGGGGGGGGGGGGGGGGGGGGTTGGGGTGGTGGGTTGGGGGGGGGGGGTTTGGGGTGGGGGTTGGGGGTTTGGGGGGGGGGGGGGGGGGGTTGGGTGGGGGGGGGGGGGTGGGGTGGGGGGGGTGTTTTTTTGTGGGGGGGGGGGTGTTTTGGTTGGGGGGGGGTGGGTGGGGGGGGGGGGTGTGGGGGGGGGGGGGGTTTGGGGGTGGGGTTGGGGGTTTTGGGGTGGGGGGGTGGGTTTTTGGTTGGTGGGGGTTTGGGGGGGGGTGGGGGGGGGGGGGGGGGGTGGGTGTTGTTTTTTGGGGGGTTTTGGGGTTTTGGGGGTGTGGGTTTGGTTGGGGGGTGGGGTTTTGTGGGGTGTTGGTTTTGTCCGTGTGGTGTGTGGGGGGTGTGTTGTTGGGGGCCTTGGTCGGTTGGGGGGTTGGTGGGCGCTGGGCCCTAAAATGTTTACATGTTTTATCGATAATGTGCACTCCATTTTTTTGAATTTTTTGTATTTACGCAAAAGTTACAAAAAAGTTGAAGGAAAAAAGTTGTTGGAAATTCTATTGTCTATAGGTTTTGTTTGAACCATTTTTTCTAAAACGCAATTTTATTTTCGCTTATGTAGGTGATGTGGAGTTTTGCGGAAATAATTTTTGTATAAAATGCAAAAACAAAAGTGTAATGAACATTTTTTTTTTTTTTATAAAACAGTCTCTTACTTTATTTCTTCTTTAGCTTTTGTTTTAATATAAAAGGGATTATTCCTTTTTCACTCTTTGACTCTACACTTTCGTTTCGCCAACTATTTTTGGTATTTACTGTAATGTTTTTCTTTTACTACAGTTTTCTTTTTTTATACAATATATTTTATACAATAATGTGTTCATAAATTACATGTTTTATCAATAATGTGTACAAATTTCATCTTTTCTTTTCTTTTTTTTGAATTTACGCTGAAATTAAGCGATCGAAGCGACCCTTGTTTTTACCAAAGTTACATTGAAACTATTTCAGCGTACGAGCCGAGAAGTGGCGCGAGTACGTCGCGAGTGCTAGGGTTGCGGAATAGGATGCTACTCTAATCTTTACATTTTGGCGAGCGAAGCGAGCTTTGTCTTTATCAGAATCGCATAGAAACTATCATTTTGAGTAAGAAAGACAGTGTACGAGCCTCAACCCCATGGACGCGAAAAGGCGTTGGGCTAGGGTTGCAAAAGCGACCAGCGACTCTAATGGTAATGACTAAAATGGAAAACTAGATAGCCACTATTAGCTTACCCACCTTAGTATTCATATGTAATAATATTAATTAAGTGTGTAAACATTATAGAAGGTAAATTAGAACATAAAATATAACAGCACAGCCATTGCATGACGACATGTAATGGACCGGTCTAAGCGCCAGTCACGACAATGACGAAAAAGTAGTAGGTTAAAGAAATAGCAAAACAAAATAATTTAAAAACAGATAATCAGGACAAGAATACTAAAAATTGCTGAACTTCAAATGTCCTTCAGATTTGTAATCCATAATATAGCTTAATCTGTTAAATTATGAATGTTTGGAAACCCTCCTTTAAACTTCGTTAATTGACACTCCTCTACAATATGTGTAACGGTCTCTGGTTCGTATCCACAGTCACAATTTTGATTAGAAATTGCACCTCCATTTGAACAACATAGAGTTGCATTTTAAATGGCCTGTTCTTATGCGATTTACTTTTGACAAAATTTTCCTTTTTTGATCAAAACCCGGGACTTCTATTGTTGGGTCATCAATGAGATGTTTATTGAAAACATCAACTCCAGAGGATAACTTTTTTCACTCTTCAACTTCAGATAAATTCGTACTTATAGGACTTCGAGGTTTAAGTCTTTTAGCAAGAGGGTTGTAAATGTCATTCCAAATTGGCAACTTTTTGTTAAGTTGGCATTTATCCTATTCTCGTTTTAACGCAGCTTTTCGTCGAATGTTTGATGGAGTAATACTACAAAGAACGGGAAGCCAATCGAGAGGAGTAGATTTAATGGTTCCACTAATTATACGCATAGTGCAATTCAACTGGGCATCTATTTTTTTTGTATGATAACTATTCAACCAGACAGGAGCACAATATTCTGCTGTAGAATAAACTAATGCCAATGTTCCAAGTTGTTCTAGCTAGTAATTGGAAACTAAAAATGTAAAAGACCATTGTTGTCTCACCCTAATTAATCAAGCGTTCATTATTATGCAGAAACTCTAAGCATCAAGTTTTATCATAATATTATGTACAGTGTTTCGATATCGTTAATTTGTTACGGTATTAGAATATTTAATCTCGATTCGTACATCAATTAGTCGCGTGACTTAAGTCTTTTTTAAATAAATTTGTAGTAAACAATGTATTTATTTTTTTTTATTGCTTTAATTCGAATATTTACAATAATTTGCGTATTAACTTGGAAAGATTAATTTGAGATTTAAGATAAATAAGGACAATTATCAAGTGGTTAATTTACAAATAAAAATGTAATGTCGATGATGAAAATTAAATAAGGTTCAGTCTTTAAACGAACTAAATCTATATTAACAAAATTGTTCAATTCAAACGAACTCGAATAATTCTTTATCTCGCAAACATATCCGTAAAAAATTTTTAAATTATACTTTGAGGAATAGACGCTGACCAAATAAGAGATCTGCCCAAGCTGATACTGATAGTCCACCATTATTTAATGTCACAGGGATGCAGCCACCAGATATGCATGGAATACACCAGAACTATTATTAACATCAAATAGCAATCAACAAAGACAATCCTTTTTTTCAGGTACCGAGTAATTAATAATCAGTTGATTAACATTAAGAAAATCAGCGATTACATTAAATTGTGTATGAAAATTCTTCAGCTATTTACAATTTAAATGGTGTAAAAATTACACATTTTTAATTAACTTTACAATTCTTATGGTTGAATGAGAATAATTCGTACTTTGTCCAATGTTTAGCAAATTGTAAAAACAAAACGCTTAAAAGCTTTCTAACATCTTGAAACCCAAACACTATGCCTTGAACGTTTGAATTACATTTCCGTGCCTCATTGTGCTTAATTTCAAATTCTGAGGAGTTCCTCACATTTTTTACAAACTCCTATTTTCGTGTTACCTTTATCATTAGAAGTACTTCGTTTTACTGCCATCTAACTGTTTTAAGCACAAATGAAGCTTGATACCTACCAGAGTTGGATTTATTTTTAGTAATTTATAGCAAGCGTACTTACAAAGTTATATGTAAACGATCGGAAGTAATTAAACGCGGTAATCGTAATTTACAGTTTGAACGAGTATAAACATAAACATTTTCTTTTAAAACTGTCGATGTAATCCTTAGGAGTAATTTAAAAATCTTATCTTTAAAGTTAATGCAATTAAATGAAACTCAAATTGTTACTACACGAAATAATTACGGTCGTATTGCCTGTTCAGACGTTCGAAAAATCTAACTTCTCCGAGTTTAAAAGTAATTTAATTCAATGTAGACGGCAAAGTACAATTTGATTTATTTATAAAGCAATAGTACCATATAAAAGCGATCGTTGTTAAACCAATTTTAAATTAATTGAGTAGATTTGATTAATACTTTTTTTGTTTGATTAAATTTTAACTTTTAATTTGTGTTAAAGTGCGTTTTAGATGATTTATTGTTTTGGAAAAAAAATTGTTTTGTTTTTAATTTTTTTAAATTGATATTTGTTAGGGTGTTTGACTGTTTTTTATGTTATTATGTGATAATTGAATTCAAACTTTCCAAATTTTATTCATTGCAAAAATGGAATCTTCAGGAGACTCTAACACAGGCCCTTGGACGTCAGCTAAACATCATACTACATACCAAACCGACCTATGTCTAAGACAAAAATTATTTAACTATCTGTTTTTAATTTGCTTCAAAATTTATGTTCCGATTTTTTAATAATTTAACTTAAATTTTCACGAGAAATAAGCTATTATTTTCATGCAAAAAAATTCCACCTATTGATTCTCATAACTCGGAACGGAGAAGCCCGGTTTCCAGTCAAATATGGGCCATTTTAACAATACTATATGGAGGTAACGCTTGAGGGAATAAGGACCCTTTCTGGGCCACAGAAAAATGGTAGGATTTTAGGTAGACTAGACTAGGACTTTATGAAATGGGTGAGGTTAAGTGAATATGGTAGGATTCCAGATAGACTAGACTAGGGCTTTATGAAATGGGTGAGTTCAAAAAAAAAAAAAAAAAAAAAATTGAGAATGGAAGGATTTTTAGATAGACTAGACTAAGATTTCATGAAATAGGTGAGGTCAAGTAAGAATGGTAGGATTTATGATAAACTAGACTAAGACTTCATGAAATGGATGAGGTCAAGTGAGAATGGTAGGATTTTAAATAGACTAGACTAGGACTTCATAAAATGGGTGAAGTCAAGTGAGAATGGTAGGATTTCAGATAGACTAGAGTAGGACTTTATGAAATGGGTGAGGTCAAATGAATATGTTAGGATTTCAGATAGACTAGAGTAGGACTTTATGAAATGGGTGAGTTCAAGTGAGAATGGTAGGATTTCAGATAGACTAGACTAAGATTTCTTGAAATGGGCGAGGTCAAGTGAGAATGGTAGGATTTAAGATAGACTAGACTAAGACTTCATGAAATGGGTGAGGTCAAGTGAGAATGGTAGGATTTCAGATAGACTAGACTAGGACTTTATAAAATGGGTGAAGTCAAATGAGAATGGTAGGATTTAAGATAGACTAGACTAAGACTTTATGAAATGACTGAAGTCAAGTGAGAATGGTAGGATTTAAGATAGACTAGACTAAGACTTCATGAAATGGGTGAGGTCAAGTGAGAATGGTAGGATTTCAGATAGACTAGACTAGAACTTTATAAAATGGGTGAAGTCAAGTGAGAATGGTAGGATTTAAGATAGACTAGACTGGGATTTTGTAAAATAAGAATTGAAATGTGTAGAATTCGATTCAATATTATTGACACACTTTTACAAACAAACAAACTCAACATAAACTCTAGATAAAAATGACAAAAAATCAGTTATTTCCATGGCAAATCTACCTAATCGTATTGTTCTAACAAAAATTCTTATGTAAGACCCACATTTTTTTATATGTTTGTAAAGAGAATAAAAGGTACTATCCGAGATAAAAAAAAGTATATTATGCTATTTGAAGAAAAAAAGTTTAATACCGCTACAATTATATGAGTGCAGAATTTGAAAATTGTATTTACTTATTTTATAGAGAATTTAATCTTATTTTCGAAAATAAAAAACAGTAATAAAAAAATAACGGAAATACAAGTCTGGGGAGTGATCTCTGGGACACCCTGTATACTCAAGTGTGTATTATGTTGTCAAAAACATACTACTCTAGTCTAATATACTCAAATTCATTCATTCTCATATTTCTCTAGTTGTGTCACATTAATGAAACCTATTAAGGGGGGTTTATTTTCGCTCTACCCCCACTTCTATTCTCCACTCTACCGCTACTTCTTCTCCTTCCGGTCTTCGTTCCACCCCTATCTCAACCCCCTCCCAATGCATCCCCACCACCTTCCAACTCATCCCAACCCCTTCTCAATTTATCACCACCGTCCAACTCATCTTGACCACCTTCCAACTCACCATTCCTACAGCCCATCATCAGCTCCTGATTCCTATCTCGAAAGAGCTGGGAAACGGAGAGGTCGTGAATAGAATCCTCGTCCTTGAAACGATATCCAGCAGCAGTCTCCTTTCCATTGAGCAGCGCCTTAACTTTAGGTTTATGAAAATACCTAATTCTTCCCTTGGCTATTCCTTTGCCGCATTTGACACACGTCTTCCGAACCATCTACAAATAAAATATTTATATGCAAATTATGGGTGATAAGAAAGAGAGAAAGCTAGAGAGAAAGAGATATTCAATGCCAGTCTATGAAAAGCCATTTCCGGCTGAAGAGCATTTGCAATATGAGCGATTATTGGATGTGGATGCCACAAACTATTCAAATCCTTTAATTCTTTTAAATGTTCTAAGGGAAACATTACGAGCTCTTCCATAGAAACAAAATAGCTATTAGGGGAATAGGTAAAGAAACAGGAAGGAAACTGGAGCTCCGGATAAGTTTCAAGGGATATTTGGAGACAAACTTTTTCATTTCTACCTATTGGGTAGACTTTAACAAGAAGATTATCTACTTTAAGAAGATTCCGATGCAAGATTATCTACTTCCGGCAGAGTTTACCTTAAGTGTTGATAATAACACTAGTAAATGGCTATTAAAGGATGAGCTCACCAAGTCATTTATCTTCTCAAGAAAATCTAAAGGTTTCAAGACAATTTCTGAAGATTGGGGAAACTCGACTTGATAACTGAACATTTTCTATGATGAAGAGAAAGAAAATTTCCTTAAAGTTGCAGTGAAGCTACCCCGCCATCACCTGACTTTAACCCTGGAGAATAGCGATTGAATAAGCAGAGAATTTAAAAATTATAAAGTCAGTTCTAATCAGCATGAACGGGAGACTTTAATTGGGATAGAGCATGGCTTATTACTTGATAATGTTCCAATTCATAAAGAGTGTGGGATTGCCCCACCTCCATTAAAAAAGGATTTTACTAGTTCCACATGGCAAATTGGATATTGATAATGGCAGGACATGCCAATCTCATCAGATTACAAAGGCTGACATAAGCAATTTAAGGCAACCTTCACTCTTTTTGTATGATCCGATTCCGAACTAGCAACGAGCAACCGATCTCATTACAGCTAACTACACCTCCTCAACCAACGGCATCTTCTAGTGCTATCGTCTCTAAACGAGAGTTCAAGCTGGGAACCTGCTTCAGTTGCAAATTCCGCTTCCACATCAACTTCCTCCTCCTCATTTAATTCATCCTCAGCTTCAGCCAAAATGAGCACTTTGATAGTGAGAAATCACATATTAAAATCCCGAGTAAAAAGCTCACCTCTAAGATTGCCATTGTCTTTGAGCAAGAACAATTAAATGGAGATGCGGCAATGGTAGAATTATCCCATCGACCTCTTCAACTTCAACGGTCTCGACGGATGGAGTTCTACTCCATCAGCAACATCATCAACCATAAATTATTCAGTCTTATCTCAACAACTCATCCACCTCGTCAACCTCTCAAAGCCAAAATAATTCTAATGCCAATTCTACCTTAAGGCAAATTCTAAACGAGGCACCAGCCCACCACCAAAACAATATGGGGAGCTTGTTGAGCGCTGCCGAGGAACAAATTAAGAGTCACCACCATCACAATATCCAACAGCAGCAGCAACAACAACAGGAAAGATTGTCGTCCTCTTCAACATCAAGTTAGTAAAATGATTAGCCAGTAGTACTCCACCACAACAACAACAGACTGTTCAACAACTCGCCCAACAGCTTCAACATGCCTCGTTATCCACAGCCATCTCAACTATACAAACCTCTGCTGGAAGTCTCCCAGCAGTAGTCCACAAATTTTTCTTCTATTTGATAATGCCATCCCACCCATTTCATAGATCTATTAACAACAAGGACATGATGCCGCACAGAAAGTACTGGAGAATTTTATTAATGACAAGGAAATGTAAATAATATGCCATATGATACTCCCGAGGGTATGCATACTATCAGAGTATTGTAAGCGAAACTGGAAGCTCACAACAGCAGCGTCGACGACTAGTTTGTCGGCAAGAATCCAGCATAAAACTCCAGGCGGTCTTCAAGATCCTAATGATGCTCTTCAGCAACACCAGTAAAACCATTCCGTTAAATCGTTTTGGGTCTACCGAAAGAACATGAGAGGGCCTCGGCAAGGCCGGATGATCTTTCACTTGAGGGAGATGGAGGGCAACAACAACAGTTCCTTGATACAAATGATGCATTAGTAGCAATCAAGGACTCAAGTGTCTCATAACCAAGCGGATAGTACGTTGAGGAATTTACTGATGATAGACTCGAGTCGACATGTTAATGTTACAGCAACGGAGGAGGCTTGGCTCTTGGCAGAATATCAGAATAGAATCCTATCCGGAGAGTTTAACAATGGATCTTCACTGAAGAACCTGAAGATTTTTGAGGTTCTTCTAGTTCAATTAGGAATGGGATGATCAAAGAACCTCGATAGCTTGGCATAATCAAGATCAGGATGAAGTGATGGATATGTCAGGAAACTCGGGAAATAGTAATGGACAGAGTAATATTGTTATTTCAAAGAGGATAACACACCTGCACCAGTATGGGACAGGGATGAAGAAGACTTAGCGAATGGCCTACCTTTGCAAAATATGCCTATGACAATACATATGGATTTGCAACAGCCTATGGGATTATTATAAAGTAGTGCGGGGGCTACGAGCTTGAAGACGGCACTGGTCAATGCATCATAAGATTTTATCCGCGAGTCAAGGTTTCTATGACCAGATGGATATGGATGACCAACCGGTGAATCTGATGGCGGTGAATTTGGAGTAGGAATTGAGCCATCATTCAAATCATCATCATCAACAGAAACATTTTGCGGCGCATTTATAGTAGTAGCCCTGTAAATGATCATTCCAATCAACAAACTAGTGGTTCCTATACACTTCAAAACAATTTTCGTTATGCCTAACAGCAACAACAACAGCATTTAGTTGAGATGAATAGTTTGAGCCCTGTCTTAGACAATATTTATGAAAGGAAAATTATCCGAGTAAAGAAAGAGAAGGACAATATGCCCTTCCGGGCAAAATAATGGAACGAGTGGGTTACCTCCACCCAATATCATTCCATCGCTGTTGCAACTGTTTAAAGTTGTGAATGGGGATGATGAATTTGCCGTTTTTACAAGGAATAAAAGCATTCCTCCAAATACGAGATTTGGCCCGGTAGAAAAATTTTGAAGAAAGCATGTGCTGCTGATATGGACACGATGAATGCGATTTATCCCAGCTTGATTGTCACAGATCATCATAATAGTGTGTGTTATGGAAAGTTAATAGGAGGATGATCATTGTTGTAATTGGATGAAGTTTGTAAGAATGGCGCATTCAATTAAGGATCAGAATGCTCTTGTAACCGAAGGAGAGGCGGATGAAAATTTGTATTTTACAACTTGTAAAGAAATCTCGCCGAAAACCGAGCTCCAAGTTGGGTTCAACTTTGAATACGCACAGAAACATGAGGAAGAAATATAATTTTATGTACGAGTATAACCTGATATTTTATTTTGCAATTTTTATCTAAAAATACTTTTAATTTTGCAGGCTACCCTATTTGTTACCTTTGCGGAAATAGCAACGCAAATACAAACAGTAATATTCTAGCGTCACCTCCTACATCTTCACCTCCAACAAATCAAATGATGGACGATGACCATTTCCAGCTTGCAACAACAGGCTGGTTTGGGTGCACCGTTTGTCATTCATGGTTCCCAGTCGTATTTGCAACAGCAACAGTTGCAAAAATCAATTGAAGAGAGCAACCAGCAACTTGCTCAGAATAATCATCAAAGTCATCCTCAACAACAGCCAGTAGCCGTTAGTCCTTAAAAGACCTCTGCGGTCTTAAAAAGTATCAGAAACAATAGCAGCAATTACAACAAAACTCAACAGTTTCCACTACAGACTTTGGGAACAATGCTGGAACTAGAACAGGAGAAGTAATGGATACCTTGTTCTCTTTCTCAATTGAGCTCCAACCAACAACAAAAGGTGGATAGCAGCAGTCAAAGCAATGCGGTTGATTCGTCCAATCTCCTTTCCATGAGCAACTCGCCTATGGCCAAGAAGAGGAAGGCGTCGTCTTCTATGCATGGAATGAAAAAGCGCTTTCTGCGTCGTCTTCAAATGCAAATGAGACGCAAGCTATTAGTGGAACGGAAAATTTACAAAGCCGTTCTGAAAACGGTGGATCTACTCAATCCAATGTGGTCCGAAATTCTGCTAGTATGAAGCAAGAGTCGGTTGTGAGTATCAGGGGAGATTGGAATATAAAAAGTAACGGATGATGAGAATAATGACCAAAAACAAATCCAAGTCGATAAAGATTGTGAACCTACCTCATAAGGTCAATTGTACAATGTGCTATAAATCATTTGCCACCAAGAAAGGCTAGATAGGCAAAAATTAAATTAAAACCTACCTCTCGTTTTTTGCTCTTCTTAACCTTCCCCGGCAAATCTTTGGCACTCTAAAAATATCCCTCTTTTATTCAAAATCTCTTTAAATGACAATTTGCACTTAATTAATCACTCAAAATCAACGAAAATAATTGTTAACTCCTTGCTCACCTCATGAATTGGCTCAGCCGATCTAAAAGTTTCAAAAAACAAACCTTTGCGGGGTTTATAATTCAAAATCAGCCGATTGGAAAGTGCATTTAGGTGCATTTTCATGCATCTTTCATGCACTTTCTCTAAAAATGCATTAAAAAATGTTTATAGTTATAGCCATTTTTGGCTGTTTTATAACTGTCATTTATTACCGTTAGACACTCGAACCGTAGTTTAGTTCCATTTCCATCAGAAAGCACATTATTTGATTGTGCAAAGAAACTGGAAACCAAAGTTTGATTCAACTGGCTAAGGTGGTGGCCTGGTGCTCAAAGGTTCCTCTCCCTCCCCCTTTAGGAATAGACTACATTTAATTCTGTCTGTTGTCTGTTTACATATTTTTGTGTATATATATATATATAAACGATAAGCTTGTCGACATCTAGTGTCGACTCGTGAAAGCGTTCACGTACGTAAATGTATTTTAAAAATTGAATTTATGAACAAAACGGAAATGCAATTTATTTTTATTTGAGAATTAAAATTAGGAGCATTAAACAAATTTAAAAGAATTAAAATTGTGTACATAATAAAAATTCGTTGTTTAAATTCAAATCAAACTTAGTTGCACACGATTATCGTTTACAAAAAATACAATCACAACAATTTGATTTTACATTTAACTAAAATACGAACATTGAAACATTTTTTGAATTTATATAAGGTTTCAATTTCAATTCAAACAAATTTTTTAATAAAACTAAGAAACACAATAAAAAATGAGATTGATAAAGTTGAATTGAAATATTAGAGTTTTAAAATATTATAGAATATTAGTGCGTATTTTTTTACCACACTATACAGGTTAACACTGATCTTCTGGGACACCATGCATAACACTTACGTCACAACACCATATTAAAACTGTACCATACGATTAAATCAAAAATTTAAATGTTAAATCAATTGTTTACTTTCAATTATGCACACAATTTTGTTTTTGAACAAAAATAAGATGGATATCCATTACATTCATAATATCAATTTTTGCAGAAAAAATATATTGAATTTCAATAATTTACTTACATAAATTTAATTCTCAAACAAAATCCTGAAATCTAATGATGAATTTAATTTAGAATTAAAATCATGAAAGGAATTACAATTCTGTTTGTAATGGAAATTTAATTCATTTTTATTTTTAAGATTTAAAAATATGAACATAATTGAAATGAAATAATAATAATGTGTTTAAAAGATACCCCATTTCAAATTTAAAAAAATGAGATTAAACATTAGTAATGTTTTATGAGATATGAGAATTAGGGAGTTATGCGACGGTTTCCAAACCAAACATTTTAACACTCCTTTTTTTACTTTTTCTAAAGAATTAAAGTTAGTACGTTATAATAAAACAAAAAAAATTTTGACTTTGTACGGGGTAGGCCATTTTCGACACTTTTAAAGGGAAACTCCTTCATCCAATTGAGATAGACAAAAACTGATGTCGGTGTCTGAGGCTTATTTTTAATGAGAAATACAATGGCGAAAACCGCATGGCAATATCCATTGTAGTGTCGGAGATATAGGGTAATTTTCGAATATCTGCATTTTAGAAAAATGTCTGTAAATTGTTTTCGGTTGGAAATTTTCAATTTCTGCAAAAACATTGCTTGAGCACTTTTTACGTAGACTCCAATGCCGTTTTCAAAATAAGTATACGGGGTCACGTCAAAAAGTAATCGTACCAAACTTACTTTTTTTTAAATAGAACGCCCTGTATATTTTTATCTATTTTATTTCTCTCATAAATACCAATTTGGCAGAAATTGAAAATTTCCAACCGGAAACAATTTATAGAGATTTTCTAAAATGCAGATATTTGAAAATCACCCTGTATATTCGACAATACAATGGATATCGCCATGCGGTTTTTCCCATTGTGTTTCTCATTAAAAATAAGCCTTAGACACCGACAAGAGACGGTTGAACAGCTTCTTCAGAGTGAAATTAGATGTTCAGGAACCTTTTAAGAAATTCATTACTTTTGAAGGTATAAATATTTTATTCTGTTTTGATTTTTAGAAGTTCAGCCAATTCGTTGCCGACACATTCTGTCTGAAAATCAAAAACTATCAAATACTTCTTTTTTTAATGGTAGCTACGACAGAAATAGATGTAGAATTAAATGTTAGGGGCAGTTTAATTAACAGTACCTATGCATTGATATCTTTAATTGTTTTCAAACTACTAGCAATTTTTTGATGAAATTACGCTGTTGTTTCAATTTTTTTGAATAATCTCATTGCATTAACTATAGCAACCACAGAAATGGATGTAAAATTAAAGTTTAATGCCGGAATGAGCAACATTCTGCATTCCTATCTTCAAATGTTTTTACGTTATACCACTTTTTTTCACGCTATTGTTCTAATTTTTTTTTCAGAATCGCTTTGCACCCATGGTCGACAAAAATAGTAGAAATATAATACAAAAAACCAAGTCGGGAAAAAAAATTCTATTTGATATAACTATGTCTAACTATTTTCCTATCTAAGAGAACTGCTACAATACAATCTATACGACCTACAATAAGTTGCTGCGCCAGGTTCCAAACTACTAAAGGTCATTTGCACCGTAAATCACAAACAAATTCAAATCAACATTATGCAGAAATTGTTTTAGGATGCAAATTGTACAAACTAATAGAAACAATAGCAAATGCCACGCAGCATACAACGACAGTACGTATTTTGATATTTCGATGTTGTCCAAAGCCTTATACAACCTTAGTAAATGGAAATAAAAACTGCAAACACATTAAACATTTGCATTAATATTATTGTAATCAATTATTAATAACTAGTGGGTGCTATGGTTACTTGTAATGCGATTATAAAAAAAAATCAGAACAATAGCATAGTTTCATCAAAAAACAGTTAGTAGTTTAAAACCAATGAAGATAGGAAAGCATAATGATAATTAAACTAGCCTAAAAAATAATTTTACATCCGTTCCTGTCGTCAGAAATGGTAACTGCTAAGTATTTGACAGTTTCTGATTGTCAACTTTAAAAAATCGCAGTAGGCAAATGCGATTCGGCTGAACCTCTAGAAATGAATACACAAAAAATCAACACTTCAATGGTTCAAAAGTAGTGAATTTTTAAGAGGTTCTTAGAGTAGTCGATTATGGCTGTATAGCAAATTTCATATTGATGGAATTTCAGGAAGTCGATAGCTTCCTAACCGACAGGCTACGCGAATCACCTTGTATACGGCCTGCACCCTGTATACGTTCTTATGGATGAATTACCGCATAACAACGCGAAGTTTCTTTGGCTCACTTTTTCCCTTTTTTTCGGTTCTCTGGCATGAACTGACATTCTCATAGATGTTAAATAGGGTTGGTCCTAAAACGCTCCCGTGGGGCACTCCTGCTTTAATTGTTTTAACACTAGATACGGCTGATTTAATTTTAACTCTAAATGTTCTGTCGCTCAGAAAAGAGCCTATGACTTTGATAATGTAAAGCGGTATGTTTAGTTGAATCATTTTATACAATAGTCCCTGCAACCAGACCTTATCTAAGACTTGTTCCAGATCAAGAAAGACTGCTGCAGTGCATTTCTTTTTATCAAATCATTTATCAATTATTTCGGATATTCTAAGGAGTTGGTGAAATGTCGAATGTGCCATCCTAAACCGAAACTGGTGAGGAGGGATCATTTCATTTGCAAATAAAAATTTTTGTAATCTTTTGAAGATCGCCTTTTTCAAGAGTTTGTATAGCGTAGTCAATAAGCTGAACCTTCCAGCTTTATAAATTGGAAGAATATTAGCAGTTCGTCATGATGTCAAAAGGTGTCAGAAGCAACAGCTTTTTTGCTTATATGTTTTAATTAGGTCTGGTCTTGGAGATTTACGCTTTGTAAGTTGTTGAATATAAATATGCACTTCTTGAGCAGTCACAGGGGCTATTTCAGAGTTCTCTTGCAATCGAAAGTTGTTTGTGTTCAACCGTATTTGTTGTGTATGGCTAATACTTAGGATTTTTCTTCGTCGGTGTAGTAAGTTTTGTTGTTCCTAGGTAATGGATACACATTTTATGAACCCCCGGATGTATTCCTTCAAGATAGTTGTTGAAATCGAAAATATTTCTTTACAAGGCCGGGTTCTTTGCCACTCCCTTCTGAACCGATTTTTAATTTGATTAACTTAATAATGAAATCAGGTGTTAGATTTTATGCAGTAGTAGTTCTATGCTTGCTCGGCGTTGTGGCAGATTGAAGGCTTTCTTTTATTGTACCTGTGCATTGGAATATTGTCTCGTCAATAGTCTCTGAGGATTGAAGAGGTTCATTCCAACTTAGTTTAGAGTCTATAAGTTTTTGAAAGGTTGTCCAATATGTTTCACTATTAACCAATTTGGGGTTAGGTGGCTTTGCTTGAAGTAAATCATAAAATGAAATAATTACAGTTACACGATCAGACTCCAGTTTGTCTGTTACTGTTTGCTGAATTGGTTTTTTGAAGTTATTATGTAGAACAACTTCTAATATGTCGGGTTAATGGTCAGTCCTGTATGGATAGTAGGTATATTCAATAGCGACTGAAATTAGTGTGCCGTGATCTGTCAGTATGTTGTTCAGCTTGATTCCTTTAGGATTTCTGGCTCGACAACCCCAAATGACATTTTTTGAATTTAGAATTCTTTGCTATGAAACAGTTTTTCTGTATCAGATACAACCACTGTTTTGTTTGTATGCGCATATTAATTTTAGAGGTCGACTATTTCTGTGAATATTTGTATGGAAATAGCTTCTATACTTTTTATATCATTAAGTAGAAGTGAATGGTGTTCAAGTTTTTTCTTTATTATGATTGCTACTCCGCCGGAAGCCTTATTGGCGATTCTGTCATTTCTATACAGACCGTTTCATTAAGCTTGGTACGCGGCCGTATCTCGAAAACTATTGGGTATAGAAAATCGGAAAAATTTTATTACTAATACGGCTATGAGAAAATCCTGGAAATTATTTTCAGGTTCGAATTTCACCACAAGGGAGCGCAATTTTCATATGAATCTATGATTTCATCATTAGAACCCCAAAATAATTTTGCATAAGTTTTGTCTGAGGCTTCTTGGCGTACCGAATAAGACAAGGAGAAGCTCCTAAATGTCTAATAATTTAAATTCTTATATTTTCTAAATAACTTATCTGATTATAGCAAACTCAGGCTTGTTTGTAAGATAAATAAAATTGCTAGAGGGTACAGTTTGCAACAAAAACAGTTTTTTTTTCAATTTTGCCACAAAAATTCAAACCATACAGTATAATTTTGATGTCATAATCGGAAAATAGATTAAATTTGCTAAAGAAAACGCGAAAACCGCAGTTCGATATCTTAGCCCGTTTCAGAGTTATTGTCAAAATATTTCATTTTTCACACTTCAATTTGATGAAATGGTTATTTTCCTAATTCCAGGGAATTTTTGGTTTAATTTTATGGTTGTGTAGGTTTGTCACTTATTTCAGTGGCACAAAACTACATTTAAATTAACACAAATAACTTCTAATAAGGCATAGACGCTGATGCTGTTTTAAAAAGTAAATTAAAATAAGTAGTCATGAAACAAAATTTGTAGGTTTCCATGGAGATTAACAAATTGGAATAGGTAACTGTCAACAGTTTGAATTTTTTATTACTTATTTTCCAAATTTGTGCTATCAGTGTTTTGAAAATGCTTCTATTGCAGCACGTGAATATACCTTCAGATATCCTGAACGAACACACTATAACAAGAGGGTATTTTGACAACTAGCAGTACGTTTAAGGCAAAAGGAAAGTATACGACCCATTCCAGTTCCTTTTACAAGACTTCCGTCCAGGAATGAAGATATCGTGATTAACGTTCTTGCATGCGTGGAAGCGCAAGTAGGAATAAGTCACGTTTCGGTGTTTTGAATTTTAAAAGACTTTAAAAAACTACATCCTTACCACATTGTTTTGTACCAGGCTCTGTCAGAAGCTGAACGAAAATTCTCAATTCTTGCCCTTGGTTTTATGGACTGATGAAGCCACTTTTTCTGATTGTGGTAAGGTAAATTTACACAACATACATAATTGGTCGCAAATCAATCCGCATTGGATCCGCAAAGTGGATTACCAAAACAGGTGGAGTGTAAACGTTTGGTGTGGTATTTTAAGGAACAGAATTATTGGACCGTTTATTTTTGACGATCATCTTAATGGTAAATCATATTTGAACTTTTTAGAAAATGACTTGCTTATCCTTTTGGAAGATGTTTCCATGGACTTAAGGTTGTCCATGTGGTATCAACATGACGGATGCACTGCACACTTTTCACAAAGGGTCCGTGATTTTTTAAATGTTAATTACCCGGATCGCTGGATTGTAAGGGGTAGTTTTTTTTCTTGGCCACCCAGATCCTCGAACTTAACTGCGTTACATTTTTATTTGTGGGGCTGAATAAAAGACATTGTTTATAAAACGCGACCAACCACATGGAACGACATGATTGGGCAAATTGAAAACGCTATAAATTCGATTTCACGAGCTGAAATTGACAAATACTGATAATTGTATTTTCAAAAACGGAGGTAATTTTGAACATTTATAAAAGGCTTTCTATTAATCCCTTAAAAACCTTAACGCTAAATGTTGTTATTGTTGTATTGTTGTTTTGTTATGGCCCGTTGACCTTTAAACAACGTCCTTAAAGTTAGCAGACCAGTTGAGCCAGGTCAATAATTTAGTACATTAGAAATTAGTGCTCATTAATTGCTAATTACATAAGTATTGCGATTTAATTGCTACAGTAGTTCTGGAGATGTTCAATGATCTGCTACCATAAAAAAGTTAGCAGACCAAGTATCTAAAAATAGGTTTAGAGTTTAATTAAAATGCCTAAATTGGTCAAAAAATTAAGTGCTATCTAAGTGCTTCATGTTTACTATCTTAGAAGCACTAAAAAAACTCTTTTTTTCTAAATAAACCATTGATCTGCTATCATTGGCAGACCAAGTGTTAGAAACTAACTTAGGTAATTAAAATCGAACTTTAACACATCTATAGGTTTAAGTGCTAGTTAAGTGCTTCATGTTCACCACCTCAGAAGTACTCAAAAGATTTGTTTCTGAATAACTCATTAATCTACTATCTTTGGCAGACCAAATGTTAAAAAAACCTTGGCAAATTAAAATCAAAACCTAAGACATGTTTAGATTTAAGTACCTGGTAAGTGCTTCATGTTCACTATCTCAAAAGTTCTGCAAAAGCTATATTTTGAACACTTTGATCTGCTATCTTTAGCAAAACCAAATGTTAACTTGAACAAATTAAAATCAGAATTCAGGATACGTTTAGATTTAAGTTCTATTTAAGGGCTTTATGTTTGTTATCTTAGAAACACTGGAAAAACAATTTGTTTTATTCATTTGCTATCTTTGGCAGACCAAATGTTAGAAAGCACATTAGCCAACTAAAAACAAACACGATACAAACAGGTTATTAATGTAACGTGTGCAAACGTTCAGAAACTTTGCTAACCATTCGTTTCAAAGTATTCAATGAACATTCGCACCAGGGCAATTAGTTGGCAACCAGTTTGTAACGCGTCGGTAACCAATCAGCAGCAACCCCACGTACTGGTCGCTAGATTTCGATTTCTAGGTGGTTTTATAAAAACTGAAAAAAATCGTTAAATATTAGTTTCGTACTTGTTACGTTAATTTATTAATGTATTAATTTATTTATTTACGTTAATACCAGTCGACACTAGATCTTACAGCACTTATTAATCTATAGATGTGTTAAAGTTTAATTTTAAATTAAATTAAAGTTTTTTTAACATTTAGTCTGCCAAAGAAAGTAGATCAATGAGTTATTTAGAAAAAAAAGCTTTCGAGTACTTCTGAGATAGTGAACATAAAGCACTTAAATAGCACTTAAATCTATAGATTTATTCAAGTTTGATTTTAGTTGTCTAAGGTGGTTTCTAACATTTGGCCTGCCAAAGATAGCAGATCAATGAATTATTTAGAAGTTTTTCGAGTGCTTCTAAGATAGCGAACATGAAGCACTTAAATAGCATTTAAATCTATAAATGTGTTAAATTTCGATTTTAGTTGTCCAAGGTGGTTTCTAACATTTGGACTGCCAAAGACAGCAGATCAATTAGTTATTTAGAAAAAAAAAGTTTTTTGGGTGCTTTTAAGGTAGTGAACATAATAGCACTTAAATCTATAGATATGTTAAAGTTTGATTTTAATTGTCTAAGGTGGTTTCTAACATTTGGTCTGCCAAAGATAGCAAATCAATGGGTTATTTAGAAAAAATAGTTTTTCGATGCTTCTACAACAGTGAACATGAAGCACTTAAATCTAAAAATATCCTAGATCCTAATTTTAATTTGTCCGACTGTGTTTATCATTTGTTCTGCTAAAGATAGCAGAGCAATGGGTTATTTACAAAAAAAAATTGTTTAGTGTTTCTAAAGTAGTGAACATAAAGCACTTAAATTTATAGATGTGTGAAATTTCGATTTTAGTTGTCCAAGGTGGTTTCTAACATTTGGTATGTCAAAGATATCAGATCAATGGGTTATTTAGAAAAAAAAAAGTTTTTTGAATCCTTCTAATGTAGTGAACATAAACTTAAACTTAAATAGCACTTAAATCTATAGATGTGTTAAAGTTCGATTTTAATTGTCCTAGGTGGTTACTAACACTTGGTCTGCCAAAAATAGCAGATCAATGGGTTATTTAGAAAAAAAAGTTTTTCGATGCTTCTATAATAGTGTACACCCATGAAATTTAAAACTTGGAAACCACAATTTCTGTAAACAAAAGTTTGCGCATTGTGAAGCGGGCTTAAGGGTATCATTTACAATTCTAACAGCAGGTAGTCTCAGCAGGGGTTATCTTATAGAAGGACTGTAGAATGAATCATTACACTAAGCACGTTTTAGAAAATAGGTAATTTACGTTGCTTACTTAATTTTTTCTTTAAAGAATATATTTGAAGGTATCGCTAATTAAACACCATAGCTCGATTAATTATCGAATCAAAATTTTGTTTAGGAAATGTTTACAAAATAAAATTAGAAATAATTTTGATTTAAAAAACGTCTACAAGCAATAACTTTTAAATTAAATCAAAAACTAAACATGGTTATTTGGGTTGACTGATTATTACTTATTTTTAAATAAATCTAACCTACTAATTATTGTAAGTTATTAAAAAAATCATTAAACTCTCTATTCATAATATTTAGTCCTTACAAAATGTATATTTTATGACGTTTCATTTTTTCTGTAGTTAATATAAAAGTGAAAATAAAAACTAAGGCAATTCTTATTGTCAACGTATATATTTAGTTTTTGACAAGAATTTATTACATAATTATAATTAAGATACCAAGTTATAGTTTAAAATTAAATGAAAACGTTTTTTTAAATAAAGGTATTACTATATAAATAAATATAAGAAATCAATAATGGGTGTGACCTCCATTATTATTGATACATTCTTGAAGGCGTCTGCTCATTGACGCTATCAAGGTATCAATATAATTAATATTAATCGTTTCCCATGCGGTATCAATGGCTGCAATTAGTGCATTACGGTTTACTGGTATAAAATTTGGCCCTTGTTGTCTTCGGATAACAGCAAGTATTCGAGCCCAAACATTTTTGATAATGTTAAAATCTGGGCTTTTTGCTGGCCAGGGTAACTTAAATAGCACTTACTTTTTTGACCAATTTAGGCATTGTAATCAAACTCTAAAACTAATTTTTTTTTAAGGTAGCAGATCATTGAATATCTCTAGAACTACTGTAGCAATTAAATCGTAATTGAGGTACTTAATTAGCAATTAATGGGTACTTAATTTCTAATGTACAAAATTATTGATCTGCATCAACTGGTCTGCTAACTTTAAGGGCGCCTTTAAACACACTTTAAATGTCGTCTTTTACATAATTTGGACTAATCCTAAACCTAGATAAAGTGTGAAGGAAGGCATGAAAATATAACATAATATCAAAGCTAATTGTTACTAATCCTAGCTACAAAGCTACAAAACTAGGAAAATAACCATTTTTTTCAAATTAAAGTGTGAAAAATTTAATCTGTTTTGACAATAACTCTGAAACGGATGAAGATATTGAACTGCAGTTTTTGCGTTTTCTCTACCAAATTTAATCTATTCTCCGATTATGACATCAAAATTATACAGTATAATTTTAATTTTCGTGGCAAAATTCAAGAAACTGTTATTATTGGGAACCGCGCTCTCTAGCAATTTTATTTGAAACTGTCGAGTGCCGATGGATACGGTATTTGAAAACACTGGCATTTCTCTTACAAACAAGCTTGAGTTTTCTGTAATCAAATAAGTTACTTAGAAAATACAGTTATTTAAATTATTAGACATTATAGGGCTTCTCCTTGTCTTATTAAGGCCGGTACGCCAATGACCCTCAGACAAAACGGAATTATTCAGTCTTACTAATGATGTTATTGAAGTCAAGCTTGTCAATTGCGCCCCTTTGCGGTTAAATTCGGAACTTGAAAATAATTTCAGGATTTTCTCATAGTCGTTTTAGTAATAAAAATTTTTTCCCAAATTTGTATACCCAATAGTTTTCGTGATATGGCCGCTTACCAAGCTTAATGAAACAGCCTGTATACTGCTTACTGCATACCATGTTAATAAGGTGTGTTTCTTTTATGCAAGCAATGTCAACATTAATGCGAGTTAAAAAATTGATGAAGGTTGAGCGTTGAGTTTTAAGTCTATTGGCATTCCAATTGGTGAAGGTTAATTTAGTAACAATTTGGTTATTATTTCAATCCATTATTTATCAAGGTGGGAAGTAGAGTTAATAATAATGGCGTTAGTTTTTCTAAATGTGGAATGAGTAGTTCAACCAGCTTTGTTAATATAGTTGTAACTTTGTCAGTTAAATTTTGAGATTTGTTTGGTAGGTTGGGATTGAGATGGGATGTTCTTGGCGTGTGTGAGGATGTAGTGGCTGATTGGGGAGACAATCTTCCTTGGAGGTGGCGGCTTGTTCATAGGTTTTATTAGATGTTTTATAGTTTGTATTTGTTAGCTGCTTTAGTTTTATGAATTAGAGACAGGCATGGTGCTTTTCTAGGCAGTTGGTACATTGAGGGTCTTCACTAGGTTTTTTAAGGCACTCAAAATAGAAATGATTTCCTGTGCATTTGATACATTGAGGAGTTAGTGGCAGAAATTTTTAGTGTGGCCAAATTTATAATTAGCATTTTTTGCATTGATTGATTTCTGTACATTTTCATCGAAGTTCGACTTCAATTACACTGTGACTAAGTATATGCAGCTCAAATATTTTTTTACCTTTTTGTGTGTTTTCTAGTTCTACTACACAGAAGGATATGGTACCTACTTTTGTTGTACCGTCTAGCAACCTTTTTATTGGGTACTGTAGCGGTGTTAGTTCACTTAGAATCTCTTCTTTTTCGGTTAAAGATACGGGAATGCTACTAATTATAACTTGTGAAGTTGTAAATTCGTTTTTAACATTTTTTTAAGTCTGCAAGTTTAGTTGATCAGCATTATGTAGACATATAGGAGGAATTGTTATTTCCTTATCCACCGATGTAGACTGTGTTCAATCAGATGTTACAGTATCCATCGCGTTAATTGCTGCGGCATGGCTGCCGTGATGGATAGTTTTACTAGCATTTTCAAGTTGTTTTTCATTTAAATGAAATTTTTTTTGAGAGATGGCTTGAATAAATACTTTCTGTTTGGT
Source organism: Abscondita cerata (assembly GCA_030710515.1). Lineage (NCBI taxonomy): Eukaryota > Metazoa > Arthropoda > Insecta > Coleoptera > Lampyridae > Abscondita > Abscondita cerata. The sequence continues at coordinate 292,714 of JALBCR010002302.1, forward strand.
TCAAATGAATTTGGCTATAAATCGTCGCTTCTTCTTTTGTTGTTATTATTGATTATATTTGTTGGAGAACCCCTCTGCAAGAGTTCGCGATATTTATTTAAAAGAAAAAAACACTTACTGTTTAATGATGAATTGTAGATATTGCGCACTATCAGTGAACAAAAAATTAAAAACCTCTCTTTTTATATATCTACCTTCCCTTTCCGCTTAAAATTAGATTCATAAAGTGACGTTAAATATAGATTGTTTAATATCTCAGAGAAAATATGGCACAAGTTTGAACAGTAGCACTGAGTTTTACTTAACTGTAAAAATACCTGCTGAATATTTATACATTTATTATTAGTAACGTGTACTTCTAATAATTGCTTTTTAAATAAACTTCTTTCCAATCAATAATAAAAGGGCGTTGCTATAATATTAATGATAATTAGCATATAATAAAATTGACAGTATGGAGTCAACCCTGTTAACTTTTTCTTTTTATTAATGTTAGATAAATTATAAACTGGGTGAAAAATTGTGTAAGACTAAGTAATACGGAAAGGAAGCGAAATAAATTACAACATCTACTCAACTTGGGAATAGTTGACACACATACAACCACGCAGCATTCAAATACCTCGACATACAAATGTATCAGTGGTTTTATACTTTTTTGTTTATTTGTATAATGTACGGACAAAGAAATTACTTTTGTGGTATGATAGGCACGGGACGTACATTAATCTTACTAAAGTGCGCTTTATATAAAACCTATCATCAAGCTTCTATGACTTCGTTTTTACTATTTGTTGTATTAAAAAAAAAACTTATGGTTTCTATAACTTATATGTTACTAAATATGTCAATTCTGCACACAAAGAAAGTAAAGCGGAAAATCTTAAATAAGTGTTACAACATTGCAGTGTTTAAGATAAAACAATGATACATGTTTCGCGTGATAACGCCCTATCCGTGCAAAATTCGCCCTCACTCTGTTTTGAAGGGATAATCTACTAATGTATATTTATGGCAGAAGGGGTCTGCAAGTTGATTAATAAATCATGATGTAATTAAATAGTATTATGCTATATTTATTAGAACCCGTGCGTTCACCTGTAAGTTTAATGTATGCAATAATTTTATATGTCAATTTCTCATACCTTTCTGATCCCAACCTATTAAGAAACTGTTATTAGTGTGCAGATGATAAACTTGTAGAACTGGAAAATCGTTTAATTACCATTTTTAGTAGATTTATAGAAAATTTAGTTTTTTATAAAAGTTATTATAAGTTATATAAAGGTTAGCTAAATCTGTTGTTAAGTAACTGTCCTTTGGACTGGTTAAAATTTTTTTAATCTATTGATTGGTTAACAAATTGTTGATGGTTTTTAAATAATTTGATTAACGTAATAACATAATATCTAGATTATTTGATTATAATGTCTACGTTAAAAAACTATCGTAATACAATATTGCTGTTATATTGCGTAACTATATTTGCATTATTTACTATATAGAATAACAAATTTTGTTATTATTTCTATACTTAATAGAATATATAAATTGGACTCTTACTAATGGTTAATTAAGAAGCAAGTTATACTTGCTTAAAAGAAATAGTTATTCAGTAGAGTGCCGTAATATTATTCCAATATTGCTCAAAGATTGGTGATATTGGACGACATTTCTCAAAAATATAAATATACTTAGTTGTAGCAGGCTAACAAACTTAATACACGATTCAATATTTCACTTGTTCTGCTTTAATTTTGCATAGACAATCTTGGCTACAACTAGGCTACATCAATATTGGTGTTTTAAACACCTATTATTAATGTGTAAAATACATACTAATAGTAAAAATAGGCAATATTGGCTACAACTACACTATATCGATATTACTATAGTTATTATTTCTATTGAAATATTGGTAATATATTGCTATCAATTCGATTATGTGAAGATAATAAACTTGTTGAATTTGAAAATGGGTTAATTAGTTTCTTAAATTACTTTTATGTGTATTTTAAATTAAAAAAATTAATTGTTACTAATTTCATGTAAAAGACGTGTAGTTAGAATCAAGTTTCTTTATTATAATTACAAGACTAAGTTTTAATAATTTAATTAACATCATAATGCGGGATGTAGATTATTTGGCAATAATTTCTCCATTAAGCAACGAGAATATTGGACAATATTGGTTTAAAATCAACATAAACTTGTTCTAGAATAATCTTTAGAGTGATACTCAAATACTGTTTTAAAATATAATATTGACATTATATTGAATAACTATATTGAAATTATTTACTATAGAATTTATTTATGAACAATTTTATTTTAGTAGTACTTCATGTAAACATCACTGTCATTTAGAAAAATACACTACAGTATTTAATTTGACCTCTTACGAATGATTAATTGGTTAATGGTTAATTAAAAATAAGTACCCTACTCATTAGGGATGGAAAGTTACTAAAAATGGCATCTGCATTGCCACATTCATATTTGCATTGTATAGTATAATAACAAACGCACATATTGTCACATTAATATTTTTATTAAGGATGGTTTTACAGAAACTTTAATAGTAATTAAAGTTTTAGTCAAGGATACTTAATGTATAAAATTGTATATAACAGTGAATCGTTAACCCTTCAATTCGAAAATAAAACATAAACAGTTTGATCTATACTTATAACAACAATTATTTCTTAATGCAGTTGCGCCTTAACTACATTGCACCAATATAGCTATTTCAATATTCGGCGAATATCACTTTTGCAATATTAAATATTGTCCATTTCTGTACATCGTATTTTTAAAACAATTATTGTTTTACTTAACTGTTAATTCATTACATTCTTATGCATCAATTATCTACTTTACAGAACCTTTAATTTCAATCAAAATTTTAATTAACCTTATGTAAAGTAAATAACAATTAATTATAATTAATTTAATTAAATTACCATTTTAACTTAAAAATAAATTTTGAATGAACATGCGCACTTAAGTATATTTTGTATGTACGGAATGTACATTTAACAAAAGAGGTAGTGGTAGCAATATTGAACATACATTATTGGTAGCACTAACTAACTAACCAATACAATATTAATAATATTTATATATAGTTATTTCCATTTTGATTAATTATATATCTCAAACTTTTTGTATTAATTATTAATTTATTATATTCCGATAGAGTGTAGTAGCAAAAAATATGCATATGCGATTAAATTTTTGATTATGGCCAATTTGAGATTTATTAATGTAAATTAAGTAGCAACAAGTAAGCGAATATTGCTTCGAAACGTTTGAAAATATTGATATTATAATATTAGAATCGTCAATTTTAAATTAATATGGTATCCACAACGATTCTCACCATAATTTTTAAATAAATTTCAGATAATTATCGGAAGTTACAAAATATAGTTTTTAATTATTTCTTTAATGTTACGATTTGTTAGTAATAATGTTTCCTTAAGAAAAGCAATATTTTTGATAAAAAGGGACTGTTAGCCGACGTCATATTACCTAACATATCCAAATTGTTCTCGTATGTTATTTGTTAATTAAAAATGTAATTTGACTTACCCATTTTTCTTGAAAATTCAAAAATGTAAGTAATAACATATTACTTATGCTAATGTTATCAGAATTTATTCAAATTAAAATTCAATAGAAAGATCATTTTTAAATTAACTAAACTAGTGAACGACTAGGGTTTTAAGAAGATGCAAGTCTGATTTAGTAACTGAACTCGAACGCGACCCATGATCAGTGAGTTTTCCACAAATTTTAATTTCAATTTTTTTATATATATATATACACTAAGTATTCACACTGTTTTATAAATTTATAATATTAGCCACATTAATATAGCAATATATCCAAATATTGTAAAAGCCAATATTAATGTAATCTTTCCCAAATTTTGAAAATATAAAATATTGGCTCACATCCTTCCGTAAATGTTTTTAGAAGATTACAGAAAGATTAGCAATTTGTCGTAAAAATATGGATTAGATATTCTTATTTGGGGTATTTGTACACAATTTATTCTATAAATTTTTGATGTTAATCACAATTCAAATAGTGTTATTACCCATAGAAAGAAAATATATTGAGCTTATGTTGATTTAACCCCAATTAATATTTGTAGTGTTTTGGAAGCCAATATTGGTGCAATATTATAATGTAAAATGCCATCTTGGTCGCTACCAATTAAGAACTTTTACCGAAATTATGATAATGTTGGGTATTTGTTTCCCGAATACTTGATAGGATGAAGAGGTTGTTGTTGTTCTTATATTATTTATTAATAAACAATTCATTTACCCAAAATAAGAGATCAAAACTGGAATCATTTGTTGGTGACGTACTTCTTTTTTAAATGCAATAGAAGTATTAACATTGGTTAACTTAAATATGCTGTGTGTTCATGATAAGTTTTTAAAAAAACATGAATTTAGGTAACAATATTGGCCATTGAAGATTAATTCACATATAGAAGTAAGGATTGTTTTATTTTGACTTCAATTATAACTGTAATTAATTTTGGCAAAGTAGTAGTAGTAGTTTATTTAAGAATACATATTACTAGGTCAATATTGGAGAATATTGAAAACACAATATTGCTTTTCTTCAGATTTTTATTTATATTAGGGGTATTTATATTGTTTTATTTTAAAAATTGTTTTATTATTCATTATTAGAAGAATAATGTTTATGGTTATTAACTATTAAGAAACTGTGTCAGTAGTGTCAGAATATTTAACAAACTAAATATCGTTTGGGGCAACATCTCGGTAAAGATCAATTGTTACTTTAGTATTACTTAATATTTATACATTAAGGTCGATGTTATGATGTAAATATTTTGCAGAATTCTAGGAATGCTTACTGTGAAGATGTTAAAACAAAATTTATATAGCAATACTATATTGACTCTAAGTACTATGTACAATTTATTAATGAGCGATTTTTAAAAATGCGTTTTCAATGCGTTTCAATTCCGTCAAAATATGATAACTGTTTTATTTGATTAGCAAGATTTCAACAATTTTACGTAAATTAACGCTTTTGGATATTAAATAAGTATAAACTAATAATAGTTTTCTTACCCCATCTGCAACAATAATGAGTAGATAATATTAATTACAAAATACATTTTATAAATATTGCAATTGAATACTAGCAATGTTAGGAAATGTTACTATTGAAATATTGAAGTAACTGATATTCATCCCAATATTGAATAGTAATATAGGTTCCTAAAAATATTTACACAATATCGCTCCGTTGAGAATTGTGGGCTTTAATCTTACCTAATTTTTACTTATTTTTTTATTTCTATTGGGTGCATTTCTACATATGTATTTATACATTTTTGTTGATTTATTAATCAACATTTAATGGCGTAGTAATATTAAACAATATGGTGTTTGGCAACAAATAAATGCAAATCTTATTGTGACATTTACCCACTATTGAACATGGATTTGTAATATAATATAGACTGTGTCCAAGATAAGGATTCTTACTATGGGTATCTTGGAAATGATAATAGATACAACTCCGGTTAAATGAAAAAAAAGGTTGTGTGATTACGTGTCCAATAAAATGACATTAAAAAATTGATGGTGTGTTTTTTTGTTTTTGGGATATTTGAAAAAAATAGAATTTTTGAAATTTCTATTTTGTTTTTTCTAGCATTATTATAAATTCTAGAGCAAAAATAACAACACTTTGTCATGGCAACTTGTTACGGACTTTAAAATGGCATAAGACAGTTTTTCAATCGGACGTTTCGTATGTGTATTATCATTTCCGAGATCCTCATAGTGAGAATCCTTATCTGGAACACAGTGTATAAGATTTGATTATAATTTGTTAATAAACGGTGATAATAACGTTGTAATATTGTTATTGCAATATTGAGAAAATGTTGTTACGCTAATATGGTCAGAATACTATTTGAATTAATCATTTATTAAAATATGATAATTTAGATGTAATATTTAACGAATTACATATACTTTTAAAGAAAAATGTTGCCAATATTGCTGCAATATTGGAAACACCAATTATAAACAATTTGTCTTATTCTTGGCCTACCATCTACTCCTAACAATATTGAATAGATCAACAATATTGGTCTCATTGAGAAGTAATCGATCCTAAATTTTTCTAATCTTTAGCTTTAATTTAATTAATTATGTAAAACTCACAGTATGAATGATCTGAAACATTGGTTTTTGTTGATGACGCTTTTGACTTTATGCAGTAAAAATATTATCTTAAATATTTCTGATTTATTGTGTGATTTTTAAAAATGGGAATTAAAGAGATTTTTTTCCGGTTACAAATCGACTGTTGTTCCAATTCACATGTTTAAAATTTATGGTCTCCGGCGACTAAATAAAATCCTATAACTCTTTTAGGAGAAAAATTTCAAAAGGAATAAATTCAAAACGTAATATATATTGACACGAAACAAGGACTACAAATTCAAAGCTTTACTAAATCATCGCACTCAAAAGCGTAATAAAATTATTACAAAACATTGCGTTACCGTTAAATTCTCTTGAACCGTACTGTAGAGGTGTAAATCACATTACATGTCATTTTCAGTAACACACACAGCCACATAATCTGTGACACAGCAGATGGTGCCTTATTTTAGCAACTGACTGAACAACGATTTAAACGCACTGATTCACTGCTACACCAAAATTAGGTTAAGAACCATTTGAACTTACATACCTCACATACGGCATCTAAAACTTAATATGGTTTCATTAAATTTCATTATGTACTATTACGTAATGGTGTTTCTTGTTTATAGCTTTAATAATTAATATCGTATGTAAGTTTGTGTTATTGTGGTTTCAGAAAACGGCCGGTTTCAACCCCTGTTCCGAAGTTGCAAACTCGAATATATCAACCCCCACCTGGTAGTTACCTTCAGAAACGTTTCCATACAAGTAAGTTATTTTATTTATTTTCAAAAGAAAAACGGTTGTTACTTTGCGATTTAGACAGATCTAATTTGAACTTTAAAATAAAACCGACGATTTCCTTTGAAAGTTTGGATGCGAAACAAGTTTGTGGTAAACAAATAACTTGTTCTCAAAATATGTTGAATTCGGTTTTGACGTTTTATATATTTACGTTTTCAAAAATAATGCGAGTTTATTACTTTATTAGTTGTGTACACAATAACGAACTACGCGACACGAATTGGTATAGTTAGCATAACCGATAAAATATGTATGAATTTTGTTTATTAGAGATTAAACGTAGTTAAAGTCCACGGCTTCTTCTGTAGTTTAAAGCATAGAAATGAGCACTGATACCAACCTTTTTTTAGTTACTTATTTGTTGGTTAAGGTTACGTACGCGTGCCGGTTTGTTTATTTTATAATAATTTTTGGTTTTTTACTAGGTACTTCTTGAGTTAATTTTTTCAAAGGTCGGTTTCTTCAGAACTACTTTACTTTATAATATTCATTTAAGGTAAAAGATTACTTTGTTCTTACAAATAGAGATAACATTATGTTTTCCTTTGTAGCACATGATTAACGATTAGTAGAGTTACTAAATAACTCACCTAATACTTTCATCTTTATGTGCATCCGAAGTGGTCAAAGATTTAAAACCGCTACTTTTACGTAGAAAACTATTGGAACAAATACTTCCTTCCTTTGGGAGAGTTCATTGGTTAAATCTACAAACATTTACAAATTCTTTGCCACATTGGAATAACTTACCAAAATTCTTCTGTTACGTATTCAATTTTATTGAAAATAATAAGTTTTTAGTTGGGTAAATCTACCCAATTTTTAATTTTTTTTTTTTTTTTTTAAAAAAATTTTTTTTTTAAGGAAACGAAAATTGTTGTTGATGTTATTCTTGTTAGTCACTTTATTTAATAAAAGAAAAAAAAAACAAATTTTAAAAAAAAAAAATATTAATGTATTGTTTTAATTAAAAAAAAAAAGGATCTTCTCTCTTCTTCTTCTTGTGGTTCCTATCCGTTACGGATGTTGGCAACCAGCATGGCAAGCCTAACTTTGTTTACGGCAATGCGGAAGAGTTCGGCTGATGTTTTTCCGGTCCACTTCCTAAGGTTATGCAGCCAAGATATTCTTCTCCTTCCTGGACCTCTTCTTCCATCGATTTTTCCCTGGATGATTGTCTGGAGTAAAGAGTACTTGGAGTCGTTTCTCATGATGTGGCCCAGATACTGCAGTTTTCGGATCTTGATGGTGTTCATAATTTCTTTTTGTTTATTCATCCTTCTTAGTACTTCTTCATTAGTGATATGTTCGGTCCATGATATCCTCAGCATCCTTCGATAGAGTCGCATTTCGAAGGCTTCTACTTTCTTGGATGTGGTTTCATTGAGTGTCCAAGATTCTGTCCCGTACAAGAGGATAGAAAAGATGTAACATCTGAGAAGTCTCATTTTTGTTTCCAGTGTAAGATCATGGCTTCTGAAGAGTTTGCTCATTTTGTTGAAGGCGGCTGTGGCTTTGGCGATTCGTGATTTGATTTCTTGAGTTGTGTCCCAGTTCTCATTTATACGTGTTCCCAGGTACGTGGTGTGTGGTACTCTCTCTATTGGCTGGTTGTTGATGGATAGCTGGATGTTGTCGATCTTGTTTTTGCTAATGACCATAATTTTGGTCTTTTGTATGTTTATGTCCAAACCATATTTCTTACTAACTTTTGCTATTTTGTTGATAAGTTGTTGCAGTGCTTGTGGGCTATCTGCGAACACGATGGTGTCGTCCGCGTATCTTATATTACTCAATTTCTTCCCATTTATTGAGATGCCTTCTTCCTCCTCGTCATCGAGCGCTTCTTTAAAAATCTGTTCGGAGTAGATGTTGAATAGCAGGGGTGAGAGTACACAGCCCTGCCTCACTCCTCGCATTATTTTGACGGCCTCAGTTGTTTCTCCGTCGACTCTCATTGTTGCCGACTGGCCCCAGTACAAGCTACTTATGACATTCAGGTCATTGGTATCGATCCCTGTCTTCTTTAGTATTTCCATCATTTTGCCATGTTGAACCCGGTCAAATGCTTTGGCGTAGTCAATTAAACAACAGTAAACGTCACGGTTAACGTCTCTGCATCTCTGGACAAGGACTTGGACAGCAAAGAGTGCTTCTCTGGTTCCCATCGCATTGACGAACCCAAACTGGTTTCGGGAGATTAGGTTCTCGCATCGGTTATATATTCTTTTATGGATGACTTTGAGAAAGGTTTTCAGCAGGTGGCTCATCAGACTTATCGTTCGATACTCTTCACATCGTTTTGCGCCTTGTTTCTTTGGCAGTGCAATGAATTCTGAGACTAGCCATTCTTGTGGTATTTTACCTGATTTGTAGATGTTGTTGAAAAGTTTGGTGATCTTCCTCAATCCATTTTCGTCTAGAAGTTTCAGGAACTCTGTCTGGATGTTGTCAGGTCCTGCTGCTTTTCCTTCTTTGCTCTGCTCTATAGCTGCCCTCACTTCTGCTTCCATTATTTCTGGCCCCCTCTCTGTGTTACTCCCGGGATCTGGGGGGTTCTCTCTATTATCTTCAAAGAGGTGTTCTATGTACCTAGTCCACGTCTTCTTCTTCTCTTCCATGTCTACAATGATGTTCCCGTTAGCGTCAACTAGCTTCCCGAAGTTTGTATTCCTTCTTTGTCCAGTGACTTCCTTCACCTTCCGGTGGACGTTAAAGTAGTCATATTTTAACTGCAGTGCCTCTATCTCCTCACAGTTCTCCCTCTGTTCCTTTTCTTTAGCCAATCGTATTTCGTTCCTTATGATGTTGTTTATCCTTTTGTATTCTATGGTGTTATTCTTGTTCAATCTTCTCTCTTCCATTAGGTTTAATATGTAATCTGTCATCCAGGTTTTCTTCTTTACTCTTTGTCCGTCTTCCTTCAGAATAGTTTGCTTAATGTGTTCCACTTTACTTTTCAGGTGATTCAAGTGTTCTTCTACTGAGCTATCTTCTGTTGTTCCTGCCATTGCTGCATTCAGCTCTTTCTTTATACATTCTTTGATCTTCTCGTTTTTCAGCTGTCTTAGGTTAACTTTTAATGGAACAGTTTTCTTTATCTTCTTCATAACCACTTTGAATTTTCCGATGACTGGCACGTGGTCGGTTCGCATATCTGCTCCCGGGAAGGTTCTCATACTTAAGCAGCTGTTTCTGTACCGCTTGTTGATTAGTACGTAGTCTATTTGATTTCTGGTTATTCTCCCAGGTTTATCGAGGGGCGATCTCCATGTGTATAATCGCCGCGGTGGTTGTTTGAACTGTGTGTTGAGGACTACAAGGCCGTGTTCGTCTGTAAATTTCTCGAGCATATCTCCTCTCTCATTCCTCTCTCCCAAACCGAAAGACCCGATGAGCTCGGTTTTTCTCCAGCTCCCAACTTTGCATTAAAGTCCCCCATGATGATGTTAACTTCTTGTTTGGGTAGCTTTTCAAGTATTTGGGCGACATTCCTGTATAATTCTTCAACTTCCCTTTCATCCTTATCTGCAGTAGGGGCATAAATCTGGATGATGTTTAGATTTACTGGTCGGGCGCTAATCTGTATTAGAAGGACTCTTTCTGAGAATGGGACAAAGTTTATGACACTCCGCGCTATCTCTTTGGTGACAATAATGCCTACACCATTCAGAAACTTGCCGTCTTGTGTTCCTGCATAATACGCTCTGTGTTCGTCCACATCTATCGAACCTACTCCCGGCCACCTCATCTCACTGATTCCCATGATGTTAACTTTCATTCTTCTCATTTCCTTTGTTGCGTTGTTGATATTTCCAGCTTGTGCCATCGTTTTAACGTTCCAAGTACCGATCCTTATTTCTCTGTTCACTTTCATTACACTGCTCAAAACATTTCCTCCCGGAGATCCGATCGAGGAACTATTCCGGACTTGTTTTGTTATGAGCCTTGCCATGATGATTCTACTAGGACTTATCCATTCTGGATCTTTAATGAGGTGGTTTGTCCAAAATTCTTCCTCATCCTTATGCCGTTGGTTACTTGATTGTAATTCATCCGCCTTTGGGGCCGATTTCTCAACCCCAGGACAATAGGGTGCCCTTACTCTTGTCAGACCATCCACCCGAAGCTGTTGGCTGACAAGAGGGATTACTTATACCGGTAATCACTCGGTCGATAGAGGGGGGTATTTAGCCATAACTCACCACGCTGGCCAGACGGGTTGGTGAGTGGGGATGGTAGTAGGGAAGTGATGGTAGGATGATGGTAGAAGGAGAAGTTTGGGGGTGGGACAATGGTTTCCCCTGTATGGACTTAGGAGATAAACCAAGGCTCGCGTGGGCAGGGGCGCCTCCCTGAAGTAGATCTGTCATCTATCGGGATCATCGATGAGTATCTACCCGCTACCGCGCACTTCAGTTAATAAGAGACATACAAAACGACACTTTTGAAATAATACTTATAATGTATGCGTTATATTCACTAGTAAAAAAAGGATAGTCATATACAAATGTGCGTTTGAATCATCGATCAATCTGGATAAATTTAACGATTGAACTAAGACCATATTTTTGACAAAAAATTTATGCAATTAATATATACAGATGCCATTAACTCAATTCAAACAGGAGCCACAAAGCCGTGTTGCAGGACAAATGAGTGTCATTATGTAACATGTTCCTTCTCAATTCCAAATCTTAGGCATTTTTTTTTTAATTTCTAAGGCGTTACAATAGTAAATGTCAAAAGTTGACAATAAAGAATATAATAGAAATTAATGAAGAACAAATCGACATCAGTTTCGTACCCAGCACGGCTAGCTAGGTACATCGGAGGAGTCGCAGGTTGATCGAATAAAATTTATTGGAGTACGAAACTGAATTAAACGTTTTGACTAGATAACATCAATTAATATGAGTGCCACTTGTTTGTTCTTTAAGAGAAGAATAACATTCGTCGATGAGCACTGTAAGTAGACAAACAAGAATCTGACAGGCCAATGAAATCTAATATCTAAAACAGCTGTAACGCTAAAAACAATGCGCGATTTTTGATACGACAAAATACAAAAGAGAGATAACAGTCGTACAACTATCACAGTCAATATTACGTTTAATCTTACATGTACAATGTGACGCAAATGCTTAAAACTTTAAACGTAATGCGAAAAGTTGGTTTCGCACTAATTTTAAAATACTTGAAGTATAACGGTGAAGATTTCCTTAGCTTCTTGCCTCGGTAAAGATAGCTTTAATACAATACGTGAATGTTTAACATTAACGGATCATTTCCACCATTTAACACCTCGTAAATGTACTACCAAACCCCCGTGCTTTGTAATGACGTACAACGTTAACAATAGGGAAAAGAAACCATATTCGCGACCATGAACTATATATGCAGGATCCCCGTCGAGAAGGTTACCGTTAGGCCGATATGTAAGGATTTGTCCAAAAAATAATTTATGCACCCGAATAAGAATTCGTCTAGGAAACAGTTTCAAACAGTACCTTAGATAATGGTGTAAGCAGTAAGCAAAAAAAAAAAAGAAATAAACAAAGTCGGCTGGCTTCGAAATACTTACGGCGACCGAGCAAAGTATTAGGAAATTTAACGATTCCTCGGAAGCAAGAAAAGCTAAATTGAAAATATAATTATTATTATCAATACTTAAACTCCTTTTATAATGTATTGAATTTCTAGTTTCCCAATTTCCTGGGCCTTCTAGGAGGAGACCGGTCGAAACGTCGGCAAAATTAGAGTAACGCACATGGGATTTCAATTATACCACATTCTCCGCATCTCCTCCTAGAAGGCCCAGGCAATTGGGGAACTAAAAATTCAATGATTATTATTATAAATTCCTTAATTAGTACTGCATGTCAAATTAAAGGAAAGGCAAGTGTAAGCAGAAATCTTCAATCCTCAATACCGAATGCGTCCTATTTTTCACGTAATAAAGGCTGTGGATTGAAATTTTTTCCAACAATTCTGAAAATCATTAATAGAAACAATGTTATACTAAAAAAATTTAGTTTTCAATTTATATTCGACAGTAAATGTAAAATTTTGATTGTTTTGACACCTCGATTTACAATTACAGTTGTAAACTACAATGAATAAAATTGGTTGATTAAATTAAAATGAAAATAAAAAATTACTCACACAGTCTTATCGTTTAGACATAATAAAGTTTAAACGTAGAATTCAAAAAACATACTATAAAAAGTATTCGATTAAAAAAACATATTCTTGACTTGGGTCAATTTTTATGGCTCACTCTGTATAAAGCATATTTTAAACGATTTAAAAAATATTTTGTGTCGTAGGTCGTGAATCACCCTGTATACATTTTTAATTTAACACATTTTGTGACAATTTGAGTTTTGAGCTATAAAAATTTAATAGTGCGAAATTTACTTTTACAATTTATATAACAAGCACGACACTAAAACCTCGTTTTAAATAATAAAAAAAAATTGTTTATTTAGCAGCAATAGTATAAAACTTTGTTCAAGTTAACCGTAGATTAAACACAATCGTTGCTATGGTTAATCCATTTTCACAATTGTATTTAACCTTTGGTTGAATTAAACCGTGTTTCATACAACTGAAGTTTATATTAAAAATTTAACCTTAAGATTATTTCTTTTGTTGGACACCAAGTTTGACATTTGTTTAGGTGTACATTTAGTTTTTTGGAATTGAATAATGCTTACGAAACACCCTGTGTATTAAGGAGGTTTTTATTAGGCATTACTAAATGAAATCTAGATAATTAACTTTTCCCAAAATGGCATGACAATGATATATTAAAGAGATTTTACGGCACTTAATTTAGTAACGCTTAAACGTTATCCGTTATACTGCGGCTGCGCAGTAACATTAATCGTATCAAAATCACACAATCGCTTATTATCGTAACGTTAATGTCACCGTAATAAGGAAACACGTTATCGGTTATTAACGTTTTACGCTAATCTTATGTTACTGCGCAGACGCACTAAAGGTTCAATTTCTGTATCGTTGTTTTTTGTTTTCAAAACAAGATTATCCGCATTATCGCAGACGCTCCCTGCTTTTTCCGCAACGATCGTCTCCATCACGAACTTCAATTCCCAAGATACAGACTTCGCAGCCAATTCGAAACTGTGCTTCATGCGGTCATTGCGGCCCTCCCTAAGGCGGTTCTAGGATACGATGTTGATGACATGTAATCATTGGTGTCATTTATAAGCTATATATTGATTGCAAACGCAACTATCTGTAATCGAACGTAAATTTTCCTCTTTATAACTGATCGATGTAATTTGAAAGATATTTTGAAAACTTAGAAGCTTTCTCGTAATCAATGCATCAGTAATGATGGTTAGAGGCGCTATCATGTTACGAATGGGCAAAAATGGTGGTTTGAGCAAGTCCTTCTCTTTGCAGGCATTGAATGACTTGTCAGCTTCGGCGTTCTAATTGACTTACTTTGCACTTTTAAGATTACCTTTCTATAAGTCGTTGAGTGGCGCATAAAATGTATTTTGTTGTTACTACTAGCAGATGCTGCCGTTGCAAGGGTTGTATTGGCGTTGTTTTGATGTTTTCGATGGAGTAGGGCCATCCGGAAAACTAATCGAGAATAATGCTTTGCGGTGCTGCTGGTGAGTGTGGTTGCTGCTGCGTTGTAGTATATTGCGGATGGTGACGTGTTGAGTTGGTGGATCGTGTACGGCAGTTTTTAGATTGTTGACTATATTTAGGTGATCTATCAGACTAAAGCCAAAGCGGAAGCCAGCATGTTCTCGGGGTTGTTGGCAGTCTATTTTGGGATAGCGGGTTTATTGATTTATAGTTCTTGAGCTTTGTTTTGTCCCCTTTTGTAAATAAGTATAACCTTGTCTTCTATCCAGGATTTTGGAATTTAGTAGTATTGAAGCAATGGGGGAAATTGGGTTAGGTTAGTTAAAAAAAATGAAGTGCATATTAAACATTTAGAGTATTGTGCCTTCTTGTTCTGCAGTATTATTATTCTTGACATTTTTGAGGGATTATAAATTTTGTGATCTCTGGAATTTCTTCAGAGTCCACATTTTGTCTTTTGCTTTTTGTTCTTGATTTAGTTTTTCTTTGGCTGAACTTTGGTGGAGTATAAATTTGATTAATAAGCTTCTACTTATCTAAGTATTTCTGTTAATATTTTGTTCTCCTTATTTATAATTAAAATAATATTTTTGTTCCTCAGCTGTTTCTTAAATATTTTTGGTTCTCTGTTTTCCTCATTTGTTTTTGTCATTATTTGTGTATTATATTTTCTGATGTCTTTTCTCAAACAGTAGTTTCGTATTATTGCTTATTTTCTTCTTTATTGCTTTCTTTTATTCAGGGAATAAATCCGTAGCCTCTTTGATAACTTTGATAAACTCATGTTTTGCTTATTCTGGTATCTGTCCGTGGTTTTTTCTTCTTTATATTTACCAGTATTTTACTGTGGCCATTACCGGTGTTAATTTTATTAATTACTGAAACATCTTGAACTATTAGAGTTTAGGGGATCGTCTAAAAGGTTATAGTATTGTAATGTCTAGGGTGAGTACTAGACACCCGTTTAACCAGAGAAATAACTGGCGGAGTCGGTTTAGAGGTTTAATTGCGTTTATTTACATTCCACTTATAGTAGGTGCGATGGAATATTTAAATGAATGAATTAATGTTGTGTAGGTCGTCGAATGCACTCGTTGCGTACGAGATGCAGCATTTGCAGAAATGCTGGCGTTGGTATTATATGTCGTCCAAATTACTGATCGATTGGAGGGTGTTTTGCAATG
Organism: Abscondita cerata; assembly: GCA_030710515.1. Taxonomy (NCBI): domain Eukaryota; kingdom Metazoa; phylum Arthropoda; class Insecta; order Coleoptera; family Lampyridae; genus Abscondita; species Abscondita cerata. The sequence continues at coordinate 308,552 of JALBCR010002302.1, forward strand.
TGGTTGGTCAGCGACCAACACTGTCGAACTGCACTGGGTTTGTGACTTTTGACTGAACTCTGAACGCTAATTGTAATTGTAGTTGAAGCTTTGTAAACAAGCTCGTTTGAATGCTTCCCGTGGTGTTAGCATTTGTTAATTGCATTTGTTTTGTTGAGTTCTCTTTCCGCATTCCGCGAGTTGCTTCATGTCGACTACGGTGAGGTTGTGACGGCAACCCCATATGGGTCCCTCCTTAGTGGATTGATCCACGATAAAGTGTTTCGAAGGTTCATGAGCAAGGATATGCGGACAAATTTTGTTTTTGTGGGCCCATTTTCTTGCTAACGTTATGCTTAATTTAAATGTTTTGGAAAGTGGACTCGCTTGCCGGATCCGTAGTGGATGTAGTTGCGGGATTTGGCTATGGTTTCGTTTTTTTGGTTATTATCCTCTCCGCATTCTATGAGTTGCTTCATGCAGATGTGAAGTAACGATGTCGATAACGGTGGGGTTGAGACGGTAACCCCATAGTATATTTTATTCTTATATTTAAAGTCGGTTTCTGAAGAAGGTGTTCATAGCCCCTAGCTTCTTTCTAAGTAGTTTACCATAATATTTTTCTTTCATTTCTTTCGCCTAGTTTTTATTCTCCTACTTTTTTTTCTTGATTATCTTTGCGTTTGATTATTTTTTGCGTTGAAGTCATCTTATTACCATTGTGTATTTGGTGGTGTTTGTGTGTTTCTAGCTGGGGTTTGTAGGATGTTTCCAATTTTTCTTCTTCATGTGCTGAGGTATACTTGTATCACTCTTAGGTAATTGTACTGTTATGTAGACAATTCTACGTACTGTTTAACTTTTTCCGACCACTTTTTATTATTTAGAAATTCTACACTATTAAGTCGTCACCTTTGTAATATATGTTCTGATTGTAATTTGATAAAGTTTTCTTCGGTTCTTCTCATTTCACTTAGTCATAATATTACCCATTTTATAGATTTTAGTTGTTCTTCCAGTTCGATAAGTTTGACATGCGTTGAAAGAGTTCTGTTGTTGTATGTCGTTATTATGTTATTATAATAGCCCTTTTTGATGCGGTATATGGTAGTAAATAAGTAAAAACGTAGATCAAATTATATTGCATACAGGGGTATCATACCATCAATTTGTAATGAGAAACTAGTTACACCATAAATCTAAGCATTTGGGCGTGGGAGTTGAGGCAACCCTTTTTAACTAAAATGCTTGTTTATTTTAAATGGACTGCCTAATATTTTATTATTTTATTAAAGATTTCCATTTTTTGAAGGATGATAAAAACACTGTATTTCGGGCAATTCTGTCTAAAATTATATGTGTTTAGAATATTTTTTTAAAATGTTGTCGAATACACTGCCTTGTAAATATTTTTACAATACCCAATTGAAATAGATACATTTAAGAAAATACAGGGTTGTTATCTTTGTCTATCAGCCCACAGCATACCTTATCGTGGAACGGTTTCTAAGGACAACCCCATATGGTTCTTCCTTAGTTGATTGCCGAGTCACGACAAGGTATGCTCTGGGCTGATAGGCGAAGATAGGAAAAAATGTTTTGGCAAGAAGGTACTTGCTTGATTTTTTTTGTTTGTGTGGGGTGCTCTTGTTAGCGCTGCTGCGGATGTTGGCGTGTTGTAGGTTATGTGGATGCTGTCGTAATTTGATTTTTGTTGTTGCTGTTGCGGATGCTGCCTTTACGAAGGTTGGATTGGCATTACTTACTTGAGATGCTGCCGTGTTGTGGGTTTAGTTATTGCTACCATTGCGAGTATTATGCTGGTGTTACTTTATATTCCGAGTTGCTTAGACTTAGACTTAGAGCTGGCAGTTGCATGGCGAATAAGTGCGCGAACGTGTTGTTCCAGCACGTCCTGCATATGACAGGCGAAGGGGTCAGGAACCGGTCGTTGCAAGCTTCATAATGTGTAGGAAACCGCGTTGATGTAGCACAGTTGAACGTTAACGACTTGGGCCTGTTGAGTTCCGGGAGACGTATGTGTGTGCGTGTGCGTTTGATTATGGACAGGTATGTCTTTGATCGTTGTGTCATCTGAAGTAGCGATTGTGGGTTTGCGTATGTGGCGTTTGCGGGTGTTGCAGCGGTAATGGAGTTTTCAGTTGTTGCAACGGTTGTTGCGTTTGCGAATGTTGTAGCCGTTGTAGCGTTTTATCTTGGCGGATTATTTATTGGGCCATGGAGTTAATGAAACCACTTATTGTGTGTAGTCTATCAACCCAAATCGATGTGCTTTATATCGTGGTGAAGGAGGAAGAGAGCTGGTGGATGGCTTCTCTTTGGTTGGCACGATTGTCAACAAGTGGGATGCTTTGGCGGTTGCTAGTGTTTCGTCGGGATCATCATTGTGGGGTTGTTATTGATTAATGAACGCCTTTGTGGCCGCGGCATTAGATGGAAAGAGTATATCCACGGCGGTTGTTATGTAATTTATATGAGGTGCGCGCGGCAAGGTGCCGGATGTGTTCCTAAGAAGTCGGAGCTTGATGATGTGCTTTGACGATGGACTGGGTTGATTTGTCTTTAATCAATTGCTGTTTCATTACTCGATACTTGGTGGCGAACTATTGTCTTTCTGCTTTATTTATTTCCATTGAGAAGGTGTTGTTGAATTAGCAAGGTCGCTGGAAGTGTGTTTCCTAATGGCCAGCATTTGTTAATTGTGTTTGACGAAATGCTAACGGTGTTAAATTATATTCCTCACTCTTAGGAAATAATATTTCTTGATGCTGATGCTATTATACGGTTATTATGGGGTTTAGAAAAATTGATGTAATTTTCGATATCTAATTTTTTTAAATCAAGCCTTTTTTTTAAACTGTTATTCCAAGTTTATAGATTTTGAGACAAAATAGCTGTATCAGTTGGTCTAGTCGTTTAAAAATTATACAAATTATATAAATTATTTATATTTACACTTTTTTCTTAAAATTCCGATTTATAATACATCAAATATCAAAAAGTAGAATAACGTAGAAAAGGTTTTCGTGTCTATAAAATAACTGGGGTTTCTGTATTGAGAAGAGGAAGTACTTAAATTAGAAGAGTGCAATAATTCACTTTGTCAACCAAACTCGGGTAACACATTAAAAACTTTGGCGTTGTTAAGAACGAGTTCTGTATTTAAAGGCTGGCCCTTAAAGCAGATGAAGCATAGCTTTAAAAGTGGAGCAATAGGGATTTTTTTCTCGAGTACAGCATTTATCACAAGAATTATTCTATAGTCGAGCTTATTTGTAGTCTAAAAATTATTAAGTTTGAACTTTTTAGTTGATTTTACAGGTAAACTTTTTGTATTGTGTATTGGAATAGTTAATATTATGACAACAACAAAAACAAAAAAAAATCCGCATCGGTTAGTTAATTAATATTATTATTACTATCTTGTATGTGCACGCGTTACTTGTTTGTTGTTACATAATTGAATTTCTTCGGTATACGCTTTTTAATTCAAACTCGATTAAAAGTGTGCAAAAACAAAATACATTTTTAATAGCATTAATGTATGTAATTAGCAAAATTAGAAAACGTAATTTTGTATTTTTAAAAATTGATTGTGAACCGGTGTTGAAAGCTGTTTGAAATTAGTGCGCTGGAAAATGTAACAAGCGGCGACGAAATTTTGTTTTTTTTTCTTCTTATTAAAAATTAAAACCAACAGTTTTTTTGTAATACCCGTGTCGTGTCATCCGTAATATTTTTGTAGCAATTTTCGTTGACAATATTTTATGGGGTTTAATTATTTTTTGCTGACAAATGAAGCTGCATGTAGTACGTATAAATGTCAAAAAATGTTTTAAGTAATTGTGTATCATAACTCTATTTCATATAATGAAATATTGATTGAAGTGTTAATTTGTTGTTTCTGATGTAAGTGTTGCTGCTACATTCGAAATTGATTTAATCTCATACAAAGACAACATTAATCATTAATTTATGTTTCTATGTTTTGTTTATTTTATAAAATCATTAAAATTTTATATTTTTTGAGACAAATTTAAATTACGACATTAAATTACAGTCCATTAAAAATTTGTTTGAAACCTTCTGCTTTCTAAGTTTAACGCTTCTTCCCTTTGTCTTCTTCAATTTTAATTAACTTTAAAGGTTATTTTTATACATTATTTATGCGGTTTAAGTTTTGGTGTATCGCATTTCTAAATTACGTCATTGGCGTACTATACTAGGTTTCTTTACCACAGAGAATAATAATAAATTGCAGCTTTATGGTATGATGAAAAATTTAATGCTAGTAAACGAAGATCACTTGTTACATAAATAACTATTAAGTAATTTTGTATCGTATCTCTATTTACTGATAATACACATTGACGATTTATAAATTAATTCAATCTTTACTTTAATTTGGAGATCGAATTTTGATGGTAATTAATACATCGTTATAAAACTGGCAATTCCCAGAAGAATGGGAGACATCAGTGATAGCAGTTTCTAAACAAAATAACAAATTTAGAGACATTTTATTTATTTATTCGTATAGTGCCTTATTAATATTGTATTGTGATGTAAATGCCAACCCTACCCACCTTAGTATTCATATCATACACATACAATCGAGTTTTGTTTTTCTGTTTGTTTGTTTGTCCGCCTTCTCCTCCAAAACTACTCAACCGATTTTGTTGGTTAATGGTTCATTTTTTTCGGGAGGTCAATGCGGTGAACTTAGGCTATTTACATGTTAACCTGACCTTTGACCGCTCAGCTGATGAGATCAAATCTTTGAAAATTAAAGGAAATACAGGCATGTGATATTTAACTTTCATTCATTCCATTTCTCTGCACTTCTCTTCATTACTCGATTCTGACTACCTGAAAAAGTTGCAAAGTCTTTCAGATAGAGATTGGATTAGAAACGCATTCCAACGCTCTTATCTCACTCCGACTTATTCTAGGCCCATTCTCTGGTCTGAATGGGCTTGGTTCACTAGTGTAATAATATTAATTAAATGTGTAAATATTATAGAAGATAAATAAGAACATAAATTATAACAGCACAGTCATTGCGTGACGACATATAATGGACCGGTCCAAGCTCCATCGCCAGTCGTCGTGACTGAAAAAATAGTAGGTTAAAGAAATAGCAAACAAAATAATGGAAAAACAAATAATCAGGACAGAGAATACAAAATATTGCTTAACTTCAGATGTTCTTCAAATGCGTAAGCCATAAACTTTGTTAATTGACAATCCTCCACAATATGTGCAACGGTCTGGTTCGTTTCCACAGTAACAATTTGAATAAGAAATCGCACCCAATTTAAACAACATGGAGTTGCATTTTGAATGCTCTGTTCTTATGTCATTTACTTTTGACCAATTTTTTTTTATCCAAACTCCGCGGCTGGGATGTTTATTGAAAAGATCACTTCCATACGATAATTTTCAGAAAAGCCGTAGTTAAGTAGCCTAGCAGCCGTACAGGACTTCAAAATTTAAGTCTTTTAGCTGGAGGGTTCTCAATTTCATTCCAAATTGGTAAGTTTTTGTTAAATTGGCATTTATCCAATCATCGTTTTAACGCAGCTTTTTGTCGAATGATCGATGGAGTAATATTACAAAGAACAGGAAGCCAAATGAGAGGAGTAGATTTAATGGTTCCACTAATTATACGCATAGTGCAATTCAACTGGGCTTCTATTTTTTTCGTATGATAACTATTCAAACAGACATTCTGCTGTAGAATAAACTAAGGCCAATGCAGCTGTACGAAGTGTATTTGCATCTGCTCCACAAGTTGTTCCAGCTAATTTTTGAATAACATTATTTCTTGTTTTCACTTTTTGTATCAAAGTTACTCCCAGATAATATATATAATCTGTACCTCTCCTACCGTTAGGTGTAGAGGATAGTGTACAATTTTCCTTAAAAACTAATCTAAATATCTCAATTACAGTTACTTCAAATAAAAGATAAAAATTCTCCTTTCCATATTGTATACAATTATTTGCAATCTACATTATTTGTTTTCGAGTCTATTTATTTTTATTCTTTCTTTGTCTCTATTTTTGTTCCTCCCCATGTCCTTCTTTATTTTATCACCCTCTCACTAATAAATAACACTTAGACAACCCTTCACTCACACTTATTTCCCACTTTCTCGCTTGCTTTCTTCATTATTTTATCATTAATCACCATTTGACCCTGTCCCTTGCTGTTGTTTCACCCTGCATGAGATTCCTTTTGCTTTTATTATATTTGCCACCTCCCCATCCCACGCCATCCTTGGTCTACCTTTCTTTCTCTTCCCAATAGGTTTTGCTTACCATACTTGTTTTCTTCACTCAGTCTTCTCATGTGACCCCACCACCTTAATTAGGTCCTCTCAATGATCTTTCTGGCACTTTCAGTATTCAATCTTTTTCTTATCTCTTCGTTTTTGATTTTTGTTCATTATTGTGACTTTACCTACTTTTCTAAGATACTTCATTGCTAAAACCTGTATCTTTTTGGATTGTCTCTCTGTCAGTACCCAGGTTTCGCTTCCATATAGCAGCGTCGGCAGATATATAGTTTTATAGATTGATATTTTCGTTTTAATGCTGATTTCTACTTTGTTAACAAATTCTTTTTCATACTATAGGAAGATCTTTGTTGTTGCTGTTATTCTATCATTTATTTCTTCTTCTTGATTTCCTGCTTTTTTTATGGTTACTCCTAAGTACTTTAAACTTTTACTTGTTCTATTTTCTCATTATTTATTTTTATGCTTATTTCTCGTCCATTGTTATTTTTTACCACTATTATCTTTGTTTTGTATATGTTTATTTTCATTCTTTTACCCATAGATCTATATTAAGTTGTCACCTCTTTTCTGTATCTGCCAATATTGCAATATCGTCCACAAACACGCATTCACTCACTTCCACTGGTTTAATTTTATAATACTCTACCGTCAGTTTCTTGCTTTACTGCTTACTTTCTTGATTATATCATTCATAAGAATGATAAAGAGCAGTGGATTCAAGTTTCCACCCTGCCTTACTCCTTCTGTGGTTCTAAATTTTTTGGTTTCCAAATTATCCTTCTTTACTATGTTCTCTGTGTTATTGTAAAGTGTCTTTATAGCTTCTGTCAGATCCTTTTCGATACTATTTTTCTCCAATATGTCCCATATATTCTTTCTCACCACCTTATTAAAAGCTTTTTCCATATCCACATTTCTTTGTTATACGGTAGCATTTTCTCTATTATATTTTTTAGTGTGAATATGTGGTCTTGAGTGCAGTATCCTGACCTGAAACCACTTTATGCTTCATGTAACATTCCTTCCACTTTTTTTTCTTACTTTTCTTTTCAAGATCATCTCGTATACTTACATGTTGTGCATAATAACGAAATCTCCCTATAGTTTGCGCAGTCCTTCTGATTACCTTTCTTGAAAATAGGAACTATCACCGCAATTTTTTATTCCTTAGGTACTGCTTGTGTTGACCATGCTTTATTTATAATTTTATAAAATAACACCATTTTTTTCGCCCATTCCGTTCAATAATTCTGATTTTATTTCATCTTCTAGCTTGATCACATTGCTTGTTTCGTTCGCCTGTTTTTTCTCTCTCTCTTTTTCTAGTTTCTCAACATTTTGTATTCCTTCTTCCGCTTTCTCTTCGTTGCCATCTAACATATCCTAAAAATATTGCTTCCATCTTTCCATAATTTTATTCTCCTCCATTAATACCCTTGCCACTCTGTTCATAGCCTGTTTTGTCCCGATTTTCCTTCCTTTATTTCTCATATTCTTTAGGTCCTATAGAATAGCTTTTGATTCGCCCCTTATCTTTTCATCTTGGTACCAAATTCTTTCTATTCTTTGGCTTTAGCTATTTTGACCATATCCTTTACTATTTTCCGCGCTTTCTTATATCTCTTGTACGCTTCATCGCTCTTTTTTGTAAATAGTTTTTCCACGTTTTCTTTTTTATTTAATGATTTCTTAGATTTCTTCACTCCACCAACTTGTTCTCTTATTTTGCCTCCAGTTACAGTTAGCCCGCAGGCCTTTGTCCCTGCCTTATAGATGATTTTTTTAAATTTTCCCCACATTTCTTCGATGTTCATTTTTATTATCTCTTGTTCCACATCTTGTATCTCCTTCTTAACCTGATCTGCATACTCCTCTCTTATTCGTTGGTCTTAGAATCTGTTTGTCTTAATCGTTCTCATTTTTTTGTTTCTTCTGCTTCCCGATACTCTATCTTCATTATTTTTTTTTGGTTTTCCATTTTACTATTAGCAGGTGGTGGTCTGATGATATTTCTGCTCCCCCTGAACACACTCACATTCTTTATCCTTCTTCTATTGGTTGCATCCGTTATTATATAATCGATAATTGATCATTCATTCCTCCCTGGTTCATCTCTAGTGAATTTGTGGCAGTCCTTATGCTGATATAGAGAGTTTTGAATCACTAAACCATTCTGTATACAAAATCAATTAATTTTTTCCCATTCGTATTGCAGGTGGTCTCTCCATGCCTTCCCATTACCCCCTGCTTCCCTTTAGTCTCATTTCCAATTCTTGCATTAAAATCTCCCAGAATTATCGTCGAGTCTGATTCTTCGTACAGCATTTGTAAATCATGCCAGAATTTTTCTTTTTCTTTCTTCACGTCTGTTTCTCCTGGTCCATATGCCACTATTACATCCAACTTCTCTTGATTGCATCTTGCAAAGGTTACTTTCATTGCCCTTCCTCTCACTGCTTTCCACTCCACTAATTTTCTTAGGTACTACGTGCTTATCAGACACCCCTACCCTGCCGCAGCTTTTTCTTGTTCATCTATTCCACTGTATAACAGTCCGTAATTTTCTATCATTAATTCTCCTACTCCTTTCCTCTTTGTTCCTGTGATCGCCACTACTTCCATTTTATACCTCTTAATTTTCTGAATTAGTTCTTTCTCTTTACTATTTAAGTTTTTGATAGTCCATGTTCCTATTCTGTACTATGAGTAATCGTTCGTTCTTGTATCCATTGCCTTTGTCGTCGCCTTTTTTTTTCTGTCCTGTTTTTTTATTAGTTTTTTGCTTTTGTTTGGTCTTGATCGGTTTGTTTGTTGTTGTGTTTTTCCAATTTACTCAATTTCTCATTCCAGGTCCATAACCCTCCTGATCTTCTGGTATCCCACCTTTACCGTTTTTCCTTTTGCTGCTTCTTCCTTTGCTTGTTTCCTAATTATATTTTACTCCCAAATAAACTGGGTTAAAATTATGGTTAAACTTTGTATTATTAAAGATAACATTAAGTTTTCTACTTTTTTTTATTACTTAAATGAAAACAAGAAACCTCTGTCTTTTAAGATTGATGCATAATTGCCATTTTTTAAAATAATTTTTCATAATACGCAAATCATCAGATAGATCTCTTTCAGTTTTGAAAAAACCCGAATGTTGAAATTAAATTGCTATTTCATCGACTTAGATGAATTTTTGACATTACAATAAAGGAAGATTAGAAATATACAGGGTCATTGATGGTCGATGGTAGGTTAGACGTTTATAGAAAACGGTGCATAGGAGTAATCTGAAAATTTGGTTATTGCCATAAATGGACACGATCTATCTTTCTAAAATATTTTAATGCTTCTACTCAAAAGTAATTTTAAATAAAACACCCTATATATTATTTAATTTTTAGAACCGCAATTTCTTACTGATATTTTTTTGAATAGTTCCCTATACCTATCTATACCGGTTTTTGAGATAATAATTATTTTAGGTTATTTTTTTAAATATAATCCCATTATGATTTAAATTTAGCTGCTATTTGAACCCATATAAAGCTGAAATTTTAGATGCAGTTTGCTAAAGCCTTGTATTTTACAACTACCTACATAAATTTATTTCATTTTATACAAGGCGGTTTAAAATTAATAATTTTGACGTGACATACGAAAAGATCAAAAGTTTATTTTTTTAAATGGAACACTCTGTATATTACTTGAAATTCTAATAGACAATTAAAATGCTTTCAAGTTGTTATAGCATAGTGGTATAACTAACTCGTCAACTTTTCGAAATAATTGCAATAATTATTAAAAATCACATTGTCTTCACATAATCTGTATTAGTTAGCCATGGAACGCCATGTGATTTGACAATTGCTTAATTATTCACTGTGTTTGACAAAAGTCAAAGTTTTGAGATTGTGATTGCGATTTACTACTTAATACTTATTTAAAACAAATTACAATGCAACGAAATAATTACTCGCATTAAGTTTTGATGAATCTATTTATTTTTCATGGACAATGTGACAAAATTGTGGCAAGAACATGTAGGATTTTCAATAAAATGTATCTTGATTTGCAGCGAATGAACGAAAGAAAGTTTATGCGAATACACGAGAACTTTATCAATTATGGTTCTAAGCTTAAAGCATAAACTTTCTTTCGTTCATTGGCTGCAAATCAGGATACATTTCATTGAATTTTCTACATGTTTTTGTCACAATTTTGTCACATTGTCCATGAAAATTAAATAGATTCATCAAAACTTCATGCGAGTAATTATATTGCTCCATTGTAATTTGTTTTTCAATAAGTATTACGTAGTAAATCACAATCACAATCTCAAAACTGTGACGTATGTCAAACACAGTGATCACATGGCGTTCTATGGCTAATTAATACAAATTATGTGAAGATAATGTTTTTTTTAATACTTATTGCGATTATTTCAAAAGTTGACAAGTTAGTTATACCACTATGCTATATCAACATGAAGGCATTTTAATTGTCTATCAAATTTTAAGTAATATACAGAGTGTTTTATTTGAAAAATAAAGTTTTGACATTTTTGTATGTCACGTCGAAATCATTAGTTTTAAACCGCCCTGTATAAAATAAAATAAATTTATTTAGGTAGCTGTTAAATACAAGGCTTTATCAAACTGCATCTAAAACTTCAGCCTTATATGGGTTCAAATAGCAGCTAAATTTAAATTTTGGTGGGATCATATTTTGAAAAATAACAAAATAATATTATCTTGAGAACCGGTGTAGATAGGTATAGGAAACTATTCAGAAAAATTATTAGTAAGAAATTGCAATTCTAAAAATTAAATAATATATAGGTGTTTTATTTAAAATTAACAAGTTGTTACTACTTTTGAGTAGAAGCGGCAACACCGCCAAAATGAAAATATTTTTGAAAGATAGATCGTGTCTATTTATGACAATAGCCAAATTTTTAGATTACTTTTATTCCCCGTTTTTCATAAACGTCTAACCTACCATCGACTATCAATGACCTTGTAAATATTAAAAAGAATAGGTGCAAGAACCGATCCCTGTGGAAAACCATTATTTAAAAATCTAAATATACTGCATTTATCTTCAACAGAAACTCTAAACTTTCGATTAGATAACATATTTTCAATAAAAGAAATAAGTTTGGAACAACAAATAACGTTTAACAATTTGAAAAGTATATCTTCTTTCTACACGATATCGTATGCAGCAGTTTAGTCCAAAAAGACAACTCCCGTTTTAAGATTCTTCTAAAATACAGCTTCGATATGGGTTGTTAATGCCAATACTCCATCATAGCTTCTACATGATCAAAATCCTGCTTGTTCAATTGGTAATTTCTCTTCAATTAACGGATTGATACTTTGTAAAAATCAATCTTTCCAAAACCTTATAAATTACACTTAACAAATTTATTGAACGATAAGAAGTGGGGTCTTTTCTGAGATAGGTGTAAATTTAATTTTTTTTTTGTAGACACTTTTTCTTCTTTGAGATAATCGATTTCTCCACTTTTAATGAGTTGAAAACATTAACCAACCAAGAAGCACTAGAATATGGAGAAATTTTTGTATTTGTTTTAGCAGACTGATTTGTAGAACCTAAGTTAGTTAAAGGTGTTCAGCTTTTACGACAATGTACTAAATTCATATTTTCTATTAATGAATTCCATTTCTCTTTTCTTCCATTATTCAGAGATGACAGTATAGCATCTCCAGGAAACAAAACAATCATAAAGAAAATAATGAACTGGAACCCATCCGGCAGTAGACAGAGGTTAGACTAAAGGTACGATATCAAGAAGATGAGAATAGCGAGAAAAACTACAAGATCGAAAGATCGGAAGATTGGAAGAAATAGTAAAAAAAATTGCTGAATGATCATTGAAGCACACATGAACCTATCGTAAAACAAAAAAAAACGGAATGCATAGGGGAATGACTAATCGTTATAGACAATGGTAGGTTAGACGTTTATGGAAAACTGAACATCGGATTGTTTTGAAAATTTAGATAATGCTACAGCAACCCCATAATAACCGCATAATGGCCGCTTCAGGAATTACTATTTATTAAAAATGCGGAATATATACAAAACAAGGTCAGCATTTCGTCAAACACAATTAACAAATGTTGACCATTAGGAAGCACATTTTCTCTGATTCAACAACGACTTACTAAAAGCAAAAAATAGAGTACGAACGTCAGCAGAAAGACAGTACCTACAGTACGGTCCCAAGTATCGAGTATCTAGTTACGACAAACGTATACACGTAGAAATAATACGTTTCTACCTGTGTCGCATCCCGTTACAACGTTAATTCATGAAATATTCCATCTAATGTAATATAATGTACTCCGACTAATAAGAGATTTGTTGGTATGCTCTAACCAAATCGATGGTTGAGATAATTTTCCCTCTAAGAGCTGGTACCAAATTTTCAATGTGTTGCACTGGATAGCTGTCGGGGATGGTGGGTTGGGTTGGTGCAGTCTCTACAAGGGCTCCAGCCGTTTTGTGTAGCGGTGTTGCCCAAGTGCTATCTGATGGGCGGGCGATGCCCATTTCGACCATGGACTGGAATTCAAGTTTGGTAATTTTGTAATTTGTGGCGACGCGGTTTTTAACGCGATTGTTGGCCCTAGAGTGGTTTTGATGTAGTGCTTTATTGTATGTTTAGCCCAGTTGCTTCTTTTGTATAAACTACATTAGGGGTACTCTACCTAAAATGGAGAGATTTTTATACTTACGCTCTTGTTGCCGGCGGGCGTTGTGTGGTTGGGGTAGCGTTGATGGGGATTGTAGCGTTGGTGGTAGTCGTTTTCTCGTTCATTTTGTGGGGATATTGACAATTTTTGATATATACCTGTGATGCGCTACCTGGAGTTTACCCAATCGAAACCATCGAAGCAATTAAACGCACACTTATACAAAAAGGGGATCATACGCTTTTGTGTTCCCTTAACAATTACAACCGAGTAAGGACGACATTACAGTCAGAATTGTTCAAGCAATTCAATAAACTCCTTGGTACCATTCATTTACGAATAACACCATATCACAAACAAGCAAACGGAATGGTGGATCATTTCCACAGTCACTTTAAAACTGTCATCTATTGCCACCAAGAAAAGCAATGAACCTGACTGCTGCCTATCATTCTAATAGGCTTGCGATCAGCATAGAGGGAGGACTTACAATCATCCGCAGCCGAACTAGTATACGGCGATACAATCAGACTTCCTGAAGAATTCCTAATACCCAAGCAGGCACCCACAGCAGATCCTATCAACTTCATAAGGAAATTAAGCACAATTTCACAGCTGGAACCAATCCCCCGGAACCAAACATGTTCATATTCAAAGATTTGTAAACCGCCAATTAGGCATTTGTTTGTTGTGACGCAGCGAAATCATCGTTCGAAGTACCATTCCGCTTAATAAAAGCCAAAACCATATATAAAAATCTGCGAAACGACACAACCACAAAAATATTAAGCAAGAAGGTACGACATTTTTTCTCTGTCTTCGCTTATCAGCCCACAGCATACCTTATCGTGAGTCGGCAATCCACTAAGAAGGGACCCATATGGTATTGCCATCAGCAATAATAACCGCATCCAGGAAACACTAATTTCTAAGAATGCGGAATATAAACAAACCACCTCAGCATTTTGTCAAACACAATTAACAAATGCTGACCATTAGGAAGCACGTTTCCAGGGACCTTGCTGATTCGAAAACGACTTACTATATGCAAATAAATAGAGTAGGGACGTCAGCAGAAAGACAACAAATATCGAGTTTTCTAGTGAGCTACAGTTACGACAAACGTATACACGTTGTAACGGTAGTAAACAAATACGCGTTTCAGCAATCGCGCTTAGTAAATAGTTTATTCATGTAAATATTGTATCTACTGTAATTAATTAACTGTATTCCGAGTAATACATGGTGTTTCATTAGAAAACGGGCATACGTTGTTATGGTTTATTGGTAAAAAAACTAAAAAAATTTAAATATATAGCAGTGCTAGAAGGCCTGCCGGCAGCTTTTCTTAGCCGGAAGTTGTTGTGGGCTAATTGTGAATGCTCGAAATGAAAGCCTCTACACTGCACAAAAAATTTATAAAGCGCCACCTAGGATTACGTATAAGAAATATCTAGAGCCACTAGGAACTCGTAGACACAGAAACAAACCGTACGTAAATAAAAATATTTATATTGTTGTAGCGACTAGAGTTCAATTAACACACAGAGAAACACATAGACCCAACAATACATAATATCATTTAGAATGAATAGCAAAATATAGTTATCAAATAATAATAATTCACGAGAGCGAGTGAAAGCACGAATACAAATTCGAGGCACAAACGCCCCAAATAGGTTAACGTATTTGACAGTCATAGCACCGATTAATCCCTGCCAACGATTCACGTCACAAATATTGTTCAAAATGTATTTGACAACAATTACGAGAGTACCGAACCTTGACCGATTATTTAAATAGGTTCAATGCGCACAAAATTAATCAGGTACTTGAAAGATCTTTCTAGTTTACAAAAGTATTTATACCTACAGCGCCAAAAAAAGGTACGTTGCTAAACTCACGACCACAGTACGTATACATAGAAGGCGGCAAAATTTATGAATGACATGCATAAAAAAATGAACTGGTATAACTAGGAAGTCTTCGGTGTTTGACAGTTACTCCGCAGATGTGACATCTCCCGTATCCAAATCTAATATCCAATGAAGAAAAAGGAAGAACCAACATGGACTCGTTTGATATCAATTGCTAGGCTGCTCACAAAGAACCAGATAAACGGCTTATGTTGGGTGGTGTCCTTGACCCGAAAAAGGTTTTAAGGTAGGTTGAAATTCCAACAGTGGTGTGATACCAGACCCACTTCGATATTTTTTATAATTTTCGGATTATTATCCTTGCCAGCATAACCATAATTAAATATCCATTGACTAATTAAAACGGAGTACGTTTGCAATGACCAGCAGAATAAGCCAAAGCGGAAAACCCAAAAAAGCAAAAAAAGGTGCACAGGAACAGTAGTCGAAGACTTATTCCCTAATTTGAATGGGATGATTTTTACTTTAATCGCTATTACAAAGCCCATGTTTATTTGTTCAATTTCTTTAATGACTGTATATATTTTTAATATTTGGGCTACACATTTTTTATAATGTGCCCAATCCATAAAAATATTCACGAAAAGAAAATCTAGGTTTGGCTTTACAAAATATTTACAAATTTGTTAACTCTGAAAACAACACCCTGTATTATTGAATTTAAAATTCTTGTTTCCATATTCGAATAGAGAGCAAACAACTGACTCTAAGAAAGTGCCTTCGTAGTTTGGCCAAAACAGTTCACACTTCTATTTAATATTGAAATTGTTTATTTATTAAAATGTTCGGGAGTCAAAATCAAATTTATGGGATCATTTACATTTTATTTAATTTTAATGACAATAATCTGATCCTCAACACAAAATATTGTGAGATAAGCGTTAATTAATGTATTTTAGCTTACTACGGATGACATTATTGGAGAGCCGTATCAGGGATTAAACGTAACAAACATGTAAGAAAACGTGAAACACCCTGTATAAAAATTATATCCGTTTTATTTTTTTCCTAATTTTAATGTAGATTTACGAGTACGTTTACATTTGATTTTGCGTTTTAATAACTCAAAAGCAATGATTATATACACGTTAAGTAGTTGTAAGTGCAAATTATACATAACGTGTGATTCGATTTTCGCAGTGTAGAAATTTATTATTCTTCGCGGTTGAATGGCTTGATTACAAGCGTTATTTCTTCTTTACTTACTGCTTTATTTATTAAAACGGAAACTTTAATACTTCACCAACACTTCTTATAGTTGTCTCTCGAGACATCTACATTCTTAATGATGTTGTGCAATTTAGCAAAACTCTTCTTATTTTTGTTAATTGATACCGTTGTAAGAGTGTTCACTTTTATCTTTATTATTTTTAAAATTGATTTGAAATTTTTTTATTACTTCTGTATTTATACTAGAAACTTTATCAATATTTTAACTCTTGTTTTTGTTGTTGTTTTCCTTTTAATTTAATCGTTAACGTTCTTCTTAGAGGCATAAAAGTATTTGTTTTGTACACTTTCGTAAAAACTAAAAAAAATGCTTGTAGTGAAACTAAACCTGAATACCGTTTTATTAGGACAGCATTGATTAAGTAAATAAAATAAGTCATAAGTCAGTTCGAAACAAGACAACATCTATATATAAAAACTATTTCGATATTGACGTGTTAATATATAAAGTGTGTCACGAAGAAGTATATCTGTATATTAAATATTTTGAAAGTTTGAAGTCGATTTTAACTTTGTTTTTTAATAGTACACCCTGTATATTATTATGTTGTTGAATGCACGATTAAATTTTATTCCTTTATACAATTAACCTTTTGTGTAAAATAACCGTTTCTTTCAAATTTGCAATAGATGCATTTTGTGAAACATACAAGATGTCCACAAATAACACTCCAACTTACATTTCACATAACATGAGAAGATTAATTAAATCAGACCAAATAATTAATAAAGTTTTGAAAGTTTGTACAGTTATTCCTTAAGGTGTCCAGATGAATATAATAAAAGCCCCCAAGGGTTTGACACGAGCCGGCGGTGGAGGAGGGGGGAAAGATATATTTTTCAACGTTTTTCCTTGTGATTTGAAAACTATTTATAATATCACTTTAGCGACTTCTACAATAATTATTTACACTAAATTCTCTATAAATTATGTCTAAACATTTTTGCTTTACGATCAATAATTTAGAAGATGAAGAGTATTAAAGGTCATAAAAATAAGAAACAAAATCGTTATAATAATTTCAATTCTTAAAAATTATAAAAAAAGTTGCACAACTTATCAATCAAATTTTGTTTCATCTTCATCATTTTTATCATCAAAATCGATAGGGGCTCCATTAGTACAAGCTCCTAGGCAGCCGTTACAAATAAGACTACACTTAATGCCCGCTTTTCGGCAACTGCATTTTTCAGAACATCGGCAAAATATTAAATTTAACAACGCGTCAGGAACCGGAGCATCCAAGGTCGTAATTGTTTCCATCGACTCCTCGGTTCCAACCCCATATTTCAGGAGGCAGCTGGTTCCCAAGCCACTCCTGTACTTGATGGAATACTCTGTAAGCGTGATATTTGGTAGTGGGGAGGGAAGAAAGATCCGGTTTGAGCTTGGTACAAAATTTCAGAAAAACTGTGAATCGATATCTGTTAAGTTCAATTTGATTACAGGGCGCTGGGTATACTTCAAGAAACATTTTTCTCCGACTTCTGCCATAACATCAGGAGTTGACGTTGGGTCATAAAATACAGTTGCTTTTTCTTTAGTAATGGCTTTTGATCAAAAGCTTGATAATTGATGTTTTGCCCTTCCTGTAAATAGCTGAGGTTGTATCACACCCGCTGAAACTATGCAGAAAAGAATAGAACAACAAAATGAATGTTCCTGTAGTTCTTGGGAGGAAAATATTTTGGTGTCCACTTTCCCTTTTCCCGGTTTGACAAAAATATTTCTTTTTCTGAGGAGTAAGAGCCATTAGAAGGACTACAAAACCAACATCTTCTCCAATAACAGTGACCACAAGATTCTCTACAGCATCACTTGTAGCTGTTCGTGTTTCTATGTTTGCAGCATGCATTTTTCTGTCAAAAGTTTAATTAGCTGGGTCTTGTTTTTTTATTCGATAGAAAATGCTTTTGCTGAATAGTGACCTTCATCGAGAGATTTATGTTTATATCAACAGACGATTTCACCGCCCTCCTTCTTTGTTCAGATGTTTCAGTACTGTTTCTTACGTCATCGTATCAATCAAACACGAGTGTAAAATGTGGCCTGTAATTACATTTTACATAATTTATGTACTGATCACAAATATCTGAGTAAGAGGAGCCCAATTGCCACTTGGTACGATGCAAAAGAAAGCCTCCATCCAATAACCGTCTCACTACTTTTCAAATTTACATTAGTGTCGGATTTCGATAAAACATCATACAAAGCCGCTTTTTGGTTTCCTCATTAAGCCACCATTAAATAAAGCCAATGGATAGGGAGCTAATTCGTACTTCAAATGTGATCCTAAATGTTTATTATCCTTCTTGGCAATAGCAATCCTTTGAAAAAGAAGCAATGGATTGACGACTACTGTCTCATCATTGATCTTGACTGCACTGTGCATGGCTCCCAATGATAAAACTTTGTCTTTACGCTGTAGTTTTACGTCTGCAAAGTTATTTCCTAGCGTTTTTTCTATGAGCTGTTTACCGATTTCTTCTGCAAGGTGGCAATTAACTTTGCTATTTCCAACAATACCTGTTGATAAGGATATGAGGTTTCCTATTTTTAGGAATGGATAATGATCCATAAACCACGCGTAAAGCTTTTTCCGTTCTCTTGATCCATGCCCTGACGAGACAAAAGAAGATCTACGTGTTGATCTCTTGAAGAAAAATATACTCCACTAAATAACTCAAGTGCAGAGCAGATGGCATTGCTTACTACCGTCGATTGTAGCCATTTTGTCAGTGTCAAATCCGTAATTCCTCTTCCTCGGGTCATTCCTCCACAGCTCTTCATGCTGCGCATCAAGGTCTGCTCTATAGTCGTTCTGACCAAATTCCAGACCAAAAATAATCACCTCTTCTTATTGTAAAATAGCCTTTCTTTACAAATAACAGATATTCGTGTGGCGTCATTCTTGTTTCAAGCTGAATCATATCTTGTAGATACAAATGTGCACATCGAGTATACTGAAAGTGTCTGTTGGCATGAAAAAATGGAATCATTTTGAGAACACAGCTAAGATGACCCTTCCAATCACCAGCTCGCTCTACAGCAATAAATTGATTCATAATAGTCACCATGTGGTAGTATTGGATCCATAATGCAGCGGTAGGTCCATTTTCTTTCAAATCATTTCGTTTATTCATCATTTTTGATTGAAGTGAAGTCAACTGCTTATTGTTCATTATTTTTCTTCACTTAAGGCTCAGTTCGCATGTCTTTTAAAAGGGTATTTATCGTTTCCTTCTCATCACCATTAATATCCATATCGTTTAGAATCATCTGTGATATAGTCGTGTGCATTAATAAATGTGCGCAAACTGCTCTTGCGTAAGCATGACCCCTCAAAATGTGTTCCATTGAGTTTGGAGCGAAAATATTTCATAGCAGATCTCTCAGGCCAGTTTCTGCCATCACGTGTCCAATGCAACCAAGGTAAGCCATTAGCATGTGGTATCCCTTAAACCGCACAATAATGTTTTTGATATTCGAATCATCTTGACTAGACGCAATGATGTTGCGAGTTTTTATATAAGGGTAGATTAAATGTGACAAAACACATTTGGGTCAGGCACTGATCTGCGGCACATTTCAAAGCTGTGTATACTGTGCCATAGTCAGCTGGAGGTGAAGTTATGAAAGGTAAGGAGATAACAGCACTTTTAAATACATCTCATGAAACCTTTCCATTCGGATACAACAGAGACTTCGAGCCACTTGCCGCTTATCTATAGCATATCACTCAGACTTGGTGCAGTCGTGTCTTGGTCCAAGAAATCTGATTGGATCACATCTTGTATCATAATTTGTTTAAGTCCTTCCTTAGCAAGCCTGCTATATGTGTGCAGTTGCTGGACTCCTAACGTTCCAGTTTGTGTAACAGCGAGAGCTTTAGTTAATTTTTATTGCTTTTCCAGGTGGAACAGATTTAGCTGGTGTAACGCGTGAAATGCTTCCCATGCTATAGAACGTATTCAGACCGTCTAAAGTAGCCACAAGTAAGCTTCTTGAACCAAACTTTCTATGGATAATAAACGCAACTTCTTGAAGCACCGATGAAATGAAGCTTCTCTCCAGAATTATGCTGACGATCAAATGTACTAATTATATTAATTTTATTTTGGTTTTCTTATCATTTGACTTGCGTGTGCAAAGCGCATCTAACAATAAGTTGAAGGATTCAGGAATCACGGTCTCTGCATCGTCAAGAAATGTACCACTGGGTGCATAGTGACTCGTATCATAGACACGAGACTGCACATCTTGCTTAATTATCATAGCTGCCGCTTTCACAATTCATAGGTGTTCTGATTTTCACACTGAGAACTATTTCTCATTCAAGATCTTTTGCCCAATCCCAATGTCACGGAAGCATATGACGGTTTTATGTGATTTTGAATGACTAATCAATATTCTATCGCCATATATCTCCTTTAGTTTTGATTTGACCATGTCTGTAGTTGGCTTTTGTCCGGTAATTTGTTCCATCAAATCATCTATGGATATCTGAGAGTCTCTATTTTGTTCCATAAAACATTGTATTTGTTCCATGGCTGTAGATACATATTCTTCCTTAGGACGACCGCTACTTTTCCCTGCAGTAGAATCATGTGTCAATAAAAGCGCGTATAGCAGTCGACGTGGTATTTACCTCCAGCAGCAACAAGATCACCAGTATTTGTCATTCTTCGAAAAACGGCATTTTCCTATTCATCTTTCCGCTTTTAGTAGCATCCAGAATTGTAGGGGAAGTTTGTAAACTGCAAACCGAGTATATCTGACGACGGTTTTCTGTAGGTTTTTTGGCATAGAATTCATCATCTACGAGTTCCCTACAGAAGAGGCACTGTAATGTAGAATCGAATGACTGCTGCGATGAGCGCAAGGCAGATGTTGCAGCAGAAGACGTAGATGACCTTGGGTCTCTGAGATCAGCAATGATTAAACTGCTTCGTGTGTATCGTTTTTTACAAATACTGTGAACAACAACATTCTCCACTCTTGCCAAGAGAATATGTTTTCCATCCTTTCTATGTTTAGTAGCCTTTATCAAGCCCTTGAGTACCTTTTTGGAATACTATACTTCGGTCACTAGTCACGTTCTTTTCACAAATTACACATTTATCAGTCATGATGGTTGCATTTTCACACATAAATCAACGAAACACGAACTACTAAAAGGGCACGATTGTGTACAAAAGAAACGTGGATACTTGGTAAGCGTTGTGATCGTACTAGTGCGTTGGGGCGTCCGGCGCGCGGGGGCGGTGAGGTTCGCGGGGTGCAGTAACGTGACGCGGGAGAGGCAGACAAAGCAGCGCACGAGCGAGCGTGGGTTGCTATGCGGCGACGCGAACAACTTTGTGGCGCGACTTATCATCTTTTTGAAAGTATAACGATTTTGTTAGGTCCGTAATGTTGGCACGCCTACGAAAGCACTAACCAAAATTTTATAGTCAATAGTTTAGTGCTTCATAAAAGAAATTTCCTTCCTTAAGCGCTTTAAAAAAATAAAATTTTAAAGGACATGCCTACTTCATGTTTGATGAGAAGCAGTAACAAAAATTTTATAGTCAATTGTTAGTGCTTTGTCAGCGCTTTTTAGTGCTTCATAAAAGGAATTGTCTTGGGAGAGAAAGGACGTGTAAACTTCACGCTTAATGAGAAGCACTAAAAAATTTTTGTAGTCAATCGCTGGTGCTTCGTTAGTGCTTTGTTAGTGCTTTGTTAATGCCTCTCTCCTCCAAGCGGTTTTTTTTTGCAATAAATGTTGTTGAGGTATTCTGAAATTTTGATTTTGTATTTAATGAAATAAAAAATTAAAAAATTAGATAACTTTGCTAGACGGCTTCAAAATATAATTTTGTAAAGTTTGGAAATACGTATTTGAGGTAAACTAAAATATTCAAAGGTAAATAGTGATTCTTTAAAAATCCTTGAGGAGATGACTTGTTTCATGAGATACTAACAGAGCACTAACAATCGACTACAAAGCTTTAATTATTGTTTCTAATGAAACGTTAATTTGGTACGCTTATTAAATTATATTTGATTTTTTTTAAATACTTAGGGAGATGATGACTAAGAAGCACTAACGTTTGCCTATAAAATTTTTGTTAGTGCTTTTAATAAAGCGCGAAGTTGGCAAGCCGTTTAAAATTATATTTTTTTTGCAAACGCTTGGGGGAGATAATTTCTTTTATGAAGCACTAAAAAGCACTAACGATCAACTATAAAATTTTTGTTAGTGCTTCTAATCAAACGTGAAGTTGGCACCCCCTTTAAAATTTAATTTTTTTAAAGCGCTTTGGGGAGACAATTTTCTTTGTGAAGCACTAAAAAGCACTAACGAAGCACTAACGGTAGACTATAAAATTTTAGTTAGTGCTTTTATAGGCGTGCCAACTTCACAAGCTCTTTTTGTTTCTTATTTTTATCACCTTTAATACTCTTCATCTCTTGACCGCACAGTAAAATGTTTAGACATAATTTATAGAGAATTATACCAACAAACTATATGTATTGTTTGGTCTGATCGACGTTTTTGAAGGTAATTTTCATAGGTCAACACTTATCAATAACTCATTATATGTACTCGTAAATATACAGTCTGTCCGTGTAGTACCCGGACCTATGATATTGCTTTTAAAAAGTAGATTTTTTCAAAATCGGTTTTGACAATTCTTTTAGGTTCCTCACTCTGGCTACAATTTAAGCTATTTTCAATTGTACAGGGTGCCCCACTTTTATGGACCACCTATCAACTTTGACATTTTAAATAGAAACATGTAATTTTTATTTTTTTATTCTAATCTACTTAAAAAAACTATTGCGACTTTATGTATACGTGTCTTACTCAAAAAATGATACTTTTCGAGATATCCACTTTTGAACATTTAATTGAGTCAATATCGGCTTTCAGATATTTCACGTTTATTTGAAATATCAAATTCAAATGTTATTCACATTTAAGACAGTAACGATCCTAACTGTCCAATGATTTAAAAGTTGATATCGATTATATCTTAAACTTTGTAATCGAAAATGATGAATAACTAAATAAAATCAAATGGAAGACCCTGTATATTTTTTGCCAGATCGATGTAAAATTAAACTCTCTACAATTTTGCTATACATGTAGATCTATCAAAAATCCACTGTTAGCCGTGAAAATTGTTTTCATTGAAAATTATTTCCAAAAAATTGAATAGGCGATGAATTGCGAACGTCAAAAGTTTATTGTTGTCACGATTGTGTTAGTAATTGTCCAATCTATCACAATTTTATTGTATCTTTGTATTCTTGGTGAGCTTTCGACAAAAAAAAGTAGTTAGTATGGTTTATTTCACCGGAAAATCGAATGGAAGTTGTTTATTGGCAGCTCAGAATTATAAAGCAGATAATCCAAAACTACAACGATATTCCCAAACTGAGATTTAAATAAACTATAATTGCCAACTATGAGAAGAGTACTAAGAAACACTTGGGTGCTGAAGAGGATATGCAATTTGACATTGTTGTCGTTATCAGCAGTTGAAAATTCTACCTTTGGAATGCGGCAAATAGCAGATAACGTTGGAGTTCCGAAAACCCCTGTAAAAGTGTTACGAAAAAACAAATTCTATCCTTACAGCCTACAACACCATATAGATATCTAACAAAAACAGATTTAAGACTGAAAGAACATTCCTCGAGACCAATATTACTATTTCTCTCGATGACAACTCCTACCATTTAAACATGAAGCAAAAAATTTAGGTCTAATATTAGATGTGAATTTAAGATTCGGGAGTCACGTTTCTGCCACAATGTGGAAAGCATACTCGCCGCTTAGGGCTATTTATTTTTTCCGACAATCACTCTCCCTGTTTGTTAGAAAACTTCTTTCTGATTCATTAGTCTTAAGCCACTTCAACTTTTGTGACACTGTATATAGACCTTGTCTGGACTGCAGAGAGATAAACCGAATTTAAAAGTACAAAACTGCTGTTTAAGATTTATTTATGGTATAGGTTATTATCAACATATCTCTCCAGCTCTTCAATCAGCTTGTTGGTTGTCTATGAGTCAAAGGAGGTTTTTGCATTTTAGTTCGTTTGCTCATGCAATAGTAGTTCATAGGACTCCGCCTTATTTGTTCGAAAGAATCTCCTTCCCTACCGATGTTTATAACTTAAATCTCCGTCATCGTGGATTAATATTTATTCCACGACACAATAAGGCGTTCATTTTCGAATAACATCGCATTAATCCATAACAAAATACACTCGGAATGGAAGTTGCTGATGCCTCACACATTTAATAAGCGCTTTAAACACATCTTTTTAACTGAACAGCAAATAGCATGTTTTTTACTTAATACTTAATTTTTCAGATATTATTTATTTTCTTTTTCTTTTTTTTTCTTCTATATGTAGTGCTATTGTGGGTTCCTAATTAACTATATATTCCTCTCTTTTTTGTGTTATTAATTTTTTAATATATTTTTGTATTTAAAATTATTGAAGAAGCGTAATTATTTTTTTTTTGTCCTGGATGAAAATCAGTTTGCTTGTCCCGGCGGGTGAACTGACCAGGTGCTCTTTGGCATATGGTAATTTATTAATAATGTATTCTGTTATTGTCATCTGTCAATAAACTATAGTATTATTATTATTAAATTCTTTAGATATGGTTGTAAGAGTAAATCAAGGAAAAGTAATGCCGCTTGCACAGTAAGGATATAAATGAATATCTTTTTTCGGTATGATGTGACAAGTCATTATAGAAAACTTCAACTTGTTACAGTCAACGTAGATATGAGCTTGGGTTTCGACCTTAATTGATCAAACATTGTCAACTACTTCTGGTGTGGTTTTTGTAGGTGCATCGTTATTTTGATTAAGCAACAAACCTTCTCACAAAAAAATTAAAAACACCTTGTTTTGCTGTAATGAAAACTATTGTATATCGACGCATCATTTGGAAACTAGTATTTCAGATTAACGGCGATGTTGATTTCTTTCGTGGAGGTGAGGATAAAAAACACTCTTCAAATACTCAATACGCTAACGTTCCGCTCATAATGCGTGAGCTTCTTCAGAGCAGTTTAAATTTATGGATTGGAGTCACTAGCCGCTCTGAAGAAGTTCACGCATTGTGAGCGAAACATTAGCGTATTGAATATTTGAAGAGTGTTTTTTATCCTCACTTCCACGAAAAGAATCAACATCGCCGTCAATCTAAAATCCGTATTGGAGGAATTTTATATTTTGAAATCCTAGTATTTCAGTTTTCCATTAACTTTGTGACTTATTATTAAAATACTGTTGGCAAATATCCATACAAAAGATGAAAGGTAAAGAATTATCAAAAGTAAAGCTCACAAAAATAGTAGAAACGACGAAGTTAGGTTAAGTTATTTATTTCACAAATTGTGGGAAGTTCACAAAACGTGTTCTTCAAAGGTAAGTACAACATAGCATACCTTTTCTAGAATTATTAAAATATAATTTTATTAAAACTACAATGTATTGTCGACGGAAAAGTTATGTAACTAACTCGAGAATTTAACGGCGATTAACAATCTCAAATATCTCGATTGTTAATCGCCTTTATTAATACACTCGTTTGTTAAATAACTATTAATGAAACTTGTATTTTTAATAAGAAAGCGCATTTCACGGCTAATGGTTGAGTTTTGGTAGACAGATATTCATAGCAAAGTTGTAGAGAATTTAATTTTACATAGATCAGGTAATAAATATATAGGGTGTTTTAATTGATTTTATTAAATTATTTGTCATTTTTTATTGCAAAGTTTGACATTTTTTTCTCATACTCTATAATCGATGTCAACTTTTAAATTATGGATAGTTAGGGTCGTTACCGCCCTAAATTTGAATTTAATATTTCAAATAATAACCTAAAAAACGTGAAATAAAAAAAAGTCATCATAATAATAAAGTGGTTTCAGAATAAAAATAAAAAATATATGTTTCTGTTTAAAATATCAAAGTAGGCAAGTGGTTCATGAAAGTGGAACACTCTGTATAATTGAAAATATTTTTAGATTGTAGTCACTAAGGAACCTAAAAGAATCGACAAAACCAATTTTGAAGAAATCTACTACGCGTACTACACGGACAGGCTGTATGTCGATAAATTTTGAAAATTACGAATAATGTCAAATAAAGTTGATTCTCTTGAAATGGGAAAAAAATTAGTACCAGCTATAAACTACTGTATATTTTAGTAGATAATACTATAAATTAAAGCGCAAAATAAATTTGCCATTAATTTTTCTCAAATTATTGTTTTAAGATGTTGAATTAATCACTCATTAAACTAAATTAAGTTTTTGTTTCGCTACGAAAATTTTACAACTAATTTTACTCGGCTATCTAACCTAATTAAAAAGATTACAACGTACTTATTCTTAAATACACTTTTAAGTACGTAATAAAGCATTAATTATAACTAAGGAGAATGCTATAGTTGTAAGAATTGCAAGGAAGCGCATAAAATGAACAAATAATGTTGGGAACATAAAGTTAACATTAATTTAATTTCTTAATATTATAGTAGTTATGGCAGAATATTATTTGTAGATGTGAAAATAAAAAGAAAATTTTTGTGGGTATTAAAAATATAAATGTTATGTGATTTGTTCTTTTCTTTCACGCGTAATTTGATCTACTTACTGAATCTTAATTGTATATTTATTTATTAAATCAAAAATAAATGTCAAAGTCAATATTTAAAGATTTAAACCAAATGATTATGTTCTTAGTCTCAAACAAACGCATATAGTCGCTTTCATCTTATTATGAATTCTAAGCTATGATTCTATTCCATGTAAACATTCCAGGTGAGAATGTTTTCTAAAACGTTTTCTCGTTATTTACTTACGATTTTTGGAAAGATAGTGACGTCCACCCTATCCGCTCAATTCCCAGACTGTCCATCTTATCCCCTCTTGAATATATAATGATTAACAATTTTACAAAGTGTGACAAAATCTTGTTTGATTCTTAGTTTAAAAAACCCGAAGAACCAAACTAATAGCATTCATGGTTTGAATCAAACCACCTCAATGTGGCACTTTTCCAAAAACACAGACCGCATAACAAGACATCAAAACTATCTTCAAACCAATTAAGAAGATTTGGAAAATCATCAGATCAACAATTGACGAATGAACCTCCTCTCAGCAACTGGAGTTTAGGGTACACCTTGATTTTGTGGTAGGTACCACCAAGACACCAAGATCTTAGTGGATCACAAGACACTTTTTGAGATCCATAAACAGCCAGAAAACTTTAGCAGAAAAAAAGAAACCATTACGTCAATCCGATTCCCCTTACGATGATCCACATTTGACCAGCGCGATAAATTATAAATACAAGTCACGAAGCAGAAATTATCAGTTTACATCTAACCCCGGAAATTGAAAGACTTTGGCCACTTATGTTACCGAAACGTTCTGGAAGAAATTTCAATTAATTACGACACTACTTTACTGATTTTGCAAGAAAATTTTTTACCTCGTTATCCAAAATCGGTTTCCAAACTTATAACTTGGTAGAAGTGTTGGTTCATACAAGGCATAAAGAGACCTTCGATATCAACCATTACAAAACCACTACCGACATCTTTACTAGTTTCAGACAAGTAAAATTTTCAACTTAGACGAGATGCGTATAATAATTCCTCTTATGAAAATGAGTATTGGAAACAAGGCTTAAATAATCAATTGGTTACGCAAGTGTCGATAGAAATAGTTAACCTTTGTTATTTGGTTCCTTTTTTAAAAAAAAAACATATGATAGTCAAATTTGAGTTATTAGTATTTTCGTTCTTAGATAAATTTTTAGGAAAATTGCCAGATGGTAACACACCTGAGCTCTTTCTTTTGGAAGTAGTAGTGTTAACGAAAGGTTATCGGTAAACAAAAACGTTTTGCGACTGGGGTAGCTGCTTTATCAAGTTTAGGCGTTATGAGTTTTTGTTAACACTACTACTTCCAAAAAAAACGGTTCAAACGTGATACCACCTGGCAATCTACATTTGGAATCAACTACAAGTATGTATGAATTTGTGAAATTAGGCACACGACGAATTTATTTTTATCGACACAATTAATTCACAATTCTGGCACTTGAGTGAGACAGTTCAGTTGATGTTCGAACATCCAAATTAAACCCATATATTCATTGAATTCCTAAGCTGTGTTTGATACGTGGACACTGATAAACATAAAGCCATGTTTCTGGAAATTTGAAATTTTCTGTTTGATGGAAATTCTTTTCCAAACGATGACGTTTTCTGTTCTGCCGTTTCAGCTTCCTGCAGACTTTTTTATTTTCTATAACTTCAATTGTTGGCATCAGATAAAATTTTTTGTCATCTACTCCAAAATTTTATTTGCTAGCTCTTTTCAGAACAAGTAAACTGATTTGCGTTTCTTTAGACTCTAAACCTAAGCAAAGAAAATTTACTGGTCAAATCGTGGAAAATGAATGATAGTCGCGGTTACTCCTACACAAGAAAACCTAGATCAAAAAAGTCAAAAGGTATAAAACCAGCGAAGGAAAATATTTACAAAAATTTAACATCTACGAAGGTGGTCTTCCGACCTAAACGTGAAAATGGCAGCACATGTCAATAAACGCTAGAGAATGTAGTTGTGCACATTTTAACATGTACGCACCAAAGTTTCAGCCATTTTGGACGCGTCATTGTTATTTGAGCAGTCGTTTAAATAAGTCGGTGTGAGTGTTTTTGTTGAAAAATTGCAAAATGGTGCTAGACGACCTCTCTTGAATATCTCGAAAGATTGTTTGTCACATATGAAATCAAGGTTTAGGAATCAGAAAGTTGTACGCGCGTTGGGCGCTGCATTTGCTTAAGTTACACCAAAAACGTGTTTGAATGAACATTTCCAACCGAAATGCCCCGTTTGGCCGCGACCGGTTGAACGCCGCTGTTTGGACGCGACCGTTTGAACGCGAGACTTTATAACGTAGGGAACGCAGGGACTTTTGAACTCGGGACGTTTGGCGCGAAGACGTTTTAACGCATAAGCGTTTGAACGCAAAGACGTTTAAACGCAGACACGTATTAACCGTGGACACATTTTAGATTTCCTTTTACTTACTTACAGTGCATATTCTGTAGATCTAGGGCGGCAAAATACGCTATTTGTCTTCTTAAACAGCTTTTTATTGGATTTTGAACTTATTTTAATATTTAGATTTATTGTTGAATTCAAGTCAGCTTGTAATCTGTAATCTGGAAAACACCAAAAAACTGCACCAAAAAACTATACTCGGACACGTGTTTTAATAGCTAAGCTATCATCATCAGCGAACTGATAGTATCGGTTAAAATAGACGCTGCAGTTTAGAGTTCCGTTCCTTTAAAAGCTCTTTGAATTTATTACGGGCTTTTAGGTGATCATAGGCAAGATTAGCACAGAAGAAGTGGAACCATGAAGTACATCCTTCACAGAAAATACAAACTTTTGGATGTTTTTTCTTATATTTTATTAGTTTAATTGACTTTGGTTGACACATTTAGCTAACATATGTTAATTTAAAATTGACGTTAAAACCCATTCATTGGAAATTTTATTGTTACGCCTATGAAAATTTTGTGTTTAACTACGTTATCGAATTGTCATGCGCACTTGGCAATCAGGAATTGATCCTGTCATAATGTAAGTTAACACGACATATTTGTCAAAGTTCTTAAATCTTTTATTATAAATAAAAGGTTTAATGTTTGGTTATCGATAATCGTAACGTATTGATAACACCGTACATCGATTAGTTCATGATTCTTTTTGTAGACAAGAAAATGGGGTCACAAATTCGTTGTATAGATAAACTATTGGATATCCACGTTTGAACTTGAGTTCGCAACCCAATGCAGATGTTAAGTAGCAGAAATGGAAACAGCTGTTACCGCTACAAATCTTTTGCTATCGTTATTATATTGGAAGAATTCAAATTTTAAGTCAAGAGATGATAAAATTTCAATTGGTATTGTTGAAAGAAAAATTGTATCAAACCGAAACTCGCATAGAGATATGAATTTCTTATATTGTTGATTGCATAAGTTTGAAGATATCGCATCATCACCATTGTTTTGTCTTGATTGACTTGAAAAATTAAGAAATCACGTTTTCATTGTTCGCTTTGGCGTTTTGTAGAATGTAATTAATGTCGGTTACATTCTCAGTTCGCGGTTGGTTGTTTTTTTGCGTTTTCGTCAAATTGAATTTGCATTTGCTTGTCGAATCTAAATTTGTTAACGTAACTTATTGTAAAAAGATTAGTTCATAAGATTGTGAAAAATAGATCTAATCTTAATTTTAATTTAGATTAAGAATTAGTAGATTTTTTGCTTTTATTGAAAGGATAATTTATAAATAGTGAATCTTTTGGTATTTTATAGGCAGCCGACGCAGTCTTGAAATGAAAAACAAATACGAAATTCTAGCAATTACAAAATTTCTGTTAAAGCTTTTACCAAATTAAACATAATCAAATAAACTCAAGCATGTTTGACGTTTGCCTCCGGCATGCATTTACAGACGCAAACATATGTAAATGCATAATGTTGATTTACGTGCATTTGTACAATCGGTCGGTTTGAACTCAGAAATCAATGAAAATTTAATAATAAATCATCTCATAAACAGACATTTAACTGTTATAGCTTGATTTACGATACAATTTGGAAGAACGATTGCTGAAATTCGTATATAGTGTTTATTGTCTACAATATCTATAACCATTTAAAATTTTTATTGTCATAAAACGAAAAGGCAATCATGTTTCCTTTTCTTCTCACATATTTTATTTTATTTCACGGACTTTTTTACGGCATTACAGATTAGGATACAAGCAGCACATAGAATTTTTATTTGCTACGGATCGTGTTCAACATCACTAGATCAATGGACTATTTTTCTTGTCCTAGTAAGGATTTCAGTTAAGAAACGTTTTTCAAATAAAAACGAAATTTTGTTTGAAATAAAACTTCAATAGTTTAGTTAATAATCGTAGTTTTTTTTAGAAAATTAATTGCTCGTAGTTTAATGTGGGGATGAACCTCTCGGTAAGAGTTGGGTGAGGATTCAGTTTAAAATTATAAAGTTTAAATGGGAATTGTTTTAGTACTTTGCAAGTTTAAATGTACTTTGTCACAATACTTTAGATAGAAACACATTTACATAAATGTAAATTTGATGAACATTTACCAGTAGTTTAACAGCGATTTTTTCATACTGATCCATATTTTTTTAATTTTATAATTTTGTTAGTTACAATAGCTACTTATGTAAACATTGTTAAATCGCATAATCTTACTATAACGCAGAATTATTTTTGCCTGAGTATTAACACCTAAAACAGGTACTACTTACGATTAGGTTTCTTACAGTTAGATAATTTCATTCTTTGTTTTTTCACTTAACTTTGAGTAAAGTCTGTCCAGAAACGAAGCGAAGTAATAAATTAAAATAGTTCATTTATTTTACATATAAGCGGTATACGATTTTGTATGAAATACATAAAAGATTTTAAAACTAGTTTTAGGATATACCGCTTCCATACTATAGTGTTACAACGTAAGTTATTTATGAATAGCTCCTAATCCGTTTACAATGGGACGTGCCTGTTCTTGAGGTCTAAACTAAAGATCATAGGAGTGTACATGGGTTTTGTTGAC
Source organism: Abscondita cerata (assembly GCA_030710515.1). Lineage (NCBI taxonomy): Eukaryota > Metazoa > Arthropoda > Insecta > Coleoptera > Lampyridae > Abscondita > Abscondita cerata. The sequence continues at coordinate 340,451 of JALBCR010002302.1, forward strand.
AAAAAAATTACGATTGCGTTTTATTGTGTTTTATTGAAAGTAATTTTAAACATATCATTGTAAAACACATCGTTTTTTAGAAACCATTTTATAGAGTTTGAAAATTTAAGGTATAATAAAATATAGCAAGAACAAACTAAATTTATAGGAAAAATAATAAATATATAATTTTAAAATACAGTTATTCTCAAAATTCATCTGTTTCTTCGGAAGAAGTATTATTTGACCCTATTGAAATTACAATAGACTCTATAGTAACTTCTATCAAATTGTCAAGTTCCCACATTTTTTGTTTCTCTTTCATTACGTGTTCTGTACACTTCTTCCATTTTTCCGCAGTCACATCACTTAAAGAAGTCATTAAAAGAATGGTATGGCTGTAAGCGTAGAACAAAAATATCACGTTTTGCTGCCATTTCGTCAACTGCATATCTTTTAAACTTTGTCCTAACACTTTATACTAGACTTAGTAGTTCCCTTTTACCATATCATTTTGAAAGCAATATTTTTGAGGAAAGCAATTCCATTATAACGTGTTTTTTCCAGGAAGTTGTAGGTAAACGTTCGATTTGTCTGGAATGGTAGCTGGCATTGTCCATAACAATTACGGTACCCTTTGGTATTAAATCTAACATTTGTTCAAAATATTCCTCAAAAACATCCCCATTCATATCCTCGTGGTAATCAGCGGTATTTTTCGATTTAAATAGCAGTAAACCTCCCTCTATAAAGCCTTCATCACTTCGTCGCCCTTTTCCTGAAGGAGGTCTTAAACCTGAAGATAATCCTTCTAAAAAAGCTTGTCGTCCACTGGTTACATTTTTGTCTTGTCACATTTTTCCAACAGTATAACCTTCATTTACCCACGTTTCGTCTAAATAATAAATTTTCTTTCATTCAGAACGTAATTTAGAGATATTTTGTAGGTAATTTCTTCTCCAACATACAATTTCTTATTTATCAATGAGAGCTGATTTCCTATTCATTTTTTCCCATGAAAAATTTAATTCGTGCAAAACTTGCCACAACATTGTTCTACTTAAATTGGGTATACCTCTTCTTTTTTTACAACTGAAACAATTTTATTTAATGTAGGTATGTGTAGTACACCTTATGATATACCAATATATGACAATAATCATTAGTTAGGCTATCGTTATAATTACATACCATATTTCTCCCCTAATTATATCATTAAGAACACATTAAAATCTATTAAAGTGTTATTCCAAATACAGTACATACTTTCTAGTTCAATTATTAGTAATCAATTAGTTAAAATTCCTAAAAATGTGATCGATAATGATTTCAGCAATTTCTGATAAACCAGGTGATTCACTAGTGGTGGCCAAAAATAAACCCACGTATCAGTTGATAAAAATTTTAAATTGAGTTTTTCATATAAAGTTTTTATCAGGAAAACTACGTTATAAAAGTTACAGGGTGGTAAACTTAAAAAAAATTTTAATTTTTTAGAATACCTTAAAAACTAGTGACTATAATAAACCGAAATATTTAGACAAACTCATGTGTCAAATTTCAGTTTATTACAGTCAGTAGTTTATACCATTGCATGGAAGTAGGTGGAGGTCAATTTGAACATTTAATAAGATGAAATGTGTCAAAATAATTAATTAATGATGAAAGGTTACACATCTTCTACATTTTAACCCCTTTTCGAAAAGTATCAATACATCGGTACGCCATTGAAATCTGTTAAACATGTTGATTTATTACTTCGCTTCGTTTCTGGACAGACTTTAGTACTGATGTTGACATAATTTACTGTTTTTTCCATTGTCTACACAATTTCTAACTTACAACACTATTTGTACTAATTATTGTACTCAAACTTTACAAGTAATCTAATACACAAAATTCTCTCAAAATCTAGAAACAATTAAGTAATAAAAGAAATTCGGAATTTATATAGTTGAACCACTGATTATAAACTTCGGAAAGATACGCAAGCCTTAATATTTTTTTGTAATTACGTCTCTCACAAGCAACGGATTCCCCTTTATCCTCGATCACAAACATTAGTGTCTACATTCGAGAATGATTCAAGAATCAAATTCAGCAGTTTCCAAAGCAGTTCGTTCTTATCGCAAAATAAGTAACTTGCACGTGCACAATAAAAAATAAAAAATGTGCACTCAACTAATTTAACTTGCTACGAATTTATCCCAGTGCATCATAATAGTTGGATTTGCAAATTGTTTTTAAATTTGGTTTTAAACTTCAATAAAACCATTGATTATAAATAAAACCACAATTTAATTTGTAACAAATGAAATTTGTTTGCCTCAACACAAGTTATAACACCATATGATACGTTATCACAAAGGCAACGTCGTTTTTAAGTAAATCGAAGTTCACAGAAAAAAGTTGAAGCTATTTGAAAATCCTTATTTTTTGAAAATTAACTAATTTTGAGGGATCATTTTCCGAAGGGTAATTATAAAACAATAAAAATTTTATATTATTCTTAAAAGTTGCATCAAACTAAACAAAAAAATTTATAAAACATATTTATTTCAAAATTTGTTAAATCTGCAGCACGTTGAAAATAGGTTAAATTTTATGAAATTATCCAAAAACTAGTTACAATCTTCTCCTGAGCGATATAAACTTTTGTATATTTTTTTTTCGAAAATAGGAATTTTAACAAGTAAAACGCGACCAAGTTGAGGTCAATCGGTTAAGAACACTCAGAAAATTAAATTGATTACAACTTATACAACATCATTTTTATGTATTTCCATGTATTTCTGGTTATTATTTACATAAACAATTTATTCGCTTCGAACCCAGGTGTAAAAAATGAGTCTGCTTTTTTTTGAATCGAGAAGGACGTCCTTGGTTGTAATTCGCTTCGCAAGTTGATTATATGAAGAAAAAAATAACTTCACTGATAGAAGATATTGTTACGGATTTAAAATGCATACGTTTTATTTATGCCCATAGATGGCTTGCAATTGCAGTTTCGAAGAAATTTTTATTTATCCAAATCAGTGTCGTCAGTAGTTTTATTCAAAATCATAATTTTTTTTGAAATTGACAATCATCTTCTTCTTTAAACCAAATTCTTGTTTTTTTTTTTTGTTGATTAATGCTACAGTGTCACAATATGCGTAATTTCACATTAGTTAGACAACGCAATAATTTAAATATTTTAAAGAAATGAATGTACGCTCCTGGCCCTCTTTGGTTCTTATCATATCAGGCATTCACGTTTAAAAATTGGTCATTCTTTCATATGTAATGGTCGAACGAAGTTATAGTCCCGCTCGCTTTTAATTGTGCATAATTTGTTAATTTCCATTTATGGGATCTGAAGGCAGTGTGGGCATTATTTTTGCCACTCTTGTAGTTTTGGCATTTCGTAATTTACGGATTGAAGTCTTCATTCGAACCTAAATCACACGAAGCCGTTCAATATCTAGAGGTAACTAACAATGTTTACGCTTAATTAGTAGTGATTTTTTTTGACGTTTTTAGGCTTTTTATCATTGCGTTTACCTTTTTGGGTTTATGCATATTATTCAAGTAATTTGGGAATTCCTTTTACGTCAGTTTTGTTCTCGTTCTGGTTCCTGGAATCTTATGAAGCCCATTATCTATTCGTCGCATTCTGGAAGGTTTTGATTTAGATTGTCATCGTCGACGCAACGGAGCAGGTCAAAGAGGAAAAATACAGATAAGCAAAATATCATTATTTCTAATATCGGGCTATTGCGATAATCACTAATTTATCGTTACTCGTTACTGTATATAAATAATTTTCACTTACGATTATGAAGTACTTTAATTTAATTTAAATACAGAAATAACTTTTAATGTATATAAGTGTAATTATAATTACTATTGTGAAGGTTGAGCTCGGCCGTATTACCTTTCGTTGTTTTTTTCTTTTAGTTTTGGTTACATAATTGTACTTCATACTCTGTTTGAATTGCACAGATGCGATTCTGCTTTCTATTTCATTCTGATTATTAAAGTATATATTTATCAAGTTTTTCCGATTTGATACTGTGCTCTGCTACCAACAAACCTTAAGATTGCGTAAGTGTAGTAGCAGCAGTGTATGTTTCGCTATTTATATGAGCGGCATATACAGGAGTCACAAATTAAATAGCGTGGCGCCTACCTGTCATCTTTTGAAATATATATAGTAATTCTTTCGGTATCTAGACTCACCCCACTCTTCGCTGAAGCCGGGAGGGCAGCTGTATATGCCCACATTGTCGTTGCTATAATATGTGGTAGTGTTTGGGTAAAAAAAAAAAAAAAAAAAAAAAAAAAATTTTATTGCAAATGGCGCCCAACGTGTTGAGATGGGTTTTGTAAAATTTTGTTTGTTGAATTAAATTTCTTCCTTCGTGAGTTTTTTTTGTCGTACTGAAACCAATTAAGGATTTTTTATTGTCTGTTCAACGGTTACTTGTTTACGTTGAGGGGGATTATCGTATGCATCGAGTTTAGTCAAGTTTAATTTTTTTTTCCTTAAGTTAGCATTATGTCGTCAAATATGGAGATTAATAGATTAGATAAAGATGAGTTGGTGTATGAGTTAGCAGTAAGGGGCATTACAGGAGAGCTTAGGGTTTCGGAAATGCGGAGAACATTTCGAAGCATTTTAAAATTAGAAAAGGGTTCAGTTATGCCTTCAATTTCATATCCGTTTTCTTTTGAAGTCGATCAGGCATGTCTCACAAACAAATTAACGACAGTAACCGAGTCGGTGAATTCTTTCTCAGAAAACAGAACAAGTACTTCTTTTTGAAACTATCCACCACGTTAAGTCACATGTACAATAGAGCAAATAGGTCACAACCAGTTACTCCAGAGGATACTGAACGTAAATCTAAAATACTTCTTCAGATTGTTCAGTTACAATCTAAATTGCAACATACAGCCAGACTTGTTGAAAAACAAAATAGATCATCGCCTAGATTAGATATATCTGCAATTATTGAACCCCTTAATTCAGACAGTTCATCTAGTGACTCAGAGCAATCCCTTCCTGCATCTTCATCACATATTCCAATTCCAGGATTAAAATCAGTTCCAGTACACCAGTGGAATTTAAAATTTAATGGGGAAAAGACATTTGGTTCCTTGTCATCTTTTTAGAACGGGTTGATGAATTATGTCTAGCTAGGAATGTGTCCAAAGAGCAACTCTTTGTTTCGGCTTTAGATTTATTTTCCGATAGGGCATTAATTTGGTATCGATCGGTTAGAAATTCAGTTAAAACTTGGGCTGAATTAATACAATTACTACGGGAAGAGTTTCAACCAGCCGATTATAATGATAAACTTTTGATGAAATCCGAGCTCGTACTCAACATCCAAAAGAATCTATAGGAATTTATATTGCGATAATGACCAATATGTTTAACCGACTTACTTGTACAGTTCAGGAAGATCTAAAACTCAAAGTTATCCTCAATAATTTAAACCCTTTTATCAATCCCAATTAGGACTTATGGAAATTTCATCCATATCACAATTAATCAAAGTTGGAAAACGCATCGAGTCTCGTAGGGAATCTATAGACAATTTTACCCTTCCACCTAAAAATAAATCGGTTTTAATTGAACCTGATTTGGCCTACATCTATACCGCCACTGATGAGCCATGTACATCCAGTACTGCAAATAACCTTACCTTGAACCCTGTAGATGTCATTTCAAGTCCGAATATTACATGTTGGAATTGTCTCGAAAATGGACATTCTAGAACTCAGTGTTTGAAACCACAGACTTCAAAATTCTGTTATCGTTGTGGTCAACAAAATTATACTTCTCGTGATTGTCCAAAATGCTCTTTAAACTTCCCTCAAAGACGCTAGACGACCGAGTAGCGATCTTTAGTTCTAATTGCTCGGTCTCTGATTTAAGTAATTGTTCTTCTCAAAAGTTTTATTAGATTACATATTATCTCATGCTATAGGCGATGAAAGACCTTACTTAGAAGTTTCAGTTTACCAAAAAAAAATGTCGATTTCTGGATTACTATGGATTTTGTACCTAATATGAGAAGCGGTGTTTGGAAATTTTCAGACTCAAACGTCGATGAATTATATGTTGATTCTTTACCTATCATAAAATCTCAACAGGACCTAACTATTGAACAATCAACTCAACTGAATTTCATAATTGATAAAACATTTTCAGAAATGGGAAATAAACTTGGTTGTACGACTTTAGTGGAACACGAAATCATAACCAATTCAAATCCAATTAAACTGCGTCCCTATCCTGTTTCACCAATTATGCAAGTACATATTGATCGTGAACTAAATAAGCTGTTAGCAGATGATATTATTGAACCTTCATCCAGCCCCTGGTCGGCACCAATCTTATTAGTTAAGAAAAAGAATCTTTGCGATTATCGTTTTGTAGTAGATTTCCGCCAATTGAATAAAGTTACTACCCCCGATGCTTACCCTCTACCGTTCATATCTTCTATATTAGACCGATTACGAGATGCACAGTATCTCACTTCTCTGGACATTAAATCTGCTTATTATCAAATCCCTATTGCCGTTTCGTCTAGACCTAAAACTGCCTTTGCGGTCCCAAACCGAGGTCTTTTTCAGTTTAAAAGATTACCCATGGGGTTGTGTACTAGTCCTGCCACATGGCAACGGCTCATAGATCAAATTCTTGGACCAGAACTAGAGCCTTCTGTCTTTGTATATCTTGATGATATCATTATAGTGACATCAACTTTCGAAAAACACCTAAGCATTTTAAATGAAGTTCTCTTGCGTTTAAAAAGCAAATCTTACGTTAAGTAGAGAAAAATGTCAGTTCTGCCGTTCTGAGTTAAAGTATCTTGGCTATGTAGTTGATAAAAATGGATTACATGTTGACCCTGACAAAGTAGAAGCCATTCTGAAAATTCCTACTCCTAAAAACACAACTGAAGTTAGACGAATAATTGGCGTTGCTTCTTGGTATCGTCGCTTTATACCCAATTTCTCCACTCTTACCACTCCCTTAACGCACCTCTTAAAGAAAAACGTAAAATTTGATTGGAACAATAACTGTGATAAGGCTCTTCAAGATATAAAAAATTATTTAATAACAGCTCCCGTTTTAACTTGTCCTAATTATGATTTGGATTTTATTGTTACTACTGATGCCAGTAATTATGGTCTTGGGGGAGTTTTGTCTCAGATCTATCCTGACGGTGAAAAAGTCATTGCTTATGCAAGCCGTTCTTTAAGCAAACAAGAACAAAAATTTAGTACCACTGAAAAGAGTGTCTTGCTATTATCTTTAGTATTGAAAAATTTCGACCTTATTTAGAAGGGTTACCTAATTTTACAGTAGTCACTGATCACTACAGTCTTAAATGGCTTCACAATATTAAAGATCCAGTTGGTCGTATTGCTAGATGGGCAGTTCGTCTGCAACAATACCCTTTTACTGTAGTTCATCGAAAAGGGAAGGAAAACTTAGTGGCTGATGCATTAAGTCGCTCAGTTCCCTCTAACGAAACAATAATATCTACGATCTCTTCCGAAACCCCAACTACAGACGCTTGGTACGCCAAGATGTGTCAGAACGTCGTTAATCGACCACAACGTTATCCGGCTTGGCGAGTTTCAGATTCCCAACTTTGTAAGAATCCGCAAAATAATTTAATTAATAATAAAATTTTCGTACAATTTGCGTATGAAAATTACAAAATTTTACACAGGAAAGTCCAACAGCGTTATTTATCAACCGATAGCATGCAGGGGATAAGAAGAGGTCGAGCGGAGGTGCCGTAAACGTCACGCATTCCGAAGATATCGACGGGTATAAATGCGCCAAAATGCCTGGCTTAGCTCTCTGTGTTCTTACAGTTTTCCGAGACCGATAGTTATAACAGAATTTAACCGCAGAATTAATACTAAACCGACGACGCCGCTTTTCTACCTGATTACGAGTTTGTTTTACAAGAATTTTACCCTTTTGTTTTTCCATTTTTTGAATTAATTTTTATTTTATTTATTTTTGGCCGTGGTTTGTTCATGGGAGTCTTCGGGCTTCAGAGTGCCAGTCTAAAACATAAATATTAAACCGAAACTGTTACCGAAACCCACCCACCTCCGGCACTGTGCAAAATACGCTTGGTGCAAATTGAGCGAAAGAGCCGTGTTCACCATACCTATCCTTGCATTGTAGAATACGCTTGGTGCAAATTGAGCGAAAGAGCCGTGCTCACCATTCCTATTCCCTTGCATTGTGCAGAATACGCTTGGTGCAAATTGAGCGAAAGAGCCGTGCTCAACATTCCTATTCCCTTGCATTGTGCAGAATACGCTTAGTGCGAATTGAGCGAAAGAGCCGTGTTCACCATTCATATCCCCTTGCAGTGTGCAAAGTACGCTTGGTGCAAATTGAGCGAAAGGGCCCCTGCCAAAAAAGAACTGAGCTGAATACGTTTAGCGACTGCTAAGCGAAAGAGCCGTCTTTACCTCGTTAAGATCACCACGTTGGTAGCCTCCTGTATATACACCGAACCCTGCCTTCGTGTTATCCGCTAGCAATAACCACAGTGAGCCCGTATACTCCATCAAACAAACCGAATTCGTGTAATTTAAATGATCACGATAAAATCTGTAAACTAACCTCACAAAAATAACGTGGTAAAATTTAAATGTAAAACTCACCCGATTTATCAATCCAAATAGAAATCATTATTAGCCGCTACTAGTTTTTGTGCTGAAAATAAACACTCGCCGCCTCCGAGAAATTTAATTAAAACTGTTGCAGGAACAAACACAACGCCGAACGTGAAGGCCGCGCTCGGTCCAGGGGCAATATACATACTAGCCGTAGACTATACCAACACCGAGGAGTCCACCCCGGAGCGAAATTAGCGCTAATAAAAGTTATTGTTTATTTATTATTTGATTTATTTATTTATCTATTGTAGTAAAATAAAGTATTGTTAATTTGGAATCGTAATATTAATAAGATCTCCGACTGAAAGCTACCTGAGGAGCCAGACCGCTTACAAATTGGCGCCCGAGCAGGGACATAGAACCCAGTAAGCAGCGATATTATCCACGCAATCCGGCCATGCAAAAAGTCATCAACTCGGAGGTAGATTCTATGCTAGCTGAAGGTATTATTGAGGCCTCACACAGCCCTTGGTCGTCCCCCGTAGTTCTCGTGAAGAAACCGTCCGGCCAATACCGATTCTGCGTTGACTACAGGCAAATAAACACTCCACCCAAAAACCGGCAGGAGAAATGTACTTCCGAAAAATAAACCACCCTGGCGACGTAATGAGCTCCGACCTCATAGGCCCGTTTCCGCGTTCAAAGAAAGGTCATTGTTACATCTTGGTCTTTCAAGACTGTTTCTCCAAGTGGGTTGAGTTAAAACCACTGAGAAAAGCGACCGGTCAACAGGTAAGACAAGCTTTAAAAGAAGTAATTTTCAGATTCGGTACGCCGAACGCGTTAATCACCGACAATGGTCCCCAATACACGAGCCAGGTGTTCCGTGACACCCTGACAGAGTATTCTATTACCCACCGACCGACACCGCCGTACACCCCGCACGCCAACCCCGTGGAGCGCACCAACAAGGTAATTGGAACAATGGTCGCCCAATTAACCGCCGAAGATCACCGCCAGTGGGATGTCCACCTACCCGAAATAGCATTCGCCATTAATTCAGTTGAACATCGTTCCACAGGATACACGCCCGCCATGTTAACCCTTGGGCGTGAATTGGTCGCTCGAACACCCTATTCCGCTCGCCGATTGACGAAGACGAGCCCGTATCACTGCAACCCGGAGAACGAGTGGAAAGGGTAAGTCGCGTGGAACGCCTCCAGCAGCTTGCGCGAGAAAATTTATCCACCGCCTTCGAAGAACAGCGACACCACTATAATTTGCGTCGCCGCAAGTGGATTCCACGAAAAGGGGACATGGTGTATAAGAAAGAACATACCCTCTCTGACGCTGCCCGGGGCGTAATGGGGAAGCTCAGTCCCAAGTATACCGGCCCTTACACCATACACAAAGTCTACTCGCCGGTGGTCGTAGAAATTAAGACGCCCCACTCCCGAAAAAAGACCCAGCGAGTGCACGTGAAAGACTTGAAGGCGGTAGAAGAAGACAAACCAGCCGCCCCGCCAAAACAAGAAGGGGAACTCGAAGAAGTATATGACCGTGGGATTGCGACCGAAATACTTCAATCGAGTCGAGATGGCCCCAACAACAACGCGAGAACTGCTCCAACCGAGCGAAATATTGAGCCGGTACACAGAGGCCGAGTTGACAGCCAAGTTTCAACAGCTCTTCGATTCTCCAACAATCCCGGCGAATTGCAAACCACGGCAGCCGACATCAGCAGACATGGAGGAACTACCTCTAACGCCTCGAACGCCGGAACACCTCAAGGTTCACGCCGAACCATTAGGGGAACCCCTCTATTACGAACCGCCACCTCCGAAGAAGAAGAGGGTGTACACCGCCGCTCGACGACTGAAGAGGCAACGTCGCACCTGCCGTATCCGGGATCCCTACGGCAACCGAATCCGCTTCTCTCGCCGACAGGCCGAGGAACTTGGGTTGATAGATCCGGCACCAGCTCGGGTTCTGCCCGAGGGGAGATCGTGTGTAAGAATCCGCAAAATAATTTAATTAATAATAAAATTTTCGTACAATTTGCGTATGAAAATTACAAAATTTTACACAGGAAAGTCCAACAGCGTTATTTATCAACCGATAGCATGCAGGGGATAAGAAGAGGTCGAGCGGAGGTGCCGTAAACGTCACGCATTCCGAAGATATCGACGGGTATAAATGCGCCAAAATGCCTGGCTTAGCTCTCTGTGTTCTTACAGTTTTCCGAGACCGATAGTTATAACAGAATTTAACCGCAGAATTAATACTAAACCGACGACGCCGCTTTTCTACCTGATTACGAGTTTGTTTTACAAGAATTTTACCCTTTTGTTTTTTTCCATTTTTTTGAATTAATTTTTATTTTATTTATTTTTGGCCGTGGTTGGTTCATGGGAGTCTTCGGGCTTCAGAGTGCCAGTCTAAAACATAAATATTAAACCGAAACTGTTACCGAAACCCACCCACCTCCGGCACTGTGCAAAATACGCTTGGTGCAAATTGAGCGAAAGAGCCGTGTTCACCATACCTATCCCCTTGCATTGTGCAGAATACGCTTGGTGCAAATTGAGCGAAAGAGCCGTGCTCAACATTCCTATTCCCTTGCATTGTGCAGAATACGCTTAGTGCGAATTGAGCGAAAGAGCCGTGTTCACCATTCATATCCCCTTGCAGTGTGCAAAGTACGCTTGGTGCAAATTGAGCGAAAGGGCCCCTGCCAAAAAGAACTGAGCTGAATACGTTTAGCGACTGCTAAGCGAAAGAGCCGTCTTTACCTCGTTAAGATCACCACGTTGGTAGCCTCCTGTATATACACCGAACCCTGCCTTCGTGTTATCCGCTAGCAATAACCACAGTGAGCCCGTATACTCCATCAAACAAACCGAATTCGTGTAATTTAAATGATCACGATAAAATCTGTAAAACTAACCTCACAAAAATAACGTGGTAAAATTTAAATGTAAAACTCACCCGATTTATCAATCCAAATAGAAATCATTATTAGCCGCTACTAGTTTTTTTGTGCTGAAAATAAACACTCGCCGCCTCCGAGAAATTTAATTAAAACTGTTGCAGGAACAAACACAACGCCGAACGTGAAGGCCGCGCTCGGTCCAGGGGCAATATACATACTAGCCGTAGACTATACCAACACCGAGGAGTCCACACCGGAGCGAAATTAGCGCTAATAAAAGTTATTGTTTATTTATTATTTGATTTATTTATTTATCTATTGTAGTAAAATAAAGTATTGTTAATTTGGAATCGTAATATTAATATGATCTTCGACTGAAAGCTACCTGAGGAGCCAGACCGCTTACAACTTTATAAGCATGTTAAGACAAAATACACAAATATTTACGATTCCAACGATCAATGGAAAAAAGTTCCCCAAAAAAAAGACCGACCTTCTATAATTAAATCTTTTCACGATGATCCTACATGCGGTCACCCTGGGATCACAAAGACTACTGCTCGTATTTTAAATAAATTTTATTGGCCAAAATTGAAATGTGACGTTTCTCGATATGTAAAGAACTGTGAGGTATGCGCTCGCATTAAACCGGAGCAAAAATCGCCACCTGGTACATGCTTAGTAAAACTCCAACACTCTCCAAACCCTTTCAGTTACTTTCTATAGACTTGATTGGACCGTTGCCTCGATCTTCAAGAGGTTATTTGTATATTCTTACTGTGTGATTGTTTTAGTAAATTTGTCCAATTATTTCCGTTAAGGTCTGCTACCGCTAGTAATGTAGTTACGTTAATTGAAGCTTATGTCATTTTATTATTTGGTGCTCCTTCGGGAATTATTGTGGATAATGGCGTCCAATTTAGAAGTCATCTCTTTAAAGCTATGGCAAAGCAATACCACATCAACATATCCTATACCGCGAATTACCATGCTCAAGCCAACCCTGTAGAACGCGTAAACCGTGTAGTGAAAACTATGCTGCGAGCTTATGTTCAAGAAAATCACAAGATATGGGATACCGTTTTGTACAAAATAGGGTTTGCCATTCGTGCTTCTAAACACGAAGTCATTAATATGTCTCCAAATTATTTAATTTTTGGACGTGAACTTTCATTGGATGGTCGAGATAATCAGGTTACTAAAAATAGTCCAATACTGCGGACTATAGACACCGATTATAGATATTCAAAATTTCTTGACTTGTATTCAGATATCCAATTACGCTTAAAAAAATTCGTACGAAAGAAGTAAAATTCTCTATAACCTACGTCGAAGACCGAATACTTTCCAAATAAATGAATTAGTGTTAAGACGCAATTTTGTATTGTCAGACGCCTCAAAAAATTTTAATTCTAAATTGGCTCCAAAATATGTAGGGCCTTTCATCATTAAAAAAGTTGTCTCTCCGTGGACCTACGAAATTTCTGACATTGATGGGAAGAATGTAGCTGTTTACCATGCCAAAGATCTTAAGCACCATCCTCCTGATAACTTCAATTAATGTCAGTTCGATTTTCTTGTTAATTTTTTTGTTTTGAATGATAAAGTTCGAATAGGTATAAGGTAGAATTATTATTTTCTAACAAATTTTTTTTTGTGAAACCTAATGAGTTTTGTTTAAAATTTTTACTAGGAAAAATTTTGTTTAGTGGGGAATGTGTTGTTACGGATTTAAAATGCATACGTTTTATTTATGCCCATAGATGGCTTGCAATTGCAGTTTCGAAGAAATTTTTATTTATCCAAATCAGTGTCGTCAGTAGTTTTATTCAAAATCATAATTTTTTTGAAATTGACAATCATCTTCTTCTTTAAACCAAATTCTTGTTTTTTTTTGTTGATTAATGGTACAGTGTCACAATATGCGTAATTTCACATTAGTTAGACAACGCAATAATTTAAATATTTTAAAGAAATGAATGTACGCTCCTGGCCCTCTTTGGTTCTTATCATATCAGGCATTCACGTTTAAAATTGGTCATTCTTTCATATGTAATGGTCGAACGAAGTTATAGTCCCGCTCGCTTTTAATTGTGCATAATTTGTTAATTTCCATTTATGGGATCTGAAGGCAGTGTGGGCATTATTTTTGCCACTCTTGTAGTTTTTGGCATTTCGTAATTTACGGATTGAAGTCTTCATTCGAACCTAAATCACACGAAGCCGTTCAATATCTAGAGGTAACTAACAATGTTTACGCTTAATTAGTAGTGATTTTTTTTGACGTTTTTAGGCTTTTTATCATTGCGTTTACCTTTTTGGGTTTATGCATATTATTCAAGTAATTTGGGAATTCCTTTTACGTCAGTTTTGTTCTCGTTCTGGTTCCTGGAATCTTATGAAGCCCATTATCTATTCGTCGCATTCTGGAAGGTTTTGATTTAGATTGTCATCGTCGACGCAACGGAGCAGGTCAAAGAGGAAAAATACAGATAAGCAAAATATCATTATTTCTAATATCGGGCTATTGCGATAATCACTAATTTATCGTTACTCGTTACTGTATATAAATAATTTTCACTTACGATTATGAAGTACTTTAATTTAATTTAAATACAGAAATAACTTTTAATGTATATAAGTGTAATTATAATTACTATTGTGAAGGTTGAGCTCGGCCGTATTACCTTTCGTTGTTTTTTTTCTTTTAGTTTTGGTTACATAATTGTACTTCATACTCTGTTTGAATTGCACAGATGCGATTCTGCTTTCTATTTCATTCTGATTATTAAAGTATATATTTATCAAGTTTTTCCGATTTGATACTGTGCTCTGCTACCAACAAACCTTAAGATTGCGTAAGTGTAGTAGCAGCAGTGTATGTTTCGCTATTTATATGAGCGGCATATACAGGGAGTCACAAATTAAATAGCGTGGCGCCTACCTGTCATCTTTTGAAATATATATAGTAATTCTTTCGGTATCTAGACTCACCCCACTCTTCGCTGAAGCCGGGAGGGCAGCTGTATATGCCCACATTGTCGTTGCTATAATATGTGGTAGTGTTTGGGTAAAAAAAAAAAAAAAAAAAAAGAAAAAAAAGAAGAGAAAAAAAAATTTTTATTGCAATATGCTGAGTCAATTGTATTTAATTTTGAATATTCTTTTCAAAATTAATTACACACAAAACTTTTAGTACCTTCTAATGACAATTTTTAATGTTCAATAACAAATAACAAAACAGTTGTTAAAGGACTTTTCAATTTTCTTAGAAACCCTTTTGATCGCTATATACGTACACTACATGAATGCCTAAGTATAATGTTTATCTTATCAATTTGGAATTAAAAGAAAACCCTAAGGGTGCATAAAAATAATAGTAATTTCTCATATTTTACAGGCACTGATTTTGCACTTAATAATTTACGTTTATTGTTTATAAAAAATTTTTTGCTACTCTCTTGTAAGCTTTACATTTTTATGAAATTTTAAAAAAGTATGTTTATTTTTTAATCTCTTCATTTGTTACAGAAGTAAAATGAATTTTTAATAGATCTAATTATACAGGTGCAGTGAAGGTCTTTTTCCAAGATCATTATTTTAACGAAGTTGTTTAAAAAATGAAGATAGAGAAAAGTTTTTTTAAAGTAAAATTATAACTAAAGTCTAAATCGAAAACTTTCATATCAAATTTTTAATCATTTTTTAGTTGGAGCTTATTTAAATACTATTTTAGAAGCGAGCATTATATTAATATTTTTTTAAAATAAGTCGATGTTTTTAGTCAGCAGTGCTGCAATGTTTCTTGGAAAGTTTTTTTTATTAAATAGTTTTATTATCTCAATTAAAAATAGTTGTACAGGCGTTAGTTACATTCCAAAAATGACAATGGATATAGATAAATGAGGGCTTCTTTTTATTGATTAAATCAATCTGGAAAGTACATTAATGCTTTTAAAATTATTATTGACAGTGTAATTGTCGTTAAAATAATTTGTTTAAACAAATTATATTAATGTATTTAAACAAATTAACTGAAAATGTAACGTTTTTTTGGTCATTTATATTTCAAGGACAATGTTAAATAATTTGTCAATTTTTTTTAAATAATATTGTGGTTTAATTATGAATTATGAAAAAAATATAATCAACATTTTTTTACTCACTAGAATTTTTGAATTATTAGGATAATTTCATATAAAGTGGTACAGTTTTACAGATCGTCCCCAGTTGACCATCTCTGATTTGACTCAAACTTTGCACAAACGTCCTTAGCCACTTAAATAGACATGTATGTAAAATTTCAGCCCCAAATATGCAATTCCTGGGTAACATGAACCCTTTGAAAAAAGGCGTAACTTGACCTGGTCCAATGATATATTTTGTCCTGTTTGACATCCTACTGTGGAAGAAATAAAAGGGCTGAGTTCTGAAAATTTCTATATCAGTTCAACTTTTAGGATGGTACAACTCCTAAATCTATGTAGTTATACATATAGTTATACCCAGCACACCTGGGGCTGAAATTTGACAAAATATTTACAAAAATCTCGTCCCGACATAAATTAGCTAAATTTCAAGTAACTATAGATTTCAGGAAAATGTCTTAAATGAGGTAATTTTTCTTGTGAATTTTTCTTTCATAGATGTAATCAAACCCTAAAAGTTTTATCCTTAAGTTATAGCAAACTTGTAGAGATACATTATAGTCAATCTGACCAAAAAATTTTTTTAAATTTAGACTACTTTTAAACTCTAATATCTCAGACGTGACGCCTGATACCGTCTTAGTTCAACAACTATTAGAAAGAGCTTATCTTTCTCTATAAGAGAGACACATTTAATTTTTTAAGTATTTTGAAATAAGGTCTTAAAAATTAAGTTAAAAAATCTATTAAATTTTAAGGTATTAGGCTAAATTTCAAAGAAAATTTTTTGGTTAGATAATGTATCTCTAAAATTTTCAAGGTTTGGTTACATCGATGAAAGAAACATCCACAAGAAAAATTACCTTATTTAAAACATTTTCCTGAAATCTATAGCTACTTGAAATTCAGCTATTTTTGTCGCGACGACATTTTAATAAATATTTTGTCAACTTGGAGCTCTAGGTGTGCTGGATATAACTACTTGTATAACTTCATAGAATTAGGAGTTGTACCATCCTAAAACTTGAACAGATATAAACATTTTCAGAACCTCAGCCCTTTTATTTTTTCTACAGTAGGATGTCAAACATGACAAAATATATCATTGAACCCGGTCAAGGATTTTACCCCTTTTTTCAAAGGGCTCATGTTACCCAGGAATTGCATATTGGGGGCTGAAATTTTAAATATGTCTTGAGTGGCTAAGGAAACTTTTGTGCAAAATTTGAGCCAAATTAGAAATGGTCAACTGAGGTTCCCTGTGCCAGTTGACACGGAATTACCCTATAATATGATTTTTGTTTTGGAAACATGCAAAAAATGGATTAACTACGGGTATGTGTTTCTTTTATTTAGGTGATTAACATTACTTTAACACTATTTTATCATTAGTATACTAAATATGTCATACACAACGGCGCGTCTGCTCTCGGCATTTTCGCCTGCTTTTTACCTCAATGGCCACTGTTCTATTATAAATACAGGTAACATTGATTACGTTCTCACATACGTAACTGCTACTAGAAATATTCATTTATGTGTTCGTGGATTTTCAAGAGTTTTTTTTTAATTTTATAAAAATAAGACGCGTTTTTGCACATGTGCTAAAAAATAATGCACCATTTAAATTTAATAGGTAATGAATATTTGTAAAAAAATATAATCATTCAAAAAAATATACTTTGAAGTATGTTCTGTTGAATTTTTATAGAGATGTGTCAAATATTATTGAAATGATACGATTTTACGTTTCAACGAAATGAAAAAATTCGAAATTGAAAGGTTGATAATTTTCCCTATTGTAAACGAGACCCGTTTACAATACTTATTTGAAAATCGGTTATATTTTTGTTACAATTGAGATATTAAAAATTTTTTCAAACAAAAGTTGTATGTAAAACCTTTAACTACAAATCTTGTATGAAACATTTTTTTCATATTTTTTATTTAAGGAAGTTTTAATTTAAACAATAAAAATTTCAAAATTTGCAATTTTTTTAAATCACAGGTCATATCACTTGATAGGATACGTTTTTAACTACCTAATTTCAGAATTTCATCGATTTATTAATTTTATTTGACCCAAATGTGTATATTGGTTGGACTCTAAGGTTTAGTAAAAAGCCTACTTGACTAATTAATTTTTAAAGTTTAACGATTTAAAAATTCATATTTCACGACTACATACCGAACATGTTTCTCATACTTTCAAAAACATTTTAATTGCAAATTTGTATTATCCCCTTTAAACTATGCTAAAATAATGTACCTGTTTAAACGTTGATATAAGTCTAACCCTCACTTTTATAAACAACCCTTTGGTAGTGGTTTGCGTATCTTTTAAACAAAGGGTGCGGTGTTACATCGTTTGTTATTGGATTTTTATGTTTGTGGGTAAATTAAAACGTAATCTGTTACAGTTAAATACAAATCCGTTTCAGCTAAATTTATTTGTTTTATTTATGTGAATAATAATAATAATATAAATAAGTTATTAAAATTAACTTAAATGCAAAATAGGACAGTAAAGAGATTAGTACTACTATGCATTTCTAGAAAACTATTTTTGTCAAATAAATTTCAATAATTTGTGACTTTTGAAAACGTTTTAGGGGTACTTTATTCTTGTCCGTGACGCTAAGACCGCCACAAAAACGGCCAATTTTAGGTTAAAGAGGAAGTACAACATTTGATACCAAGATATCTCAAAAGCAAAAAATTATTACATTAATTAGATTATATTGATGCGGAAAGTAATTTCTTTACTTTTATACGTGACGTGACTGTCACAAATACGGCCAATTTTTGATTAAACAAGAAGCACACATTTCCGGACCAAAATATCTGAACAGCAAAGAATTATTTTATTAAATAGATTCTGTCGATGCGGAAAGTGGTGCCTTTGGGGTGTTTACTCTTATACAACATAACAAAAAATTTGAGACCAAGATATCTTAAAACACAAAAGTATTAATTAAATTTTACATTCTATTCGCCAAGTAATTCTTTTTGCCTACTTTATCCTTATAGGTAACTCTAAGATTGCCAAAAAGACGGCCAATTATAGGTTAAACAAGGAGAGTAAGAATGGGAACCAAAATATTTTACAAGAACAAAATTATTACATTAATTAGATTATATATTCAATGCGACCAATGGCCGCCTTTTGCTTACCCTTGATTCTAGGATCGGCCAATTTTAGATTAAACAAGGAACACAAAATTTAGAACCAAGATATATAGCACAATATGATTGCATTAATTAGATTCTAGATTTAATGTGGCAAGTAATGATTTTGACATAGGGTAGGGACGGACAGATTTGAAAATGGGACATATTTGGACCGTACAATTTTTCTGCTCTATTTAAGTGGTTAAATTAGCGACTTTACGTAGCACATCAACCGGCATTGTAAAATAGTCGTCAAAAGTTAGTCTAGTTAATTAAACAAAAATGAAAGAGTTTCTGCGTACCCGAAACTTTGTTCCAAATCAATTGGGAACATAATGGATTGGAATGTTTTTTAATGATTGAATGTTGTTCATATCTACCCCGCATTCCATTATACTATGGTGCGTTATTACAAACGTGAAAGGGACAGGGTGAACATTTCCAAGGAGGAACTCAGAAATGCGATCAACGAAGTAATAAGGCAATAGAAAAACTTGCGTTTACTGCAGAACTTCACATGGCCCTTTAACCGTAAATAATATTGCGTTTTAGAATAAAATTGTTCAAATAAAAGCTATAGACAATAGAATTTCGAAGAACTTTTTCCTCGACTTTTTTTGTAAAATTGGTATTGGTGGAGATATTGTTACAATTTTATTTGAAACAAAAATGTATATTTTTCTAAATATTTCAAAAATTCAAATATCTGTGTAGGTTAACGGCTCTTTTGGGCTACATAGATTATGACCAAAATCTAATCAGATTTTCGGAATTGTAAATAAGGTCTTTGTACAAAGTTTTATAAAAATCGGAAGGCTGGTTTTCTTGAAATGTTGTTTACATACGGACGGAAGTTTACATATAACGTACTAATTCTAATTTGACGAAAAATGTAAAAAAAAGGGCTGTTAAAATTTTCGGTTTGGAAACCGTCGCTAAACTTCCCATCTTATTTCATAAAATGTGGACTAAAAATTTGAAAGGCCGCTGTAATATTTAACATCAAAAACATCACATTAAAAAAAATAAGTGCATATCAAACCATTATCAGACTTAGGAAATGTGTGCTGTACGATTTGGAAGCTATAATGAGCCCTCTAGTTTTGATTTGGAGAAATACCTGCAGAAGGCATCGGCGATTAATTTTGGCCTAGCATACAAGCATGCTAGAGTATTGGCATATCACTAGATATTCCAAAAAAACAACTAACAATTTTCCAGCCGCTGTAAGAAGCGCCATCCCAAACTAACATACAGAAAACCAGAAAATTGGAGCATTACAAGGTCTTCTGGATTTAACAGGGAAAATGTATGGCTAAATATGTCTTTTATCTAGACCGGGTGGTAAACACCAATCAAATAGTCATTCAAGAATCAAAAATTACCAGAAACAGAAAAAAAACAAGCCAGTAAGTGTGTTTTTTCTAAAGAAGCACACTAGTCACGTTTGGTGGGATTATAACAGCTGCTGGTGTAGCAATTACACCAGCTTGCATAATTCCACGTGTGCCAATGAAAAATTAGTATTGGCACTGTACCTGGTGCAATTGGTTTTGCAACAAAATCCAGCTGGATGTTAGCAGAAGTTGTTGGAACGTATCAAGAAACATGCAAAAAGCACTCGTCAAAATCCTGTCCTCCTGCTTCTTGATAATCACAAAACTCACATTTTGCTTGACGTCATTAATCTTTGTATAAATAATGGTATAGTGATGCTCTCATTCCCACCACATTGCAGCCATAAAATACAACTCTTGGACGTCGCTGTCTACGGTTCGTTCAAATCCTTATTCAGGGTTTCTATAAATGATTGTCTCATCAGGTGAGTGTTGGAAAACTTTAAAAATGCAAATTTTCCGCTTAAACATATAGTGAATTAATTTATGCTAATGTCAGTTATTTAATCTTTTCGTTGTAATTATTATCCCTAGTTGTAATTGTGTTTATCGTTAATTTTGTTCATTTAATTGCCAACTTGATCAGACAATTATTTATAGAAACCCTGTATAAGACATCTTTGAGTAATTGCATTTTATCAAATCCTGGCAAGGCAGTTACAATATACTGCACTGAATGAATTATTTTAAATAATAAAACAAAAATTTTGTTTTAAATCGACTTTTGCATTAGTGCTGAATTTATAGTAAATGTTTCTATTTAAATCAAACGTAAAGTAAAGGTGTTTAAAGTTTAAGATTTCTAAAAACCGATCTACATTTTATTTAGGAAAAGAATTTGATTTATATTGTATAAATAAATCCTTTCATTTAATTAATTAAAGTAATATTAGATAGAAATTAGGTTGTTATTTGATTGAAATTACGTGTGAAGAAGTGTTTATAAAAGCGTTTCCATTGATAAAGAATACAAAAATTATATTGCCTGTTGATGCAGACATGCAGATGTTCAAAAGTGTAATGGTTAAAATTTTGTGAAGACAAATAATTTGAAAGGGTCAAAGGTAGAAACATTGTGTGTAATAGGAAAGAAAAATTAAACGATTAAAAAAGACACGTGTGTTTTTGAGTGGTGAAAGAGACGAAGATAGTGGTATAAGATGAAAGGGGAGTCAGGATTTAAAACTAGAAGTGTGAACATGTCAAATTAATCGATACAACTACATCGCAAATGAATTAAAAGTTTACTTAAATAGAATCTTTAGTCAAAAATGAAGTGACTAATCATAATGTGAAGAAGAAAGTAAACAAGAAAATACTACCGCTTCAATGATGAAAGTAATCCACTTATGCTGACGTCATCGACGAGTTGCAACAGGAACCATGACATCACCAAACACATAAGGTCGGTTTATTAATTTCATAGATACAATGTGTATTTCAAATTAAAAATTGCATTAGTTTTTAATTAATTTTTTTAAACGTGTGCATGCGACGCTTTATTATAGTTATAAACGAATTCAAGACCCTTAATTTATTTGAGTTTAATTGATAAATTTTCAAACCATCACAATCTGATTTTTCAAAATTAACCTAACAGTTCGTTTTGTTATCACTTAGTACCGTTAAGTCCAGAAACCTGGCCAGGGAATAGTCTTAAATTTGGCTTTGATTTTGGTCCGAGAGAATTTGGTTTTAAGAGAAATTAAATTAATGCAAGTACGCCACACAAATGTTTTCAGTAAAGTTTGCCACCGTTATTCTATTTCCTAAACTCGTAAACTTAGGTGAAATTTGACGTTTCCCCACACTACAGTCAAAGCAAAATCAAAGTGGCAGGAAAAAACGAAGATTATGTGTTTACACCTCAAAAAGACATAATAGAAATTGAAGAGAAGCAGAAGCAAAATTAACAAAAACTGTGAAAACGAAAGTATTTGTTTGCGAAAAACCAAAAACTATTAAAAATAGAGAAATGAATAATCAGAAAAAGAAACCATGGCACTCAGTTCCTTTCATGAAACGGACGAGGCAACCACGGATAATACCAAAAAATATAAGGATTGTAACTCAGACTGCGATTTAGACATGTAAACCGAACATGAGGATCTTAGTACTCTGTTGGACTAGGAAGAGGTTACAGTAAGTGATTTCGCCTTGGTAAAGTTTCCAACAAAATAAAAAGAAACCAAGGTGTTACCCAGATCAAAATGATATTGTCGGCCTCAAGAAAACAAGGGAACTTCCAAACAAGAACCCTACATAAAATTTCATGTCTTATTTTTTCAATACAATACTTAATAATAAACTAGTGCAGTCTTCACTCCTAAACATACAAAATTTGTAGTGATATTCACTATTAAAAAAATGGCCAAATCTGCCCCCATCCTGCCCTACTTTATATTACCCTTGACGCAAGAACGACTACAAAGGCGGCCAATTTTAAATTAAACGAGGACTCCAAAATTTGAGACCAAAATATTTTAAATGCAATTTTTTTTTAATTTTTACCTGCACTTTCTCCTTGTCTTCCTGTGCGCACATCTGCCGTTTCTTGGTTTCGAGTCGACACAAGGCACTCGAAAAAACAAGTCCATGGGGGCAACGTGGATGATCCAAATTCAAATGTGGTCACAGAACTTTCCCAACTTCTGGTTTTGTGAATGCCCCGCAGACATAGCACACATGTGCAGAAGATGTGAAGATTGCAGATTTTCCCATCGTTCATTGTGCCCTAGACTATTACGTTGTACGAAGTTTCTTCTAGTTTCTGGATTTGATCTTGAATGTGTGTGACCTCATTTCGATGACGATGTTCGTCAAAGTTCTACTGCTCGAAACTTGATGGTGGCTGATGGTCCCCGGTAAATTTTTGCCGTCGCATCCCCATTTTGATATAAGCACCAGATCTATCTGTGCCGGTTTCCTCGTTCAAATATTGGAAACAACAATTTATTGGGATTGAAGAATTTGAATGGTCGTATGGTCCAGAAAAACCTGAAATTTTAATGCGTCTGTTTAGAAAGAAGTTTTGTATTTAGATAGAATCCTCTCTTGTCAGAAAAGAGGGAAAACAATAGGAGAGCACTCAACTCAACAAGTCTTGTGGAATTATTTCTTACTTCAAAAATTTATATTTAGTTCAAAAATTTTTCCGTTATTGTTTTATTTAGCACGTGACCAAACTCATGGTTTCGCACTCTTTTAACACCCCTGTTTTTTTTTACTTTTTCAGGTGAATTTGAATGAAGAAAAAAAGATATAAGTCCAAACACGTTTAACTGTTGGTAACATAAGAAAAGCTTTCAGAAAACTGATTTTAAAGTTCAAGATTACGCCATCTGGTAACCGTTTTAGGAACTCGAAAATAATTATCAGTATTTTCTCTTGGCTATTTTTGTCATAAATTTTTTTATTGCGATACGCTGAGTGGTTTCTAAGATACACCCACTTATCTCGCCCTATTTGCCTAAACTGTACATACTGGAAATTTTTTTAAACAATGTTTTGATCTGATGCCCAATTACATCGTAATTTACTAGCTGTGCTAATCTCACGTCAGAATTTTTAACGGTATTTTCAAAAAAAAGTTATAAGGGAAAAGTTGTCTGAAAGTTTACTATGAATAACCTTTATTTGAACTATTTATTTATAAAATGCAATTCCATTTGTTGCGGTAATTAATCTCCGGCACCAACCGCTTTTTGGATATTGATTTCACTCGACGCTCCTAGATGGCTAGATGGCGCGCAAAGGTAGTCCAATACGTATTTAATACGTATTTTGTTTTCGCCCGTCTCTTTTCCGGTAAAATCCCTAAGATGATTATTTGTGTTAATTATCAAATGACGGATAATTTCTCCTTTTATGCAAACACCGTAAGTTTTTAGAAAAATTCCTATACGAGCATACAACGTGGGATGTCAGTGTTGTCTTTTTGTCTATTTTAGATCTAAGATATCCTCTACGTTACCATTTAAAGGTACTATCTAAACAACCATCTAATCTACCAGCTGAATGACTATCGAATTACCACCTAAGTGCTACCCAATTATACACTTAGGGCAGATCACCCGACACCTGGGGGGAAAGAAAAACTAACTTCTCGCTTGCTAGATATGCAAGTGTTTATCTACGACCAACTTAATAATAGCTAAAGGTACCGTTTTCTTACTTCTTAATTTAATTATGTTTAAACGCTAAAATAAATTACTTACGCGACACGTTTTATCTTTCTTGAATTTTTGTGCGCTCTTTTATATCGTTATCTGGATTCGTAGCGTACGGTTCGTTCAACTCGACACCTATAGTACGAGTGCGCTCGAATTTTGGGGTAATTAGACTACGTTTTGCTGGTGCATTGATGCCCGCTATTTTTTATTCTAAGATTAATTGTGTGTGCTGTTTGTTAAAACCAAAGATTAAATAAAGTTACACACCTGTTATTTTGTTATCGTATCGGTTGCTTGATTTATGTGCCTTGCCTAACAAAATTTCTCTTATCAACAGTATTAGTTCTGTTTGATAATTATTGTCTCAAATTGGACGTTCAACTAACTAATTGGTGCCTTGCTCATCCACTCGTGATTAAAATTTTCGGGCACGAGATTCGGAGTGTGCAAAATAAATATTGTTGAATGTTCGATACGAATGTAATTTTGAGCGGCTATTATACTCTTATTATCTGGACCTGCGACGCTTCACCAAATATTCTAGTTAACCGGGAAGCCGTTAAAAAAAATTACCATCATTTCGTAACCTCTGCTTATACAGGGTGATTCATAAGTAATAGACCAAATTGTAAAACTACGTTCAGAAAATCAAAATCATAATATTTTCATTAACAATAATGGGTCTTAGTCTGCTCTTCACTGAGATACAGGATGTTAAAGCGAAAAAAATAAAATAGATTTTTGTTAATAGATCAGCTACTTTTCTACATAATGACTTGAAAATTGGGTATGAACTAGTTTTTGTAAAGGTAAACAAGAATGTGTGAGATGATTTGAGTTAACTGTCGCCACATACGCCATATGAATTAGATGAAATCAGCTACAAATTTTGTATCGCTATTTATTTTACAACTTACTTATTTAATTTGGATAGCCCCTATCACTTCTGTAGAAAAAACCTATACTTTTTTGATCTTCAAAATATTAACGATTTCCAAGATATTTGAATTTTACTAATTCACTACACTACATTTCACGGTGGTAGACGTAGCATTAATCTGTTAAGACACAAGCATGCCATGACCACCGTGAAATGTAGTGTAGTGAATTAGTAAAATTCAAATATCTCGATAATCGTTAATATTTTGAAGATCAAAGCAGTACAGCTTTTTTCTACAGAAATGATGGGGCTATCCAAATTAAATAGGTAAGTTGTAAAATAATGAGCGATAAAAAATTTGTAGCTGATTCGTATGACGTATGTGGCGACATCTACGAGTTAACTCAAATCCTCTCATACATTCTTGTTTACTTTTACAAAAACTAATGCATACCCAATTTTCAAGTTATTATGTAGAAAAGTAGCTGATCTATTAACAAAAATCTATTTTATTTTTTTCGCTTTAACATCCTGTATCTCAGTAAGGAGCAGACTAAGACCTATTATTGTTAATGAAAATACCATGATTTTGGCCTTCTGAACGTAGATTTGCAATTTGGCCCATTACTTATGAATCACCCGTATACAGCGCGGTTCTTAGTTAAAGAAATTTGCTACTTAACTTTTTTTGTGCGGCAAATTCTTTTCTGCTCGTCATACATTCTTAAAACGTGTTCAAGAGAACAAGCGCCCGACTTGCTTTCTGAAGAAGCAGGTAAAAGACGACGTAACCTGTTTTATGGGTTATTATTATAAGTTCATTGTTAAACTTGTACTGCCAGAATTTTTAAGTTACGTAATATATTAAAAAAACTGTTATATACATTTTATCGATTTATTTTTCACTTTTTCTATAAACATTTTGTTAGTCACAACACACTTTCTATCTGCTCTTAGACGTTTATTTTATTTTTTACGTAGCTGCATAGTTGTTGTACCCTCTTACACGTTTATAGTATCTGGGCGATGTGTGAAGTTCTAAGCGAAACGTTTGATTTTTTTTTAATTTAACCATAGATATGGTAACACAGCAAGGTAAACGAAATTACTTCCCTCCCTCAATCTACATTCAATATCCTAACCAAATTTTAATATTGCATTAAAAATTCAATTTAGGTGGGAAAATTATATTAAGATCGGATACATCTATTCGCCCACGAAAATCTAATCTCGTGATCCTGCAATTTCGTATCCAATCATACGGTAGCTGGACATCACGAAATCGTTGTGGATTATCTCAGTCTGTGCTTACTGAATCATCCGATTATACCGGCATTAACATATGGATTTGCGAAGCAAAATTTGATACGCGGCCCTCATTAATATAATTGTTCTACTAAATGCCGTACGTTTTCTACTCGTGTATGTACATTCAATTTCGTTAACTGCATTCGTGCACATAATGGTACTGGCGCTCTTTTTCATTCAAAAAATGCTTCTACAAGGTTTTATAAATCTTGTTTGTGGCACATTTACGTTTGTATTATATACACTTTTTTTCTGTTTTTGAGCATAATAAGATTTAAATTTTACGCATCATTTCTTGCAAACGCAAATTTAGATTTTTACAAAAATTGGAAAATACTCTTATAATGTTATCAAAGAATTTTATAAAAACAGATATTTAAATTTATATTTATGAATTTATTGGTGTTTGATGTAATACGCCATTTAAAGTAGGTACAGGGTGGTCAACTAAGCGAGGTAAAATATTCTCGTGAAAGTGGTCAAGAGAAATAAATTATTTTCAAGATTGTAAAATGTCCGCTAGGGTGCGTAACACTAGTTTGATTTACAAAAAATTATTTTTCCCTAAAATTTGCTCGATTAAGTTATACTGAAAATGCATACGAATGAACTTATATCTATAAGGAGCAACTTTAGTTGAGCACTTTTTCCTCCAACTCAAATAAGGTGGTGGGGTAAGGCAAGCATTGAATTCGAAAATATGCAATATCGTGGCAGAGTTTCGTTTAAAAGAGTTTGCTTTACTGTATCATATGTACTAAGTGCCGAAGTATCATAAATTTTGTCGTTTTTCTCAAAAAACTTAAACGGATTAATATGCATATTATAAGACAGTTATATGGAGTATTAAAGGCTGAAACAAATGGTGCAAACTGCAAGTACATATCTTTTTTTTGCCTGAAATATTAATCGAAAACCATTCACCAGATGGTGGGGTAAATTCGTTTTATTCGTGGTGCCCTGTATATGTGGGACGACCCGTCGAAATATGTTTTCCGATACAACTTTTTACGTAAGTTAACGTCGTGTAAATAGTGTTTCCATAAGACCCCCCAAATCAAAAAGAATTCCCAATAAAATACAAAAAAAATATTTTTCTATTTTGAGTCGCTTACAGAGCCATAAAAGCACCCAAATGAGTTTTTTTATAGAAATTTGAGTTCTTTTATAGAAATAGAACAATTTTTATTCCGAACGGTGGAAACACCAATAACTTCCAAGCTGTCATTACGTTCGGTGTGCATTAATTTAAATCATAATTAATGCTCAGTAGATTTATTTATCTACTTATTTTTATTTCCACCCATTTTTTTTTAATAAAACGTATGATAAATGTACTAATTAAACTTAAACTAGAATTTAAACCAAAGTTTAATAAAAATATTGCCACCTCAGCAATTACACTTCAAAATTCCCTAAATTTAAAAATTGGCGAAATTTTATTTTAAAATCAATCGGAAAAGCCCAAAATAGAAAAAATAGTAGAAATAATTCGTTTCAGAAGGCATTTCAGCCACTCGTACTCGTCACTGTACTCGTCTTATAAAATGCGTCTTCTGAAACTAGTTCTTTAATATACTATTTTGATTTCTTCGAAATTAAAAAATCCGAAAATATATCAATTTTGATTTTCAATCTCCTAGTATTTCTGTTTTTAAAAACCCATTCGATGTAAACAAATATACCCCATTTCCCTTTTTTTATGGCAAGATTACTTTCCGTTTTCCGATTTGGCTCGATTTCAACAGGGTTTTGAAGGCCCTCGAGGACAATCTCGGAAAGTTTCATCCGAATTAATAAACTTCCTAGAAAGTATCGAGTATCAAAGAAATATGATTGTATGGATAAATTTTCCCGGATGACGACGATCATGTCGCGTATTCTGGCTGGTCAGGAAAACAGGCTCCCTCTTCCTATCTATCTATCTGTATATTACACATTTAGATGTTCTCGCAAGTTAATTGCAAAATGCGCTGGGAAACGGAACGGGACTTGCATTGCGCAGATCAAAAGATGGCATTTGGTTGTTGTTAAGTCTCATGGTTTCTTCCTTTCTCTTGAAGTTTTCTGGATGCTGTGATTACCGTTAACATTGCTAGCAACTTCGAGCTCACGAAGTGTATCTTGTAATCCCATTGCTACGGACATATTCGGCTACCGATGACTTCTTGGTGTGTCCAGACGGCAGTTTGCTTAATGTTTTTTAAGCATAGTTCCCATTGATCTCTCGTTTGTTCTTAATATGTATCTTGCTGAATCTTCGTGATTGGTTTCAGAATAGTTTAGATAGCCCAAGTGCATAAGCGGTAGTAGTTCGACTATTGGATTCCCATGCTCTTAATCTTTTGGACCTTATTGATCTTTTGATTTCGTTCATGGTGTATCTGTTAGCCTCAAAGAGAGTTTTCAGGAGTTCCCAGGTTCACAAATCTGCTTCCATTTTTTGTAGTTCCAAAAAACTTTACGATTATTGTTTTTTTTATATTGTGTTCTTATATTCAAGTTGGTGCTATTTTTCCATTAGCATGTTTTGACTTTGGCTTTCCATAATTTCCCTTCTTATTGTCTTATATATTTCTTATTACCTCGTTTTTTTCCAACTCTCTTTCTCGCTTTCTCTCTAGTTGATCAATTATTTCTATCATCTTCTTTATTTATTTCAGGTTCGCTACTATAACATCTATTTTGCAGTTACTTACTCTTGTAATTACCTAAAGAAGTTGATTCCCACACGTTCTTTTGCGCCAATTTTTATACGTGGAATTAATGACTTTAATTCAGCACCCTTAGACGTTTTAAGAATATTCACAATAACGTTTGGTTGTCTGTCGCCAAGAGCTAATAGCAACCAACAAAAAATCCAAGCGGAAATACAAGGCTAACTTCTAGATGTGACACTCATAAAAAATATTTGCCAACTAATGTTTATATACGGGATGAATCAAAGTTTGTTGACCAACTAAGAAAATCATATGGCACTTAAGAATCTTATTACACACCGGTGGGCTAAAGTAGCTGCACTGCGTCTCTAATGTCTCCATCTGTTACTTCGGCTTTGTAGTCGGGTTGATTCCAGTGGCGGCTCGTGGTCAATCATACTGGGAGGTCAAAATTAATTTAAAAATAGACATACTTAAAAAAATATAAATAACTCAAATGCACCGCAAAATTTTATACAATCTACAATTTTGTTCAAAATATAGCGATTTTTCGAAACATTCTCATTAAAATCTCTATGGGATTTTCTGTAAGCATTGTCTAGCTGTGTACGAATATCAACATTTCCTACGGTTGCAAAATTTACCGAGCATTTCACGTGTTCTGCAGACGAAGCATGTTTTTTTATTTCCTCTTTTAAATGTTTTAAATCTTTGACACCGGATTTGGACTATAGCGAGTCTGACGAGTCTTTAGAAAATAATAAACAAACAAAACAGTAAAATACATTTGATACTTCACAACCACATATCCAGTTAGCTAAATCGTACACTACCTTGCGAAAGTTTCGATGAACATCTTTATTTTTGTCTTTGCTAGTCTCACGTAAACTTAGTTCTGGCAAAGGACGACCATTTGCCTTGAACTTAACTAATTTTGTAGAATTAAGTTTGTTAGCATTTTTTAGTTGTTTAATTTTCTGCACTACTGACATTTTCTATTATAGCGCATGCACACGCGAATCAAAAATAGTATTTTTACAAAACAACACAACAACAGTAAAACATATCAATATAAATTCTTAAATTGATTTAAAACACGCGAAAATCGAATCAAAAATCGAGCGTAGTTGTACACCTTATACGAAGTCAACGTAAACTGGGGGACTCGGCTCATGACCCAAAGTTGATTATTGTTTCGGACGTTCGCGTTTATTCGGGCGCTGCACGTTTTTCGAGTTTTTCCGTGTAGATCTAATTCAATGAAGACAATTCGCAGCGCCAGCCCAAGGTTGAAGAGGATGAATTACGAACGACGGCCGATAAATTTTAAGTTATTGTACTTGCGACTTAATTACCTATTTTAATAAAACACGTAATAATGAATATTTTTTATATATTGTCAAAATTTTTGGGAGGTCATTGACCAAATGACCATATGGACAAGCCGCCACTGGTGATTCATTGGCTGGTTTATACATTTTTAGAAAGAGACGTAGATAAATTCTTTAACGCTAATCGGAAGGCGCAAAACAACGGACAATTGTTTTTTACGCCGTACGTAAATTTAGATAACAGCGTTGCATAAAACGCATCGTCTACCGAAAACGAAATATCCACATGGCAACCTCTTCTGCTCGCTTTCTATGCCATTATGTTTAATTAAAAATTTGTGTTTATTGTCTTTGGTTATGATAACGGATGACGCGAAAGTAAGTAATTAGATTTTACTTACCTGTCTGATCGCTGTTGTAGGATTGAATAGCGCCGACACGAGTGACTTTGTAGCGGACAGATGATAAAGAAAATGGGCTATTATTTCCTTCTCTCTCTTTGGCCGACGAGCAGGAAGTAAGTTTATTTATGAGACAGTGTTACGATAATCCTCAAATTCCATGATGAAGCCATTGTTAGTGTTTCCTTCAGTCACCGATAGATGGCGTTATGCGTTGGCTTTCCGGTTTCGTCATTAATTGAATACCGCAATATAATGTTTAATTTTATATACTATTTAGTTATTTAGTTAAGTATCGCCACCTATCGGCAACTTCGGGAAGTTCATATGCAAATACAGAATCATTTGGGCGTTATACATTCAGGGGGAGATGATGTATTTCTAGTAATATGAATTGCACTTTTTGTGGATTGCGAACCGCAGACTATTTTCGAATTTTTGAGGAACACTTTGTTACAAGTTGGTCGTTATGGTATAAATCAAAATAAAATTTTATACTGATAAACAGTGTAATCGAATGATTCTAAAGCGGTCTCGAAAGCCACCTACAGGATCTTAGAAATCATTGTCAAGTAATATGACTTGAGAAGCAAAACAAACAAACATGTAGAAAAATGACTAGAGTTTAATTTAACGAGAGTCGATAAAGCGAAACTACACCCCATCAATTACATAATAATCTGAGGCAAAACATGCAGATTATCACAGAAACATAACAACCACAGTCTGATAATGTAAGATTTCAAGTAAGCGTGGACGTCATGAGTTTATTTAAGCGTCAGAAACAATACTAAATTACCGTGCGCAGCAACACATGATTTACTTTTAGTAATTAGGCTTTAAAAGTTTCAGCCCTAATACAGCTGACTGATTTCGCGCATTATGTCTGCACAAAACTTTTAAATTAGTACTAAAAGGAAAACAAATAATTCGACTACTTTAGACCCATTCAGTTTACAAACATGTTTAATTGGTTTCTTAAAGAATGTAATTCGCGTTTCGTCTTACATTCTTACAAAGTCAATTACTTAAAACTAGACTTATCTGGCGTATATCGGGGACAGCTTCACATGAACTTTTACATATAATCATCACATATAACTAGACTGGAGATTTTTGTGATGTCGGATAGTTTCCCTAGAGCGACGACCCAGATTGTCGGTGAAGAGAGCACCACGTCAAAGATTCAAATTTCCCAATCAAATTTTAACACTCACGGTGAAACTTCCTTTGGACAATAAATCGTTGATGTTGACTTTTACAAAGAATACATGATACGGTAGGAGAAGAAATTTAAAATTTTCCAGCGGAAAATTATGTAGTAGAAGAATATTTCAATGTTGAGCACTGATTATCATTCAACTTACGACGTTTACCAAACGTTTCTGGATTAACTAGACCCCCAAACTATGTTGTAGTTACTCATAATGACATAATTAACAACGAATAACAAAATTTTAGCATATTAATTAGAAGAACTCTAAAGAAGTTCAGTCCCACACGCTAATTTTTATACAGAAAATAAATGGTTTTAATTTAGCACCTGTAGACGTAGTAAGAATATTCACAAGTACGTTTGGTTGTCTGTCGCCAGGGGCTAATACCAACCAACAAAAAAATTTAAGCGGAAGGACAAGGCCAACTGCATTCGTGTCGTTAACACGTGACACTCTTAAAAGATATTTGCCCAGTAACGCTTATATACAGGATGAACCAAAATTTGTTGACAAACTAAGAAAATTGTATGGCACATAAAAATCCTATTACACATAGGTGGACTAAAGTAACTTCACTGCGCCTCTAATGTCTTCATCTGCTACTTCAAATCGCATTTATTGTCGGGTTGATTCATTGGCTGGTTGTTCTTGATCAGTGAGCTGGGTGGGACAAAGGTGGAAATATTGCTCCTAACATTGCTTACAACGATTTTTACTTTTTTGCGTGATTACAAATAATGGTACACTAGGAGTGCTTGTCATGACTCGATTTTCTTGCTTGTAATACATACTTTGATTGCTGTAGAAAGATTATTCGCTGCGCATATCCCGGCACTCTTTGGGGTTGACACGTTGGACTAATAATCGCTTATACGTTTATGTTGTGTTCCTTCTTGTAAGCTGTTTCTGTGGCTTCTGCTAAAATAAATCTTTAGGTCCTTTATTTCCTTAAATTTTCATCTTAAAGGGACCGAAAAGGCAGCATATTGTATTGGCTGCATTTTAAGATTGCGATTTAGACGTGGCAATACAAGAGGTGGATAACCATTGATTGCTGGACTGACTGCTAATTTAACGCAGCTAAGTAGAACAAAATGTGGCAGCCATCAAAAATAATCTACATTTTTTCATCATTTGCATTGTCTCCACAGGGACATATTGACTCGGTCATGAGTCAATCATTATGGTTTCCAATTTTGTTATTTACTTCACTAGTCTTTCATGAAAATTTCTGCTCGAGGTGAAAAATGTATCAGCTTGACACGGGAGAGGCTGTGAGGTATCAAAAGATAACTGATAATGTGACTAGTGGTTTTTAAATTAAAAATTAAAGTAAAACCAATAATTAATTAACCATATGCACGAAACTTTTTGGCTTAAGGTTTAGATTTGTTGGTGTAATTAACCTGTAGTACTTTTAAATTTCTATTCTAACAGAATTACGAGTTTTTAGTGGGAATGTAAAAGTACTACAGGTTAACTACACCAACAAATCTAAACCTTAAGTTCAAAAATCTCATGCATATGGTCAATTAATTAAATTTTTGAATTAAATGTCTATCACTTTAACAGTGCCTGGATTATTAAACTTTGTTTTTTTTTCATTGCCATCCGTTTTGGCTTTCCGTTGTCTTAGAAACAAATATTCTACTGAACATTTTTGAAACAATTAAAAATTTTAAATTCTAGAATTTTTGTAATTTGTTTAGAATGTGTTCTTTATAATAGTACATATTGAGATGGATTGTTAATGTGCTTTTAATAAACAAATTTTTATTTAGCATGAGACATGAGAAATTTAGCTTGAAACTTTTAACTCTCTCTTAATCTCAGGTTTGGGTACGTTTTTAATTGAAATATTAAATTAGTTTTACAACAATTTATTTCATCTATAGCATATCTTTAAATACAAAACACATTACATAAAATCTTTTTATAAAACCCTATTTTTACTTGCAAGTATCTTTAATCTACTGAATAATTTATTTATGTTTAACGCAAACATTAATTTATTAACAAATTCGTATAAGACTAACTTGATTTTGAAATTTTATTTAATTCCGCACATTTGCTTCCTCCGTCTGACGCATGAACTGCTTTCTTCCGTCGGTGTTAACACCATTTTCTTCATTCTTTCCATCCATGTTTTTACTAATTCTTTAATTGTTTATAACAATCTTTTCACAACGCGGGCAAAATAAACAACGCGAGCTGCAACAACGCTGGGATCTTAATTGTTTATTCACAATCAAATTTATTCACTTTTCGGAGATTTACTTTTAAGTTACTTTTTACATATTCATTTCGAAATGCATAACGTTTTTAATTAATGCGATTAAAATTTCACTCGACCGATTTTAATTATTTGTTCATTTTATTTCTTCTAACGTCTTAACAGTTCAACATTTTAACTTCGAATTCTCGCGCTTTTTATTCTTACGTGTTGGCGGTTCAACATCTTAACATCGAGTCCTCTTGTCTCAGTAATCATCCCCTCCGTCTTCCCGTCTTTATTTTGTCCTTCAAAAAATGTTCACACACAAAATCACTGAGTTTGTTTTCAGGTATCGCTGTTATCTTACTTTGCGGTGCCTGAATGTCGGTAATATTATATCCAATACGTGATATTTTGTCCAATTCAACCGCACGTTTCACACAAACAGTTCTTTTATTTAGACTGCAGATAATTATATTTTACGCTTACAACTAACAAACAAATTCTATTCACTACCTACTTAATTTAATTAAATGAAAAGGCTTTGTCTACAAAAATGAAAATAATTCTTTTTTTTAATTAAAATTAGATTGGTATTAAAAATTTGTATCTTAATTTTATTATGTTATCAATTATTGATTTGAATTAACACTTACTATAAATTTTTAATTTAAAATTTTTTTCCATTGCAATATATTATGTAACAAGCAACAAAAGTGCTGTATTATCGCCCGAGGAATTAACACATCTTAGTCCTGATACTTGAATCTTTGAGGTTGATACTTTAGTGCATAAGGTGCACAGAAATATTTTCGACACTTGGCACCGAATATAGACCTCATATATAAAGGTGAATGTTGAACGCCATCTCGTGGAGACATCGCCACATATGAATAAGAAATTGAAACGATATGTAAAATTGTAAGCATTTCATGATTTTTTGTTTAGAGTTCTGCAAAACAATGATAAATATTTTGTATTAAACTTTGATTTAAAAAAAACTTCTACTCATACTGCTTAACTTATACAGGGTGGTCAAAAGCTGTGAGATTGTTCTACTACGACTTTATTTGAAGAACCGCAAAAAAAATGCATTACATTTAATTCATATAATTTTTGACGAGCTATCGTTAAAAATATTGATTGTTGTACATGGTGTCCAAAAATGCCCAACATAATATGAACTGACTAAACTTTCATATAAACGAAAACTAAAATCTAAACTTTCTTGTTTTACAATAAATCCTAAAATATTAACAATATTTACATTTTAGTTCAAAAAATTACTATTCTGTTAAAAAAATTAAGGTTATGTTATATTTCTAGAAACCCTGTACTGCTAACAATTTCTTTTAGCAATAGCTTTGGAGATTATGGCGAATATATTTTGTTCGTAACTTCAAATAAGGCTGAAATAGTCCTGGACCTAATTGTAATTAACTAAATTAAAAATAAGGGTCAATAATTACCATAATTTTCGATCAAAAAGAGCTACATTAAAAATGATTTTACATTACTGTCTAATTCCAGTTTTACGTAAATGAGAATTTTTTCTTGTTTCTTGATTACGTCTTATTTTTGCAATTCCCAGAAGGAGGCGGAAGTTTATTTTCAGTTTGATTTAATACTTAAACTTTGTCTTATATCAGGATTTTATGTAAATCATTCTGCAATTTACTGTGTTAGCTTTATTAATGACCGATTTTTGTTTACGTCGAATTAAGTGGTGAAAATTTATTGCTGATTGAGTTATCTTTTTCGTACGGAGTTATGTTTACGTTACTACCATGTTTACTTAATGAAAACGGAACTTTCATTAACTGAAACGTATCTTAAGGTAATTATTATTTGTATGCTATATGGAGCATTTATTTACGGACGTTTGACTATACACGATTAAAACTAAGCACCTTAACAACATAGACAGTCGCATTTCGACAGCACTCTTGTTGTACATCAGCGAGTTTAATTTATCTGAATTAATTGATTAGGATGAATTAAGTCGTTAGCGCGTAACTAACTAAAAAATCTTAGTTTTGACTAATTTATAAGTATGAACTAACCAAAACATTAACAAAAAATAAAAAATAAAATTTGCTTAAGTAAAAACAAAAGAAAACATGCAAAAATTAAGTAATTAAGTGAGAAATACTACTAAGAAAAATCAATTATACCTCATATTTCAATATTTCGTTAAAACAACTGAAAAATATAATTTACAAATGTATATCATAAACTGTTGATTCAGCACCGACCTTCTCAACTAAATATAACGGACAATAATAACAAGAATTCAGAGACTTAGAATCAAGTTTCGCGTTGGTTAGCGTCAAGTCGCATCGTGTAGTACACAAGTACCCGTTCCGCGCACTGTCGCATTAATTTTCCTTTGAACTTCTCCCTGACTACTATTATCTAACACAACCCTTCAGAGTAGGTGTCACCATCTGTGATTGTTGATCGTTTGAGAAACAGTTTTGGCATTTGTTTACATTATCCAGTAATCGCCAGATCAACTGGTGAAATGGTGAGGGACCACTTGTATGTCCTTCATCTGTTCAGTAAATCGTTTAGTCTTCAAGTTAAGTGAATTTGATTTTTCTTATATTGATGACAAATCGTCAACAATATGCCAGTACTAGACAAAATAAATGTTTTAGAATTTGATCTTAATCCAAATAACAAAATGATTTTGTCTATTTAAAAACTCACCATTGGATTTATTTTAGAAATAGTAATTGATGATTCAAGAAGTTGTTTTTTTTTGTTAGGTCGTAGTGAAATTGAAGGCCTTGGGGAAAAGGGTGATAAACCACACTTTTATAAAACTTACATAATGACGCAAAGCGCTCTATAATAAAGGTAACAAACCCTTAAACAAATTTTGAATCTAGTGAGTAATAGATGTCGCTAGTATGAACGACTTTCGTTTTTATCTACAGAGAAATAGAAAATATTTTGTTGGCAACAAGGTTATAAGCCACATAATATTCAACATGGCTGCTACTCGTGAAATGTCGTTGAAAAGGAAATTAGTGTTTCAAGGGGAAGAATCATTCGACGAGGATGATCTTTTTAACTCAGATGACAGTGTAAAAGATAAGAACTACGAAATTTCCGAAGAAAGCGAATCATCTGATAGTAGCACAGAAAATGATGTAAGTAAACATTTATGTGGTTATTATACTGGTTTTTATAACTAAACACCTTTCTCATGCATGTTTATGTTATTAAAATAACACAATGATCAAATTATATAGTTGATAGTTTTATTTTTATAAGATAGTTCATTATAATGTCACTAACCACAGTTTAGAAGCCAATTTCTTTATAATGTGGCTTATTCCCTTTTTGTGTCAACGCATGTTTTGTATTACAGGATCCTACTGACAATAAAGAAAAACAGACCGGGGATACGTCAAAACCCATGATAAGAGGCCACCATCTAGATGAAGAGTTAAGAATCTAGACATCAGGAAAAAAGAAAAAGCTAAAAAATGGCGCAATTTGGGGCATGGTTATGAAACACCAAAAGGCGTTCAGAAACCACCAAGAATGTTAGGTCCACACTGTAATTGCAAAAACAAATGCTCGGAGCTGCTGATTGGGAAAGAAAATGAAATTTTCAATTCGTTTTGGAATTTAGAAAATTACGACTAGCAAAATGCTTATTTGTTTGGCACAATCCAAGGTGCTCCTAAAAAACGTACCTCTCTCAAAAAAGTTAAGCGTCAGCATTCTTCTAGATCCGTTACTTTTAAATATTTTATAAAAATTGACGGAATAGACAAATCCGTATGTAAATAGCAGTTTTTGTCCGTCCACGGGTTACAAAACTCAGTCAAGCGTATAAACAATATTTGGAATCGAAAGAATCGTGTTTCAGAGGAGACTGTGAAATCGGTTCATGATCATATAAAATGCATCCCGAAATATACAAGCCACTATAGTAAGCAGAGTAACCCAAACAAAGTTTACATTGATCATCATTTGTCTATATCAACCCTTTATAAAAATACTATATTCCATGGTGCAACGAAAGGAATCTTAACCCCGCTAAAGAGGATCGCTACAGAAGAATATTCTGTACCGATTATAATATAGGATTTAAACTTCCGCGTAGTGACACCTGTTCCACTTGTGACGAATATCATGTTTTAATGGAGAAGTATAAAGATAATGAACCTCAAAAAAGAGAAATTGCTCTACAACTTGAATTTCACCAAAGACGAACAGAAGCTATGAAATGTAATTTGAAGTTGGAAACTGAAAAGGCAAAAAAACTTGAAGTAGAAGTTATATCTTTTGACCTACAACAAGCCTTGCCAGTTCCTCAACTTACAGTAGGAAAAGCTTTTCTCAGAAAGGCATGGTTGTACAATCTTGGAGTTCATAACTGCAAAACAGGTGAGGGTTTTATGTACATGTGAACAGAGAACATTGCCAAACGAGGCAGCGATAAAATTGTTAGCATCCTATATAAATATTTCACAGACAATCTCCCTAAATGTATTGTATTTACAGATAATTGCGGAGAGCAAAACGATAATGTTCCTTTGGTTACAGTTTGTCAGAGAAAAAAAATTAAAACCATAGAGCATCGCTTCCTATTGGCGGGGCACACTCATCTACCTTCAGATTGCCTACATACACTGGTAAAAAAATCCATTTCATGTCACTGTTTTATCACAAAAGGATTTATTTTCTTTTGGAAAAATTACCAAAAATATGTCAAAAAAAAAGATTACTGAAACGAACGATTCCATCACATTTTTAAAGATAAGGTGCTTTAAGTTTGATGTGGAATACCCTAATAAAATGTTTATTAAACACCTTTTAAACGAAGACTTCAAAGAGGTTAATATAGGAAAAAGAGGCGTGAAACTCACAGCAACTGTTAGTGAATTATTAGAAACAAAATATAAGGAACTCATCAAATTGGATATCAAAAAACTAAAAAACATTTCTTCCTTATATTCCTCCAATTCACCATCAATTTTACATAGACCTGGGTTTGGAAAATGTAGTAACGAAGGAGCAATGCAATGAGGAAGTATAAGTCAAAAATATTGATATACCCTGAGTTATTGACACTATAGACGAGTTTAATGTATGACTTTTTTTGTTTTATTATTATTTTTCTCTAACTATAGAACAATGATCCTGATTTTGTATTATTATTCCTTTTCTCTATTGTAAGAATTCAATATGATATCCTAAGTCTCTCTAGATTTTGATTCTTCTCCATTACCACAGATTTATTAGTAATTCTATTATCATTAATACTATTATAATTTGAAAATTAAGTTAAATTTTTATTAAGCAAAAAAGGTCATAAGCCACAAATTTTTGCGTTTTAATTTTATTCGTAATTATTTTTTTTGTTTCCTATAATAAATAGAAATTATAAACATTTGCTTTCAATACAATAAGAATAAAAACATGCTCACTCTCTTAGTGCGTATTTATCATTTCTGGATTTGAATGAACATTTAACCATCAGTTTCTCAAAATAATGTAAATGTGGCTTATTACCCTTTTCCCCAAGCCCTTCAATTATAGGATGCTATGTATATTTTAAAATTTACAATATATTGGAAATTGAAATTTATTTGTTATTTGAGTAGAATAATAATGAAATCATGGTATTCTTATTATTGTTGTTATCATCATGTTTAACCGATTGTCGTAATTTATTTTATTAATAAAATCATTATTCATACAATTTTTATAAAATGAGTTTAATATTTTCAACTCATTTCTTAAGATTAACTTTACAAAATCGTATTATACTGACGTCGACAATAAAATTAATAAAAAAAGATACTACAATCGGAATTGAACCTTACTTAAGTGGCGGAAATCATTGCTCGGCAACGATTAATCAATTTGTCTACGAAGGCCGGTTAATAAAAAGAAAATTCATAAAAAATAACTTGCTTCGCTGATTTTAGTAGAATCATCACAACAGTTTGTTCTACTTTATTTATCTAACAAATAATGTTTACATAGCAAATACTTATGTCAACTTTTCCGTGGAACAAGTGTGTGCGTGGTTTTTTGTTTGTTTCTAAAGTTTTTTTTCCAACTTCCATGTAAAAAATTGCTATGAAACTTGGTAGATGATTGCTTATTTCCAATATGATGGTTTTTTTATTATAGATCTTACTTGACGATTGACTTCATTTATTAATTAACTGTTTATAATGGACCCTGAAATAAAAAAAACGATCCATAGATGCGACCCCCAAACAAGGATTCTCACACAGTCAAAAACTTTGTTTTGAAATCAATCTATGTTTTAATCTATACATGAAAGTCCAAGAAACATAAAGAGGAAAATTTTTCAGATACAGTTTATCATGGTTAATTAATAATAAGATAAAACATCGGTGGGACCTTTAAAAAAAAACGCAGGGGAGGAGTTTAAATTGAATAACAATACTTGTTCTGTTTTGCTGCCGACGTTTTGGTCGCAGAGTGCGACGAAAATTAGCTAATTACAATTGATTTTTTTGTTATTTTGTTTTTAATTACGGAAACTCTTCTGAAGAATTGGATATGTTGATGACACAAATTGAATGAATTTTTTGTTGACGTGGGATGCCGTTAACAAAATTTGATGAATTTGTCAAAATCAAGAGGGCGCCAAACAAGGTCACGACATAATTTAGCTTCCAGCCCTTGATTACCAAAAGTTAGTCTAGGAGGGTACTTTCTGATAGATTTACTTTAAAAGTACTGCCACAATCTGTAAAAGTCATCACAAACCGCACAGAAACAAGATCAAACAAGTGATCACTAATTTTCATTGAATGGAAACTGTAATAGACGTGATGACATCTAATATTACGCGACTAGCGTTAACAGTTTAAATTTTTCACCTATAAATGCCCATTTTATGAAAGAAAGTGCGAACAACAGTAATATTTCTATATCATAATAAAAAACAAATAATAAAACTCTATCCTAAATCCGCAAACACACCGCGACAGTTAAAATAACTAAGAATAATAATACGTACAACGAGTTTTATCAAGACATTCTTAAGTTCGATAAATTTTACATACTTAATGTAGTTACGTAAATAAATACCATAAGGAGCTGGAGGTCAGAGATTGGAGGAGGGTGTTTCGAAAATGTTGCAGCAGTCGAAGACGTAAGGAACGAATTGCAAAAATTGTTTTTGATAAACATTCAAAAGTTGGCAAGACATACATTTTTTTTAGTAAACGGCCGAAACTGGCAAAGATAAAGTTCTTTTCGAAGAAATCCTGCACTGCGTAGGAAATTAAATTTGTAGTATGGAAGCCTTTACAAAACCGCATTACGCAAAAACGGAGCCAAATATTTGAAACCCCCTCCTCCCCCTAAGAAAACACGAAAACTAAATAATCAGTCCACAATTGCAAATCAGGGAAAAATATCCATACCCCAAAACATCCAAAATCGAAAGTTCTGGTATTTATTTATTTATTTACCTATCGTTACATATTGATGTGAGTCGTGTAAACGCGTATGTAAACTGCGAAAACTTTCCTGCGACAAATTCGCGAAGCGAAATTACAGATAACCCATTGATTCAG
Source organism: Abscondita cerata (assembly GCA_030710515.1). Taxonomy (NCBI): domain Eukaryota; kingdom Metazoa; phylum Arthropoda; class Insecta; order Coleoptera; family Lampyridae; genus Abscondita; species Abscondita cerata. The sequence goes on from JALBCR010002302.1 coordinate 382,497, forward strand.
CAGAAATTCTTATCTCACAGTTAAACGAATGAATAGTCCGCAGCTGCAGATAAAATTATCAAGTAGAGTCGCGTATTAAAAACATCTTCTTTCGAAAAAAATTCAACGAAATTTAATTATGCATAGACGATTATTTAAATCGAAAGATTTTAACGAAGGTCACAGGGGATCTATAATTAAATTTTAAAAAACCTTTTAGCGCAATTCATGTACAATTATAATTACCGTAATTTCTTTGGAATACAATGGCAGGTGGTAGGTACCAAGCTAAACTAAATTAGATCAAAAAAATTAACTACCGGAAACTGCACTAGCTACAGCTATATGCAAATTTGTTACGGTAAAATTTCATAAATAAACATTATACAGGTTTCCGTTTTTAGTTTGTTAATTTGGATTTAGTTATCCCATAATCGTCAGTTGTTTTCTGAAATTCTTCTGCTAATTCAATACAATAGTAAAGTGGTATTAAATACCTATTTATGTTACCTGTGACGAAAAAGTTACCAAAAATCATGTTTCTTCACGTAACATACAATATTTTTTCTAATTTTGAAAAAATGTTTGAAAAAGGAATTAAACTTTTTTTGAATTTAAATTCTAATCGAATGTGTCCGATGTTACCATGGTTACCATTTCCAAAGCAATTGTTAAGACAATTTGATAAGTGACGAAAAAATGTTACTTTTTGTAACTAGTAATGAAAAGTTTAACTTTCTTATGTCAGGATGATTTTTTTGTGGATTGCACAGAGTAATGATAACACATATTTTACGTCGAATTATGTAATTTTGTTTTGTTAACGAAAAATTGGATTTTTAAATTCAATCAAGATTTTTAGTACTAATTCAGAAGTTGCATCTTGAAATTTGAAATAGGATAAACGTATTTCCCTTATACTTTGAGTTTTGACTGTGTCTGTATAATTGCAATAACTTATAATATTTGATTCTGGTTCTGGCACTTTAATCTTTAACTTATCTCCTTTTCAATGATGATCCAATCACCTCCTTGTTGATGAAGAAGCAAACAATGACAATCAAGTTTACGAACACGAAACCGATCTCGAAGAAATAGAAGAGTATTGTGAAGACTGTTGGGAGTGCTGAAACGTTTTAGGACGGCACCTATTTCATTGACGAGCAAAGTGCATGGTGGAAGAAGTTTATTGACTCAAGGTTTACAAAAGTAAAATTGGAAATAAACAACACTGACGAAAAAGAAATTTTTCAAGAGTGTTTGTTTGTTTCAGAAGATCATTCCCTGTTTTGGCAAGAGATGTCAGCAAAAACATATGGAAAACCGTTTTATAAGTGTTTTTTGTTAGTAAGAGGTGGCTGAAGAATTTTGTGTCCCACTGTTAAGCAATACCAAATTTTGATTTTTTTACAATATTTCTGTTATCGTTTACCCCCTACGTTTTCTATCTTGGGTCTATTATATAGAGGGTGTCTCTAAATTCAATGTCATAATTTCTACTGCGTGTTCCTGGCGTAAAACTATGACGAAAATTCTATATAAACATGTGTCCGGAAATGACCCGTTTTTGATATATAGTGTGTTGAAGTTTAAAAAAAAATTTAAATTTTTTAATTTTTTAGTAAACGGTTTTTGAAACTCTTACTGTTTATTTGTAAACAAACTAAAATTAATATATAGCAGTGCTAGATGACCTTCTGGCAGCTCTTCTTAGTCGGAAGTGGTCGTGGGTTGATTGAGAATCGTTCAAAATGAAGGTCTCTACACTGCTCGAGAAATTCATAAGGTACCACTAGGATTACGTATAAGAAATATCTAGAGCGACTAGGAACACGTAGACACAGAAACAAACCGTACGTGAATAGAAATATGTATATTGTTATAGCGACTAGAGTTCAATTAACACATATACACCCACACAGACACAACAATAGATAATATTATTTAAAATGAATAGCAAAATATCGTTATCAAATAATAACAATTCACGATAGCCAGTTAAGATACGAGGCACAAACGCCCCCAAATAGGTTAACGTATTTGACAGTTGTAGCACCGATTAATCCCTGCAAGTCATTCGCGCGACAAATATTGTTCGAAATGTATCTGACTACACTTACGGAGCGTACCGGACTTTAGCCGATTATTTAAATAGATTAAAAGCGCACAAAAATTGATCAGGTACTTTGAAAGATCTTTCTAGTTCACAAAGTTGTTTATAAAGCGCCTAAAAAAGGTACTTAGCTAAACTCACGACTACGGTACGTATACATAAAACGCAATAAAATTTATGAATAAAGTGCATAAAAGAATTAACTTAGCTTTTATAACTAGGAAGTTTTCGGTGTTCGACAGTTAATCTGCAGATGTGACAGCTTCCATATCCAAATCTAATATTTTATTATCCAATGAAGAAAAGAAAACACCAAAATGGAACCCGTTGATAAAAGTTGCTGAGCTGTTCACAAAGGACTAGATAAACGGCTTACCTTGAGTGATGGCCTTGACCCAAAGAAAGTAGATTGAAATTCTTTCGGTGGTGTGATACCAGATTCATTTTGATAGTTTATAATTTTTCGATTATTATCCTTGGCAGCATAACCTTAATTAAATATCCATTGACTAATTAAAACCCACAAACGACAGAGCAAAAAAAGAAAAAAGGTGCCTGCAATTAATAGAACCCGTAAGAGCAAATATTTTATTAAAACAAAGGAAAGTAAACAAAAGGTACTTACACCGGAACCGTAATCGAAGACTTATTCCCTACTTTGAATGGAATGATTTTACTTTAATCGATATTACAAAGCACATGTATAATTGTTTTTTAGACAGCATTTTTCATGTACACCTTTTCGCAACGGCCTGAAATCGGATATGAAGTGTAACTTTTGCAAATGCATACAAATCATTGGAACTGGCAATACTAAACAACCAAAATCCCCAGAAGACTGTTTAATATAAAAATGCATATTTAACCGCATTAGTGTAAAGACGACTGCCTATACTGTAGAGAGAAATTGATCCATAAATCAATTATTTGCGAAATAATCCCGTCACAAAACTTTGCGAATTTTGATAAAATGTTTGTATATACTTTTTGCACTAGAAGTTATGACATCGATTTTAAAAACACCATGTATATTACACACTTTTTGCTTCTAATAGTGCTATTATTTCTATTATTATGTCACTTGGTTTTATTGTGATTTTTATCATCTTTCTTTTGTTCATTTTCTCACCATCACTCTGTTTTTTAATCATTCTTTTTGTACCCTCTATTGATTTCACTGTGACATGCGCACATTTACACTTTCTAATATTTAATTTTTACTTCTAAATTTTGTATGTTATGCATCCCATTTCGACTGCTCCTTGTGCTTCTTTTTCTAATCAACTACTTTTATTTCATGATTTTTAATATACAGGGTGAGTTTTTTTCGATGTTTAGCAGAGAGATCTCGGTAACTAATAAACATGGAGAGACGGTTAAATGGAAAAAAATTGAACTTTTTTTAGATTAATAAAATGTGCTTTTCGCTCTTCGTAAAAATGCACGCTTAATTAGATATTTCGAAAAATAAGATTTTTGTACATTCGTTTGGTGCTTGTTGTTTTGTTATTACCTATTGGCTATGTAAAAAATTTATAGAAGGAAACGTTATAGGTATTTCTGTGGTAAATAATAAAATCTATTCGAAATTTTTATAAGATTTGAGTTATGACACAAACTTCTGTTTTTTCTAATGAAAATCATAGTCGGCTATGACTTGATAATAAAGGTGTATTTTCTACGATTCATAACCTCTTACTCATTAACCCATAACTTGAATTTTGTTATTTTTTTAAATGTACGTGGGGTGGTGCTGTCAAAATTATTAGAGAAGCTTTTGAATTTCTAATACCGTTACGCCCAGTTTCATAGTCGTTTAGAAGCCTTTAACAATTTGGTAGCCAATCAGTGGACTTACAATTAAAAAATTTAACCAATCTGGAGGACAGTTACCTAACAATGGATTTATCTACAGTTTTTACAACCGAGCAATATCGTAGTATTATTTTCTGCTAATTCAAACTAGAATCTTGTACAAATATTTAGTGCTCTCTTTCGTAAAGAAACAAAGTATACTAAAATTTAGTAGTTTTGATTAAATTACTGTAGTGCTATAAATAAAGTTGTTCAAACCATTATAATAGTTACGATAGAAAATTTATCTTGATTCTTTGTACAGGATTATTATTAGAATTAAATAGAAATTAATTAGAAATTTCTTGATTTTTTATATAGTTATATAACTTAAAAGTGAAAAAACACTAATTTAAGTTAACCACAAGTACTCAATACTGCATAACAAATAGCATAGTAAATCGATCGGCAATCAAGAATACACCGCAGTTCTTTGAGGTGCTTGTTTAGCGGTAGTGTTAAATCAAGTTAATTGCATTACCGTGTATAATTCAATTACGAAATATTGCAGCAGTGTTTGGTTTAATTTCAAATATGAGTTTTTGTTGAAAGATCGAACGCGATGTTCCGGTGAAATATGATTTCAACGAAAAATAAACGTGTACAAAGCAAAATGAATAAAATGTATGTAGCAGAAAAATTTTCTACATTTTTATGTTTTAACTGTAGACGACGATTTGCAAGTTTAATTTCGATTCGTACTGTACAAGGTATGAAATTTTCATGTTTTCAGCATATTTCATATTTTTTGCCAAAAATATCTTATGTAGGTTTTTGAAACGAGAAATTAAATTATTTGATCCTTGTCTTCTTGAAATGAAAAGGCTGTTTTCAAAGGATTTCGAACTTACAGTTAATGTACAATTTGCCACAGACAATGAAAATTTTACAAAAATTTTATCGCACATTTCCATTATTGGATGAAAGTCATAAATGCCATTATTCTTTGTTTTCTTGCCGTCTATGTACCTATGTATATGTATATCTATTCAATCAATCAAAATGACATTTAAAAGACGTTAATTATTATAACCATTTCAAAATAATTTGATTAATATTAACTGTAAAGTGTAAGAGCTTAAAAAAAGTATGCAGCGACATAAAATATTTTTTCCGAAATTGTCACTAAAGTACAAAAAAATCGGCAGTAAAGTAAATAAAATCGCCACTAAAGTAATTCATTCTACGACGATTTTTAAGTTCACATTTTCGCCGGTGTAAAATGTATGTAAATTTTAGAATCGCGCATGCGCGGTGGAAGCATTTGACGTGAAAAAGCTGATCACATTTGCTACTTAAAGAACGTTATAAAATTGTTGAATTTTGTTCAAATTTTGGGTTTTCGGAAAAAATATAATATAAAGTGACATAGAAAGAAGAACACCCAGTAATAATGAATTTATTTGAACAATTTTTGGTATACTAGTGTATACGAATTAGATTAGTAAACGATCACAATTTGATAAAAATTAAACTGTTAACTTCTTCAAAACACTTAATAATGTGTTGCTCCACCACGATGTCTTGTGCACTCATTAACACGTCTGGGCATACTAAGGTAATCGATTTCTTCTTGAGGTATCTCATCCCATGCTATCTGTAACTGATGCTGCAAAGCCGCTAGAGTTTGTGCAGGGTGAGGTAAATTGAGTAATCTTCTTCCCATAATATCCCAGACGTGCTTGATGGGCGAAAGATCGGGAGATCTTGGTGACCAAGGCAACAAAGCAATTTGATTGGCCTCAAAATGAGCCAAAGAAACCCTAGCAACATGAGGTCGTGCGTTGTGTTGTTGGAATGTGCTGTTGGGGATTGTCTGAACATAAGGTACAATATTGGGGTCTACGACCTCCTGGATGTAGCGCGCAGCGGTCATGTTACCTCTAATGAAGACCAAAGGTGACCTACTTCCAATAACAATAGCTCCCCATACCATAACTTCAACTGTGTGGTGCACATACCTATTCACAGAAAATTGGGGATCTTGTCTTACACCGCGCCGTCTTCTCACCCTTGTACGACCGTCATGCATACCCAAACAGAATCTGGATTCATCACTAAAGACAATTGAATTCCATTCTTGGTCCCATTTGCCCGTTCTCTACACCACGCTAGACGATAACGTCGATGCTCTGGAGTCAGTGGTAGCACAAAAAGGGGACGGTATGAAAAGAGCCCAAAGGTTCTTATCCGTCTATAAACGGTTCGCATTCCAATCGGTCTTGTATGTTCTTCAAACCACTGGTCCGCAATCGCCCGTGTAGAAGAGAAGCGGTCCCGTAAAGCCAATAGTCTAAGACGGCGATCATCGCGTTCTGTGGTTCTTCGACGACGTCCTGTACCTCTCGCTCTTCGTGTACGGCCCTCTTGGTTCCTATGCCCAAACACGGACTGCCACAGTGTTTAAACTCCGTTGCGTTCTAGCGGCTATATCTCTCATAGACAAACCAGCCTCACGCAATCCTACAATTCTACCCCTATCAAACTCGCTTAATTGTCGAAAATTATGGCGTCTTCGCACTGGAGGTATTGTAATTGAATTAAAGAAGCTCTTTGAAATGCAATTTAAATCGCTAAAATGACAACTGTACTTACAAATGCTTAATTCATTGTTTTAGGGCTACTTAATCGTAAGTGTTTTTGAATGAGGTTAACAAAACAACCGCTAGGGCAAGATGGCTGAAAAACTGATCATTTTTTATCGTAATATAAACAAATATATTCCCAAAAAATTATTACTGGGTGTTCTTCTTTCTATGTCACTTAGTATATGTACCTCAGCACTAAAGTCTTTTATGACTCACGTGTTTTATTTGCCTCGGCTATCGCCTCTGCAACTAAAACACACTCGTCATAAAAAATCAAACTTTAGTGCCTTGATACATAAATAAACTTTTAATAGCTCCGTACTTACAACATTTTAATAGAAAAAATAGAAAAAAAATATTTCAATAGCTGATTTCTGTACTATTAATGTAAGGGCAGTTTAATAATGAACTTCAACCATTAGAAATTGTTTAAGAGCACATGAAAAATAAGCCGCGAACACATTTCAAAAATTTAATTATGCAATTTAGTAACGGTCAACACTTGTTTAAATATACCGGGTGTCCCGCTAAGGTCGGCCACCGGCTATATCTCGGAAACTATTTGTCCTACAACTGTCGGAAAAAAATCTTGATTAGTAAAGTGGCTACGAGAAATTACTGGAAAATATTTTTGAGCTTCTAAGTGCACTGCTAGGGGGCGTATTTGCGAATCAAAATTTAATAAATCCGAATTACTTCAAATATGAACAGTGAAGATAAGACAATTGGAAAGGTTTGAGATTCTCATGTTTACACTCTACTAATTATTTATTTAACATTTTGGCCTATCTCGTCAAATAAGAGGAGGGGGGAGGATTAAATCTTATTACAGAAAAAGTTCGATAACGTCAGACTACCTTAACCGTTATCGACGAACATTGTCTTATTGGAATGCTAGTGGGTAGCCGACTAATTGTCTGTAACAACGCCGAAGATTTTGTTCAAGACCGAACCGCTAGATGGCGTGCATTGTCGGCTTTAGTCGTTTACCTAATTCTTCATGAAAAATTAAATGGAAGGCTAATGTTTTCATTTGCTCATCTTACTACGAATGAAATTACCTAAAATATGGCAAAAACCGCAAGTCTCTACCTTTTTTCAAAATAAAGTTATGAACAAAAATAGGTTAAACAATTAATTTTCCTAATAAAATTCTAAAAATATTCGGATATTTTTACATATTACATAAAACTAACCCCTTAATCCAAACGTAAAAAATAACGTAACTTTGAAGTCGCAGCTTATGTAAGGTAAAATAACATAACATACCCTTTAATAATAAGTAAGCCGTGAAAAATAAACAAATTAATTTGTCAATGTTTAGCTGTCATTAGTTTTCGCTGGTAAAATACAATACTTGTTTTGCGATTTTGTGCCGTTGTAATTAAAAACTGTGTAAACAATTTGACCATTATGTCGTACACTATTGCTGAAGCTTATGACATGTTAGCAGTGTATTTTGTAAGTTTGGAAAACGCAGTTATTGCCGCGCGAGAGTACGCGGTAAGACATCCGGAGAGGCGACATTTTTCACGGAGGGTTTTTAGGCGTTTGTCAAGACGTCTGCGAGAAACTGGACAAGTGTTGCCGATACCAGCTCAACATAGAATTCGGAGATCACGAAGTGCAGATAATATTATCAACGTGCTTGCTTATGTGGAAGCTTATCCTAAACGTAGTATAAGGGATGTAGAGAGAGATCTGAGACTTCCTCGATCGATTATTCACAGAATTTTAATCGAAGGAAAATTACATGCATATCATGTTGAACTGCATCAAGCACTCGCACTACCTGATTTTGACCAACGGTTAGATTTCTGCCACTGGATGCTTCAAATGGACAGAGAAAATCCCAATTTTTTGCTCAAATTTTATGGACAGACGAGGCTACGTTCACTAGCAGAGGTCAAGTCAACTTGCACAATAGCCATTACTGGTCGGCAAGTAATCCCCATTGGATGATTGCAATTGATAACCAAAATATATTCAGTGTAAATGTATGGTGCGGCATTATCGAAAATAAAATTATTGTTTTGTTTTTGACGAGACTCTGAACGGAGTAAGGTATTTAGAATTTCTAAGAAACTCTTTAGCAATTCTGTTGGAGGAGGTAACTTTATATACTCGTGTAAACATGTGGTTTCAACACGATGGTTGCCCTGCCCATTATGCTGCAAACGTGAGGGATTATTTAAATATTCAGTTTCCGAATAAATGGATAGGGCGGGGTAGTTTATTTCCCTGGCCACCCAGATCCCCTGATTTAAGCGTGTTAGACTTTTATTTATGGGGACGACTAAAGGATATTGTCTACCAGACCCGGCCAACCACACGCGAAGACATGATTCATAGAATCCACAATGCGATTGCATCGATTTCTGTGGCAGAAATTGAAGCTGCTGTTTTGGAACCAGACGAAGACTTCGAAGTTGCATCAACAACAACGGTGGTATTTTTGAACATTTGCTGAATTAAAACTAAAAATTTTGATATTTGTAAGATAAATATGAATTATTTGGAATTTCACTAGGAAAGTAAAATTTAACCTATTTTTGTTCATAACTTTATTTTGAAAAAGGTAGAGACTTGCGGTTTGCGCCATATTTTAGGTAATTTCATTGGTAGTAAGATGAGCAAATGAAAACATTAGCCTTTCATTTAATTTTTCATGGAAAATTAGGTAACCGGCCAAAGCCGCCAATGCCCGCCATCTGGCGGTTTGGTCTTGAATAAAATCTTCGGTGTTATTACTGAAAATTAGGCGGCTGCCTATTAGCATTCCAATAAGACAATGTTAGTCGATAACGGTTAAGGTAGTCGGACGTTATCGAACTTTTCTCCAATAAGATTTAACCCTTCCCCACCCCTTATTTGACGAAATAGGGAAAAATGTTAAATAAATAATTTGTAGAGTGTTAACCGGAGAATCCCAAAACGTTCCAATTGTCTTATCTTCACTGTTCATATTTGAAGTAATTCGGATTTATTAAATTTTGATTCGCAAATACGCCCCTAGCAGTGCACTTAGAAGCTCAAAATATTTTCCAGTAATTTCTCGTAGCAACTTTACTAATCAAGATTTTTTCCGACAGTTGTAAGACAAATAGTTCCCGAGATATAGCCGGTGGCCGACCTTAACGGGACACCCGGTATAAATAAATTTCATATTTATAAAACGAAGCGTTAGTATCAAACAAAAAGTCCGTAACAAATTAGGAATCTCTTACAAAACACAATCTTTTTAATAATAACTGAGAAACTATAAGTTTCAGTTAAAATTAACTCGACAAGAAAATTAAAATATTACATTTTAGGCGTTTGAAGTTTTTTTGAAAGACCGGTTGAGCCGTGGAAGCATTGCTGAAATGAAAATTCTATAATAATTTTTATTGTTAAGAAACTGACAATAATTTTTGATTTTCAAATGGAACACTCTATACTTTTGATATTTTCTGATTCAGCAAATATACAGTGACCGGCAAAGAGTTTGCATCAAATGAGAAACATTTTTGTAATTGAGGTATCCGAAAATTTCTTTTGGCAAATAAATTCAGCATATCGAATGACAAAAAAAAGCACTTTGACAAATGTCATGTGACCACGGTCATGGTGGAAAATTTAAAAAATATCCCTTAAATATGTAAAATGTAAGGTTAGATGACAAGATATTGAAAATGCCTAAGAAAAGTTGTTCAGAATTAGATTATACGTCTATGTGCAAATTTTCAAAAGAAAATAACGACTTTTCAAAAATATCAGTTTTCCGGCATTTTTTCCGGTAATATTGAGAAAAGAAAATTTTTTGCGTTTGATTTGCATAAAATACAATAAAACCAACAAATAAATTTCACAATCCAGTAATTTTTATTTATTAGTCTACCAATGGACGGTAAAGAACAAAAAAACATTGATTTTTTAGGACGGACTTTGTTGCAATGGTCTACAGAAAACAAAAGGTTGAAATTACAAATTTATAATTATTTTAAAATAGTCCTAAAATGATCACTTTCCATTCTAAACTCAATTTAAACAATTTTCTACAATATTGCCTGGATAATAAGCTCATACAAAAACATATAAAAAATTTCCGGAAAAATGCCAGAAAACTGATATTTTTGAAAAGTCGTTATTTTCTTTTGAAAATTTGCACATAGACGTATAGACGTAAACTTTTCTCTTAGGCATTTTTCAATATCTTGTCATCTAATATCACTTTTACATATTTAAGGGATATTTTTTTAATTTGCCGCCATGACAGTGGTCACATGACATTTGTCAAAGTGCTTTTTTTGTTATTTGATATGCTGAATTCATTTGCCAAAAGAAATTTTCAGATATCTCAATTACACAATTTTTCCCATTTGATGCAAACTCTTTGCCGGTCACTGTACATAATTTCCTTGAAATCTCTGTCTGCCTGTTTATCATCTCCTCCGAGGTGTTTAAAAAAACTGAATGCACTATTCGATAGAGGATTTTAAATATTTATTGCTAAAAATTTATTTTACGTAATATTATAAGTTAAATGAAACATATCCTGTCAAAAAAAAAAACATTTTTACAAAATTGATAGTGTATCAAGTATAACCATTGAAAATTTAAATTTGTACCTAGGGCTGTAAAAATGGTAAACTTATTTGTTATGAAATAAGATGGGGAGTTATGCGACTCTTTCCAAACCAAAAATTTTAACACCATTTTTTTCACTTTTTCCAACGAATTAGAGTTAGTGCGTTATAATGAAGAAAAAAAATGTCCGACGGCCGGCCGTCCGTTTGTATGTAAACAAGATATAGAGAAAACCACCTGTCCGACTTTTATGAAACGTTGTTCAAGGACCTTATTTATATTTCCGATGATCTGATTAGTTTTTGGGCATAATCTATGTGGCCTACCCAGATTTGCGAATTTTTAAAATATTTAGAAAAATATTCATTTTACACATTTTTGTTTCAAATAAAAACTTTTTATAATTTAATTATACACATTTTTGTTTAAACTTAATACTAACTATTTTTAATTAAAATGCGATTATCTCGAAAACAGTTAGTTTCTAAGGTAAATAATAAGTATACCTTTTTTTTCGCCAAAATAAAGTTGGCTAAATATTTTTTAATTAAAAAAGCGAAGCCTACATTTACATCATAAACATAGCATATACAGACATTGAAATCTCAAATTTTAACGTTCATACATTCAAAAACAGCAAACTTATAGCGAAATATAAATTATAAAAGTTCATCTTTGACACCCTGTATCTTTCTTATTATCAACATTTTATTAAAACTTGTTAGCTCAGATCGTAATATTTTGAAGTCAAGAATCTCACATATCTCTAAGTACCATTACTTACGGACCACCCTGTATATTAAATGCTGTACTGGAAATATAGGTAAAAAATATTTTGATGTACTGAAAGCACTGCCATAGTTTGTTTTATTTTATATTATATTCGATATCGTTTTATTCGATTGAAACTCTAAGCACAACAAAAACTACTGTTATATCTAGTATTTTGATATTGATTAATCAAAATTGTGAAAATTTTACAAAATTGGTCTAACAAGTTTTCCCAATATTCATTCAACAAACATTTATCAATCTTGTTGCTAGAAGCAATATTGTCCCAATTACTTTTAGCAGTATTGATTCAAATGTTATTATCAATCTTGGCCCTTCAACTTATGTCAATATTGATCCGACAACTAGTAGCTATACTAATTATTTTTAGGAATGTTGATTTAAAGACTTTTGTCAATCTTTGCTAATATTGACACAACAACTAGTACCAATATCAATTCCACAACGTATTTACCTTAGTCTTGCTGTTACTTCCAATATTGTTTAAACAGCTTTAGCAAATGTTGATCTAATTCTTTATTTAAACATTTACCCCATTTAGTCATTTAATTACATTTATACTAGGTTGTATCAATAATAATAATGCCTTCGGGCTCCTATAAAAGGGACAATATTAGATGTCAAGTGTAAGCGTACGCATAAACTTCTTCACTAAATGTTGAATATTGAAGTACACATTGGCTAATACTTTGTTTTTGGAATGTTCAATAAATGTTTAAAAAGTATATCGAGAGGGTTGCAGTTTTACAGGAAATATTATCAAGCAATTGTGTTGAAGCAATATTGTCTATATATGACAAGGTCGATATTAAGAAATATCATCGTACCAATACAAGTAAAACAGTGTATTCTAGAAGTTTTATCAATATTGGAAAACAACATTGAAAATACAAAAAAACCGCGTTATTATCTAGTAAACCAATATTGTAGAAATATAAAAACGATATTGATTGATTTACTGAATACTTCTATTTTGAGGAAAATAAATTTGATTTACTTACGTGTTTATTTGACAAAACTTAATCATTTTAATTTTAAATACATAGTTTTCGATATATGTATGTATTAATTTTATTTACAACTCAAATCTTTATTTCAAACAAAACATTATTTACCCAATATTAAAGAAATATCGAGATATATGATTGATTCTCAGAAAACTTTGTTTGGAAAATAACTTTATTTTACAATCTTTTTTTTTTGGCAAAGTTGATTTCAATCAAATTTTATTTTTAGCTAAACATGAAATACGTGATTTTCTTTTATTTTGCTGAAATAGTAAGTAGATCAATTTTATTCGTACGCATTTCATTAAAACCAAAAGTTTTTAAAATTTTTCTTAAACTTACACTTGAGTTCTCTCACTCCTAAATGGTCCCAAAAGGACGAAACAGCTGTCGAGTGATTTTCAGTGTTTGTTTGCTATTATACAACCTCTTGAGAACTTACAGCAGGCGATTCGAGATTTTTATTTTTGCTAACACTTAGTAGGCTTATAATTATTAAAGGATCGACTTATGTAACTGCTTTTACATACCTGTCGACAAAGTTGCTTAATGCGAATCATTTGCGTACGTGATCGCTAACACGAGTCGACACTAGGTGTCGCAAAACTTATAGTTTATATAGATAAGGTTTAACACGAAATATTGTTAAACAATTATAAACCAATGTTGAAGCAATATTGCCTATATATGACATGATCACATATTAAGAAATATCATCGTTTCAGTACAGATAAAACAACGTATTTTAAACGTTTTATTAATATTCAAAATACAATACATCAATACCTCGTAAACCAATATTAGTTCAATATTGAAGATACTTTTTCAATACTTTCTTTTTTAGGAAAATAATTTTGATTTACTTACATGTTTGTTTAATTTCATGTAAAGTACATTTTCATTAAAACTTCAAATACTTTATTTCAAATAAAATGTTATTAGCCCAATATTGAAGAAATATAAAATATTTTTGGAAAATTTTGTGTTAAAATTTTTTGTCAACGTTTATTTCAATCAAATTTTATTTTTATTGACTTGAAATACACGATTTTACTAAATTAATAACTAGCTCAATTTTATTCGTACGCATTTCATAAAAACGAAAAAGGATTTATAAATTTTTTTGAATTTACACTCGAGTTTTCTCACTCCTGAAGAATCCCAAAAGGACGAAACAGCTGTCGAGTGGTTCTCGGTGTTTGTTTGCTATTGAATGAATTATTACTACAGTTACTCGTTACAAAAATAATATATTTAACTTTTTCGAGAAGAAATTTCCCGAACTCGTTAGGTGAATAACTATTATTTAAATTAACAAATATGGTAGGAACTGCCATCAATATTAGAGAATAATATTGAAAAATCGGATGTTGTATCAATATTACATATCAAAATATTTATAATAATTGAAAGTATTTTTTTAATTAAAAAAAATTTAATAAAAACAATTTTCATTTGTAATCTTTATTATCATACAAAAGAACCATTCTTTACAATTATTTCTTAAAGATAATTGCTTTCAAATGTTGGCCGTATCTACGATTAACATGGTCCGTTTTGAAGTTCCAATTTGGCCGATGACTCGAGTAATATTGGCCTCCAATGCATCAATCGTAGCCGGCTTTTCTATGTATACTTTAGATTTTATATAGCTCCAAAGAAAAAAGTCAGGAGCTGGTATGTCACATGTCTAGCCTGTCAATTCACTGGTCCACAGAGTGAAATGATCTGTTCACCGAATCGTTGTCGCGGTAAAGTCATGGTTTCACGGTCTGTATGAACCAAATTTCGTCGAGGTCACGGGCTCTAATTTTAGGTTTCATATAGTCTGTTATCATGGCGCGATAACGATCACCGTTCACAGTAACATACCAGTCGGCCTCTGTTTTGAAGAAATATGGACCGTGTTTTCCACAGGTTTTAGGCGCTGTTCCAGACTTTCTATTATGAAATGTCAAACACTACTGAGGAAGAATGTCACTTCAGTTGACCCAACGCCAGCGCGATCTGCAATTAAATTTCCATCTTAAAAAGTACCTCTAAATAAATCACCCTATACAACTGAATATTTTTTTTGTTGTATGCAGAAAAAAATGTCTTACAAGAATTTATCAAAAAATATACAGAGTGTCATTTGAAAAAAATGTTGACAATCTAACTTTGGCATACGTCACCACAATTATGACTTATGTAGGTCATCTAATGTGAATTAACATGCCATTAACAAATGTATATGGTTTGTAGTACTTTTCCCATAAAATTTAAAAAATAAAAGGCCGCGCACACCAAACTGAATCACATGGTATAGTAATATCAATGATTGATTCATTGGAAACTTTGTTTCCTTTTCTAGCGAAATTAATTTGTTTTACTTAAATGAAATGATCTTCTGACAAAGGATATTTCAATTCAATTACATTAAAAGTTAATACAATTTAAAGCAATAAAAGCATTTTATTTTTAAATAAAATTGGTCTTTTGGGACCCCTTCAGTGTGCAGGTAGACCAATTTTATTTTAAAATTTAATTGGAGGAATACTTACCTGAATTCTTCTCATTTTATTTTAATTAAAAATACAGTGTGTCAAATAGGAAACATGTAGAAGGATGGATGCTACTATTCAAACTTCTACCCTGTTTATGTCTTGTATTTTAATTTTTAAAGAACCAGTGAGAGTTTGAT
Source organism: Abscondita cerata (assembly GCA_030710515.1). Classification (NCBI taxonomy): domain Eukaryota; kingdom Metazoa; phylum Arthropoda; class Insecta; order Coleoptera; family Lampyridae; genus Abscondita; species Abscondita cerata. The sequence continues at coordinate 398,082 of JALBCR010002302.1, forward strand.
TATTGTAATATTTCTGATAGTCATTTATTATACCAATTTTTATAATTACGTTATATTTTCGTCATTATTTATAAATTAAATTTAAAAAAAACTATCATCATAAAGCAGTTTATCTTAATTAAATAGTAGAAGTAGAAATGATCATATTCCATAAAACACCGAGTATAAGGTAACTATTTTGGTGAAACTTCCATAAATAACTTAATCCAATTACGTAAAAATATTATCCAGGTCGTACCATTTAAAATAAATATATTTTCTATTTTAACTTCCAAAGAATGACTTTGTATAATATATATTTTATTATACTTTATCTGTTATTATTTGTATTAACTTTCAAATAAAGGTGGAAAGTCTGATGCTACTATTCAAACTTCTGTCTTATTTTTTTTTTAAGAAATGTTAAATGATAGTGAGAGTTTGATTAGTGAAATATTTTTTGTAAATATTTCCGTCATTATTTATGGAATGTTGAATCAGTAGTTTATAATATGACGTGACGTGACGTTGAATATGCTGGTTCTATGAAAATAATTGATATCTTAGAAATACTTTCAGCAGTGCATTGAAGATACAATTATTTATATCTAATTATACAAATTCAAGAAGTATTTAAGTTGTAATACGTATTACGCAACGGAAATTTGTTGAATGGACTTTTTTTATATAACATTGCATTAAACCTTTTAAAAAAGTTTGAAAACTTTATAATTAATAACACTTTAAATAATAGCTATGCGCACTTTGAATACAAAGTTTCTATATAATAACGAACTTTTTTTGTATCTCAATATTTAGTAATGCAATATACATGTACTTCTATCCGGAAAGTATATAGACATATTATATAGAAAGTTTGAAACATAATGATACGTTAAAAGTATAGGAAGTTCGAGAAATTTACTGCACATGTTGCAACTTAGTTTCCAACTCATCTGCAGTGTTTTATGTACCGAACAATATTATTGGAGCTCTAGAAATTTAGCACACACCTTGACACAGTAATTTACGAAACTGAACTTAAGATTCTAATAATAATTAAGAAAATAGCAGACACCTTTAAGCTTTTGACATCGTAAATTTTCAACTTTTCGTTGTCGTATTTTCACGGTGTCACCGTAAACATTTATAGTTCAAACAACTGTGTTGTGATCGTAAACGAAACTATTCTCGACAAGTACACCAAAGCGGAAACTTCTTTCAAGTGCTTTATTTATTTCAGCTGCCGATTTATATCGAACGTAAAGGATTCTTTCGGGAAAAAACCGGCTTATATTAATTCAACGTGTACTGAATCGTGTTGTTTAAATTAATACTAGGAAGGAACGTACCCAAGGGAAAGAGGGGCCAAGTTCTAATCATCTTTGAACGAGACCATTCAAATGATTACAATTAATCGTCCCTTCTGCAAATACATCAAACATTCAATTATATACGTAATACAACTTTCCCTATCTATTTGCAGAGATCCCAATACGTTAAACATACAATTCCGGTTACTAAGATTTGTTTCATCTCACGACGATAAGCAAACCTAGTTTGTGACGTAAAATAATTAATTTTAATGATATTTTAAGGACTCGAAGCTTTAAGCTCAATTTATTTTCATGGTTATTTTCTTTTTGAAAATTTGCACATAGACGTATAATCTAATTCTGAACAACTTTTTTCTTAGGCATTTTTAATATCTTGTCATCTAACCTCACTTTTTACATACTTCCAGATATTTTTTAAATTTGCCGCCACGACAGTGCTCACATGACATTTGTCAAAGTGCTTTTTTATGATTTGATATGCTGAATTCATTTGCCAAAAGAAATTTTCGGATATCTCAATTACAAAATTTTTCCCATTTGCCGGTCACTGTATATAATTTCCTTGAAATCTCTGTCTGTCTGTTTATAATCTCCTCCGAGGTGTTAAAAAAACTGAATACACCATTTGATAGAGGATTTTAAGGAGGTCTGGATGCAAGGGTTTTTGAAACTCTAACTGAACCCCCTGGGGGCTGGCCACACCCACTCTCCACAAACTTCATAATTAATTTTTGTTTTTATTATTAAATATGTTTGTCTTGACAAGACAAACACCTTTTGTATACATTATTTTGACCTATGATCTTAAGGTCAAAAGTTATAGGCCAAAATTCATGCGTCCGTAGGACGTGCTTAAATACTAGTTTATTTATATAATTTATACAACAGATACTGTTTTTACATATTCAGTCAAAGGACATGAGAAACATTCCAGTGTTACTTAAAGAACATACACGGCCAGAATTTATCTCAAACTGACGAACTGAATATACAAAATATATTTTTTTTTCTGTGTTTGGCGAAGCACAATACTGAAATTTGTTTAACATCAAACGGATGGTAAATGATTACGCCACTCAGTTAGCTCTTTGTTGTAGAGCGGCGTGAATAAAAGAACTTAAAACAAATAAAAGTCACATACGCGTCTTAAGACAGAGATCGACTAGATTTAATTGCTTGACGTACTACGTAGTCATTTGAAACTTGATAATACGAGAGTATTAAATTTAAACTCAATTGGTTTGCATTTTAAGCCGGTAAACTTAATTATTATGGTACTGATAACGAAGTAAACCTTGACCACAAGACACATTTAAGGACATCCAAATTTAATTTAACGGTTTAAATTAAGTTTTGTGTTTGAACCCAAAGTACACAAATATTGACGTACAGATCACATGTAAGATTTTTTTTCGGTTGCGCTGTTGTGTAGCTTTGCTGCAGTGTTTTTTAACTTTTATTCTTAACTTCGGTCGGGCTCTTGGATTTAAATTCTTCATCAGTTTTGGTGGTTCAAATGCATGCCATAGTTTTTTTTTATTTTACATTGTATTTGATTTCTTTTTATTCGAATGCTACCCTAAGTACAACAAGTACTAGTTCAATCTAATATTGATTCTACAATATTTTTTCAATCATTGTGGCGAATATTGACTCAATAAGCCTTTATCAACCTTAGTGCAAGAATGCTTGCCAATATTGCCTATTAATTTTTGGCAGTATTGATTCAAATGTTTCCATCAGTCTTCATTCTTCAATTTTTGTCTATATTGATCCAACAATTAGTAGCGATATTGATTACTTTTAGCCATGTTGATTCAAAGACTTTTATCAATCTTAGTTCTTCAGATTTGTCAATATTGATCCAACAACTAGTAGCAATGTTGATCCCACTAACTTTATTCATCTTAGTCCTTCGATTATTGCCAATATTGCTTAATAAACTTTGACAAATGTTAATTTAGTGCTTTATTTAAACATTTACCACCAACTAACTCATTCAATTAAGTTTACTTTAGGTTGTATCAACAATCATAAGTTCATATAACTGTAATTCGTTTATGCTCTCATAAAAAATGAAAACATCTTCACTTAATGTTGAATAATTTTTTACAATTTTTCTAGGGTTTATCAATGTCGGAAAACAATATTGAAAAAACGAAACACCAATATCTAGTAAATCAATATTGAAGAAATAAAAACAGCATTGATTGATTCACTGAACACTTTCTTTTTAGAAAAATAAATTTTATTTACTTTTTGGATTAATTTCATTTAATCTACATTTTCATCTAAATTCCAAATACATTGTATTTGAAATATGTATTTTATTTAAAATACATGTTTTAAATACTTATCTTTATTTCAAACAAAATGTTATTTACTCAATATTGAAGAAATATAAAATATTTTTAGAAAATAAAATTGTTTCAAAATTTTAAAAAAGATTATTTAATTACTTGACATACGTAGTCATTCTAAACGTTGTTATATGACAGTATTAAATTTAAACAGAATTGATTTGCATTTTAAGCCGGTTTGACTTAATTATTAAGGTACTGATAACGTAGTAAACCTTGACCGCAACAAACATCTAAGAAAATGAAAATTGCATTACGGTAAAGGATCCTATATGTTAGAATTACGAAATTTACTCGCGTTTGATTAATATTATCAACGGTAACTTGACGGTTTCGTCTCACATATAATTACCTGGATTTAAAACGTATATAAAACAAGGTGTTGCTCTCTTAGTTTAAAATTCTTGTTTTAATAAATAGACGCAAAATTGTCTTTTAATCGTACATTAAGAAGTAAAGTATTACTTGTCTAATTGATCTGGTGCCGTACATCAAAGTCTTGGTAGTCTTAAGGAAAAGATAGCTCTCTCAGTTACGATGGAGGTTGGTGTAGAAATATGACTTCTTGGTCAACTGCCAGACAATTTCGACCCAATGAGAAATAGGTAGTATCCACCTTTGGCAGCGGCGCTTGTAACCAGCATCCAGTTGTGGCCACAGTCTTTGGGAAGTTGTATTAGGAAAATAAAGCCTCGACGACATGTTGAGTTACTATAAGTACGAATTTAGGTGTTTTAAAGTTGGTGGAGTGTTTCGTTTTTCCCATATTTTTCCTTAGTAATACGGTTTTTCCACCGGAAAAATGGGACAATAAAACTACCGCAAACATTTCCGATGCGACCTGTTTTAACGCCATTTTTAAAAGACCGCGTTTAACCAAAATTCCTTCCTATGCCGTCAAAAGAAACGATCTATGACGACTCAATAAATATAAAAAATTCTATGTGCGGGGTAGGCAACTTAAGTTGCATAACTTGAAGTAATGACAAAGCTGAGATGGTCACCTGACTATCGGACATGATATTGATATGCTCCGATCTAGGTTGAACTGTACGAATCATTTAATGCATATACTTTCGTATGAAAGCAGATCTTCCCACGGAAGAAAATTGTCCCATCCGTCCAATTTTCTTTGTTGCCTATTTTCGTCTGAAAGTTGTCTTTAAATAAGAAATCCCTGCCCATATTGAATCTGTGAGACGGAAGCAGGGGATATCATCCTGTTTAAGAAATTTAACCTCGGACCAATTTTTTTTCTATTCTTTCAAGGCGCAGTAACGCCAGCCTAGCTTAGCCGTAATAACGGAGCGAATTATTATGAAGTACATCTAGTGCAGTATTCTGGTCTTGCAACTCTATTCCTTGCGTGCGAGTCTGCTGAAAACCATCTGTGCTCCGGTAACTTTGTTAGTAACATCCTCTAGGCGTTCTTTCCAGCTCAGATTCTTATTTATTGTTATACCTAGTATTTGGCGAGTGTCCCATCAACCAGACTTTCTATGTACGGGCGTTGGTCACTAGCGTAGTTTTGCTGGGGTTAATTCGCAGGCCTGCTGATATGCAACAACTCTCTGCCAGTACCAGTCCTGTTTATATTGGGTCACAAGAGCGTCCTCATTCTTGCCCTGTTACAAGTATAACAATGCCGTAAGCATAACCCTGACATGGGATCTCTTTGCTAGGCAAAAGGCAAAAAAGATCGTCGAAAAGTAGACTCCACATTAAGTGCGACAACGTTCTACCATACCCTGGTGGTATCTACCACAACGATGGAGTTTCTTAGTCATGCTTTACCCTTTCTGAAGTTCTGCCAACGATCTGACGATAGGGGAATCAATCTGCCTTGCTTCTGATGCACTTAGCATAAGGTTATGCGAGGTGTTGTGGAAAGTTCCTGCAATGCCTAGGAAAGCACAAACGGTAGTTTCCTTCTGCTTTAGTAAACTACTCAATCTGCTCATATGTGAGACCCGGGCAATCGCTCTTGTCCTAATATAAACTACTCAAACCTGAACATGGATATTGACCTAACGTTTTGTTACATTCAAAAGAAGTTAACGACAATTTTGAATTAAAACGTAAGATAAATAGTGTTTTGCAAGATGATTTGTCTTTGTGAAGTGGAAAGGTTGCAAAATTTGTCAATAACAGTCTATAAATTCATCAAGGTCAAAAGGGCGCCAAACAACGTCACGACTTTAAATAGTTTCTATTCCTTATTCACCGAAAGCCATACTAGGAGGGTACTTTCTAATTGACTTACCTTAAGAAAGAACTGTCACAAATTTGTAAAAGTTAACACAACACGCACAAAAACAAAATAAACTGAAAATTAACAAGGCCCGTTACAAAGTAATAAGATTTATTACATTTAAAACATCATAAAAACAAATACCAAATAAACAGAGTAAATACGTGTTTAACATTAGTAAAGGAAATCTAATTGATCAGGTGATCGCCAAATTTCATTTATAGACACTTAACTAATTACACTAAATGATTCGGGCAAATTAAAACGAATTAGATCAAACGTAATAATATCTGATTACGCGCTGAACGTTAATATTAATAATTCCCATTAAAACAAATACGAAATTACACAGCAAAAGTTTGAAATTTTGCAACAAGGATTTCCAAGCCCTTTTTAATTTTGATAATGTTCACATATTTATTGAAATAAAGTAAATAAATTCTCAATAACTTCAAAAATTATTTATTTACTTCGGTATGAAGAACTTCTATAATCCGCAATTGCGAACCGGAGAGAAACACCCCTATCTAACTTCAAAACACTTTCTCGGCACATTACGTGCATGTTATACAGGCAAGTGAATTCTGCAAGACTTTAACGCGGACTGCCCGAAAAACAGCAAATGACCTTTCTTATAAAGCTGATGTACTAAACTTTCCAGACAACAAAATACGCTTGGAGAAATACAATAAGTTATTACAATTGCTTATCTCAAGATAAAGTCAAGAACCGACTGCATTTTGCAACGCTGCAAGATAAGGAAATCGAGCAAATGCCCACGTATACACCAAACGAAAAAAACAATATTTTTGTGTGACGGAAATTTAACGCAATTTAAATATGCTTCAATATTATTTTAAATGGGAAAATTCTAACAAAGGTCCCAGTGTTCATCCATAAAAAAAGTTTTTTACATTATTTAGTTTCATGGCAATTTGTGAATTAGTACCAATTCTATTTTAGTTTAAAAAAAAAGTTACAGTAGGCTGCTGTGACAAATGATTAAAAAAGTGGTGGCAGTTTAAGAGTTCAAAAAAATATTTTCATAGGATCCTTCTGATTTTTATGATTAATAACTATTGTATTACCTCCACAAAATGGAAAGAGTACATTTAAGAGCGAGAATTTGGTGGTAAGATTGCATTAAAGAGGCGTCCGGCAGGTTGATATCGCAGAATTTTTAATTTTCTCAAGAGCTTTAAATAATCATATATACAACTATATTTTTTCTGATATTAAACTGTTGTACAAGCAATATCCATATTCAGGGATTTGGTAGTTTAGTAATCCGCCAATTTTCCCTGCATCTGGAGCAGAAACGATGAAAAGATGACGGGCCTGTAGTCCTTAGAGTTGATGGTGTTTTCTTTCCGGCTCTTGGTATAAATACCAACCTTGCCGTTTTCAAGTTTTGGGTGTATACCCCAAGGCCGGACTCCTTAAAAATCTTTATCAGGAAGGGAGTTAATAATTTAAATTTTAAATTAATAGTTTAGTTCTTTTTGCAGATAAATTACATAGTGATGATCTAAATTCTTCTAATAAACATCACTGAACTTCAAGACACCTACTTTAATCAAGAAAAACCCTTAGAAAAACAGTTCTGTTTGGTAAAATTGAAAAATTCTCTTACTTAGAACAATTACTCTTTAGATGAAATCAAGAAATTTTATAAATTAAATTAATAGTAGACCTTCCTTGTAAAAATTTTCGGCGATATCTTTCATTTTTGTTGGTGAATGGTTATATAAATCGCTGATACTGCGTTTGAGTTAGAAAAGAACAAGAGTACTTGTTAGGAAATGTCTGTTTACGACCGTAAATTTTTGAGACACATGTTTTCCAATGGGTACGTTTTTTGTTCTACAATTTTAAATTTACCTTTTGGGTCTAATTTACTGTTTCGTTTCTAATTCACCTGACGGTTTTAAATTACCTTTAGTTTTTAATTCACCGCTGCATTTTAAAGATTCGTTATAGATATTTTTTACTTTTTCGTTTAATTAGCGTATGGTTTTCTGTTTGAATAATTTACTCTCTTTTTTCCATTACTATTAGATTACGGTGAATATTCGAACGGCAAACCAGACGTGATTTATTATAATTGAGGATGTGTATGTTGAATCTTGTCATATGATTAATAAAACACGAAAGTTTCCATTATAATGCTTTTAAGAACTTTTATTGCGCATCTAATAAAAATATATGTAAACCGTTTAATACAAAATTAATCGAAAAAAGGTTTTTTTAATGTAAATTTTTGAGACACATGTTTTCTAGTTTCAAAAGTTTTAATTTACCGTTTGGGTCAAACTTACTGTTTCGTTTCTAATTCACCTTTGAATTTTAATTTACCGCTGCATCTAAAAGAAACGTTACAAATGTTTTCTCACTTTTTTGTTTAATTAGCGTATGGTTTTCTGTTCGATCAATTTGTTGAGATACTTTTCTCTCTTTTTCAAACCATGTGATTCATTATAATTGCGGTTGTGTATGTTTAATCTCGTCATATGAAGAATAAAGCACGAAAATTTCAATTTTAATGCTTTTATTACGTACTTAATCAGAAAAATATATAAAGCGTTTAAAACAAAATTAATCGAAAAAAGGTTTTTGTTTTGCTTTTGATGTTAGAATGTCAAAATAAATTCCGCGGTTCGTATAACAACACAACGACGTTTGTACGTCTAAGCTTAATGAAGTGAATATAAGTTTCTCGATGTTAAGTTTGATTAAAAGCCTTTGGCTTTATATATTGCCGAAATAACGTATCACAAAAAGTTCAGAAAAATATTAATGACAACTTTTTAACTGTAAACAAAATTCAATTTTTGTTGTTCAAAGAAAAACAGAAATTGTAATATGTTGAATAAAATGGCTTTTCCAAAAAAAAAGAAACTCTAATAGGATACATTCTTAACATATGCCTAAATCCGTTCAAAATGGAAAAGATTTTAGTTTTGTATACGACTTTTCTATTCGCATTCGCAAAGTAAAATCGTTTCTCGAAATTAAATTTGCAAATTTTTTTTTATTAAACACACAAGTAAAAAAAAATTGCGATTAATAATAACTCTCTAAATCATTTAAAGAAGTCATGAATACTTAAAAGATAAATGACTTAAGACTGCAGGTTGGGTATTTCCCCATGGAGCGAAACTTCAGATTCGATGTCGTGAACTGGGCTTGTACAAACCCATGGGAATGGCTACTCCTCGATGTCAGAACGGAGCGTGGTCCCACAAACTACCCTCATGTGTACCGACAACGCTTCTTACTAATTTCACAGGTAAGACAACGACAATTTAATTTAGTTTACGATAATTGTATAATTCGTAATTGTTACCCAATCAGCGGATTTAAATTTAAATTTTAACTAATCAGCACGACAGTTACCAAACTTAACTAAAGTTTATGTACCAGGGTATAAGTAAAACAAAGACATTTTCTAAAAATTCCTTTTACTTTTAATTTATCTATTTACGAACATCTTCGCTTTCCTAACTACCATTATTAATATATAGTAATTTCTCCTTTCATCTCTTGAACTTTAGTTCAATTGTTGAATTTCGAGCCCAACTTTGTTCCGAATCTTCTGTATAGTCTCGCTTTTCATTCTAACATTTTCTTCACCCTCCGATGCAATCTGAACGCTCGGCTTATTGTCATTTAAATTGAGTTATTTATTCAATCTGTAACTGTTTAATATTTCTTTATTTTTAACCTGATTTTATACAAAAGAGACATGTTCAAAGTTTGAGTTTATAATATCATGTTTCTTTACTAATTTATGTAACAGAAACGTATTTTATTTTCTGTTTTTAGATCGATTTCCAAATTTGTCGACTTAATGGGTACTATTAAACTAATTAAATTCATTCTAATCGATTAAATGGCAGGAGTGGTTAATTATCAGTCGGCGATAGTTAGATGTTTAATAAAATTGTAACTGTATCCTCGTAATCAACACCGCCGGCCCTATATTATTAATAAGATTAACATAGAGAAGTATAACTACATTGTTAAGGATACAATCTCGTATACATTTTATGGTATTTTCTGTTTTTTTTCATAGTGAAAACAATTAATGTGATACTGGATCGCAATTGTTTTTAAGCGTCAACCACAACTTATGTAATAATCGATAACTGCGACACAATATTTCTTTAAACTGAACTAAATTGCCAATTTTTGTTATCAGACACAAAATAGTTATTTTTATATTAAGGGTGCAAAGCATAGGTTTTCTGAGTTTAAGAATGTTGGGTTTTTGCAAAGACCGAAGGCCGTGACAAAATATAAATTTGAAAACTCAAAAATTTTTTTCTACAATTGCAGACAGACTTTAATTGAAAAATTACCGTTAGATTCAATTTACGACCAAAAGAGGGCGCTAGGGTTTTCTCTCTCTAGTTATTAAGGGGCAGGTTTATTATAGAGTTCTGTCAAAATTTAAAATTAATTAACCGAATTCGCCCCGATATTCGGGACCGCGACGAGAATATTGAACCGCTTTTACGCTCTAGTTAAAAAAAGATTTTTTTTACAATGAAAAAATCTTTTTTTAACGGTTAAAATAGAGCATACCTTGCACACTAAGATTAATGCGTAAAGTCATGTTTTTTGACAATTGTAGAAAATATATATTTTTGTTTAGACGTATTGCGGTGATTGCAATTCCGTATCTATTAATTTTTATTCTATAATTAATCTCAGGATCTTGGCTTTGTTAATAAAATGCGTGGTTTGTAATTTAAAAAATCCTGGACACCTAAAATTTATCTTCTGAACCGTTGATTAGATTTGAAATTTTTAAATTATAGTCGAATCTATCAGGAGTGTGAATGTGTAACTAATTCTTGAATAAAATTCAATTTTCATTGAATACAGGATGTTACATGACTCTGTGTTTTTTTTTCAAAAATTCGGATCGCCCTGTGAAGTATACCAGTAGTAGCAGTTAATTAGAAGTAAGTAAGGGATGATTGTAGCTCCATCTGTTTTTAACATTTTCTTTCTTTTTACTTACTTTCCTACCTCAGCTATCAGAGGAGATATGCAGTTTTAAAGTGCGACATGCAAGAAAAGTAATCCACTTCAATATTATCCGTTAGTCCGGACTTGAACCTCATAGAACACGTGGAATAGCACCTAATACCGCGCTTTAATATCTCCTCTAATAGCAGAGATAGGAAAATAACCAAAACGAAAAAAATGTTAAAAACAGATGAGGCTGTAATCATCACTTAATTATAATTACCTGCTATTGCTGATATATTCCACAGAGTGTTCCGAAGTTTTGAAAAAAAACGCAGACTCATTTTAACACCCTGTATTCAATGAAAATTTAACTTTATTCGAGTATTAGTTACATTATTTACAATTTCTGATGAAGTAATGGATACAACCTCCTGCGATTGTGAACGATGGCTTCTCTGAGCTGACTTTTATTCAATGCTCTTTATTTGTTGATAACCTTGACCCCCAGTTTTCATACTCTTCATATTTATTTTTCATTAGAGCTTCATTTATTAATTTCTTTGTTTTATTATTGTCAACTGATTTGATTTCCATTAAATCTATTTCTGCGATGAGTAAGCTGACTACACTTCGCGGGATGGCTACGATGCGCGAGTTTAAGATTTATATAGCTGGCTTAATAAAATTTGTTATAAAAATTATAAAACCATCTTTTTAAAAGGTTAACACCATTTTTAACGGATTCATTGTTTGATCCTCCCCACTTTTATTTATTTTCATCACATACATCTAATATTGATTTTATACTCATATTATACAATACATAAATATATCCTAATAATACACATAGTGGCATTGTATCGACCTTGCGATCACTCCAGTATGTATATTTTATGCTTATAACCCTCTAGCAAAGTATTTTCTCTCAGTTTGATCTTTAATAAAAAGATTAAATAAAGTTTTTTTTGGATTTGTTCTGTGTTTTAACGTCCCTATCGTATTATCCAATTTCTAGGCGCTATGAATTTCTTTGGTTTAATTTTTAAAAAATGTGGTAATATAATCTTTTCTTCTAACTGCAGAAACTCAAACAGTTTTGAACTTGCTCATGGTTAGGACTTTTTTTTATTGGGCTGGCAGAAGATCTTGACCAAAACCTTTCCTACCTTTCTTCCATGAACAGTTTAAAAGTTTGATGGCCTTTACCGGTACAAGTATTTTCAAATTACAAATTGGACTAAATATTTGGTTAAAAAAAAAATTTCTTCAGGTTGCCATTCAGACCATTTGTTTCTTTGTTAAAAATGTGAAAGCTCTAGCGCAATTTGGATGTTTTCGCCATTTTCCATCTTCGAGAAGCTAAATGAAGATTGGAGCGATGACTAGAAAGTGCATAAGTTGATGCAAAACGTTTTCGCAGTCTTCGTTCTATATAAATTCTTCTCTTTCTAATGGTTATACAATTTTGTCAGGATCTGTTTGAAGTTCATCTCTTGATCTAAGCTATCAAGGTACTGTATTTCTCTTCTATGGAGAAAATACTTCTTTGAGGTTAACTGTATTATCTACGTCAAATGCATCAGATGTTCGAACATCTTAAATTGGTGTGGAAATTAATTGAATACCGATAAACTAACTAAATATATCTTATATTAAGCCATATGTCTTTGTCGAAGGGCAGTAAAATGCTTAAATTGTCAAAAAGCGTTTTTGCAGATTTTATTCTTATTGAATAGTTTTGCAATCTTGTCAGGTTTGACTTGAACTTCATCTCTACAACTTGTTGTTCTCGATTACACTTGTGGCGCTGCTTCCCGGTGCGGTGGATATCTGTAAATAGAAATTGCACAAACAGGTCTCGGGCGCCAGATTTTGTAGGAGTTTACACTCTTCGTCGTTTTTCTCACTTGGCCAACTGCAGTGGAGAAACAGTATTCCAGGTCAACTAGGTTTAGAAAAGTCAAAAAAAAAACAAACAAATAAAAACTCAAATCATTTATTTTGGTTTTCAAAAGGCCGAAAATAAAGTAAACAATCAGCAACAAGCAACGGCGAATATTTATAAGCAGCCAAACCTGTCCCGCTAACTTATTACCCCCAAAGCTTTACTGATTATGCAGCACGCAGCGGTTGCGGGAAACGTTTGGGTTGGAACCAGAAGGGGAATTAGGTGATGGCGTTCTCACTAGATATAGGGACACTAGCAGGTGAGGTTGGATTAAACGCATCACGTTAATACAAGCCAAACTGGACGGCGTCCTCACTTATACTGGACCACTGGTGGACGGTGTCCTAGATTATCAACAAGTTTATCATTTGTACATATTTCTTTAAATTGTTGAAAGTGGCCACTTTGCCCCAGGGTAAGGGGGCAATATGTGATCATATCAGGTCAGATGATGACCTTTGTATGTTTTTCTTAAATAAACATCAAATAATACTTACATTAAACTTCAAAAGTTTATTTATTTATTTATTTCTTGACATCAAAAAGTTGGTAGGAACTTACATATACATATAGATCTACACTTTATATAGACATTTGTCACACGTATAGTTTGTATCATCTTTGTCGATACCTGCACATTCTTCATGGGCCCACTGACGACACTGAATGCATCTCACCCATCCTTCTCCACTTTTTGAACGGAAATATGTGTCTCCGCAGAAGGGGCATTCTGCATCGGTATCGCTTTCTACATATTTACTTTCATCGCTTGAAGTAGATTTTTCAAGTAATCTTTTAGTTTTTTTGTAATTAAAGTTTTCTTCTGGGACGTCAACGTTTTAGACACTCCTTTAGTCTGGAAGACATTTTTGCATGCGTTTTTATTTTTTTTATCTTGTTTCATACTTCTTCGTTGTTATTTCTTTCTTGCTCCAATTCGTTCTTGTACGGACTGTCCGTTAAAATTGTAGCTTTTTCCTTTTTTGAACTTGCATATGACTGCTTTTGAGAATAAGAGTGACGTCCTGAAGGCTAATAACAAAGGCAGCAGAAGTGCTAGCATTGCAAGAAGACGTTGGTTGAAGAGATCCTGGACGATTTGAAACCGTGGCTGTGGAGTTTCAACACTGTTGCAAAGTTCCGGAATAATTTGAAATCGTAGTTGTTGAACTTGAGCTAGGTTGAGAAGGTATTTCTGTGGACCCATGCTGTTGTATATTTTCTATTAATGGTTGATTTGTAACTTCTGCGGCCGCAAAATCAGCGTCCGTAAAGATGTCAGTGTTAAATGGCCAAATTCTACACTTCCTAAACCCATTAATAGCTGTGATAGGTGTTGCAGCTCTTAAATAAGCTTCTCCAAACAATTTACTAATTTGAGCTTGGGTTATTTGTTTGGGTTACTGTCCTACCTGGATTATTGCGGAAGTACTTTTCAATGGCAGCAACGAAAACATAAATGACCTATCTAGTGATTGTAACTTGTGGGTACAGTGTGGAGGTAGGCATAAAATGGAAACGTCGTGTGGGTCATATGCCCGTCGAGAAGTAAAAGTACCGGGTCATTGGCAGTAGGCTTACTATGATTTATAACATGCTCAAACCAAGACGCAAATATATCAAATTACGTGGATGTTGATTTATTACAAGCAAATATTGTGCCGGGTGGAGCCCCATCAGTTAATTCCTGCTTCATTTTTTGTCGTGAAAATATGAGCATTGGAGGAATATTATTTCCTCCAGCTGCCATACATATAACTGCTATGGACAATTAGCCACACTCAGCAGATGTTATAGCACCAAGTTGTCGGCGACCTTTTTTGGGGCAAAATTTTTGAAGATTTAGACTGAACGGTAGTAACTCCGATTTCATTCACATTAAGTATACGGTGGGATGGATATTTATGTGCATCCATTAAGACTTTTAACAAATTAAAAACCTTCTCTACGAAGGGTTTATTAAAGCTTTTACTCATAAAAGGCAATTAAGTTAGACATGGTATTGGACTATGTGTTCAGTATTAGACACCGCATTGAAAATATTTTCAGTAAGTAGATTATGTCTGTTTGTATAAAGATACAAGTTTTCAGCTGAATCGGTTTTTTCATTATTCGCCTAACATGTTATCGTCGAGACACACCCTGTATTGTATGTTAATAAAATAAATTCTAAGAATTCGTCATACACGCAGTTGGCTATAATGGTTTTGCTAGCTGTTTTCCAAGCGTTACATTCTGAACCGCTTTTATACCATCTGAGCTCCAACTTTGCTGTGTTGTTGTTCTATGATGATTTCGAACTATTACTGCAATTCTAGAAAGCATATGATCAAAAATTAATTTCTCTGGGGCAATGTGAACCTTATGGGGCAATGTGGTCCCTAACCTGCTCACATTGCCCCAGTTACGATTCTAATTTGTTCCAAAAGATTTAAATCATTAGACAGAATTTAATCGATTTTAAGGTTATGTATGTTAAAGAAAACAATATATTCTATGTATTGCAGCAAGCCAAAAATTGTCACCTCAAATATTACAGAAACAACAAATAAAACAAAATACTACTTACTTTACATCAACCACACCAAAAACCACTTTTTTATGTTTTTTCCGTGATGGCATTAAACACGCAGATAAATATCAACTCACACTGTAGTGCCACCTATATGTCACACGCCTAAACGTGCTACCAGTACCTGTTTGGATCTTTACTTTATATTTCATCATATGGTCACTATACTGCGGGGTTCACTATGCCTCGTTCTCCCATACATACCTTTCAGAAACACCTTGTATATAAATATAATCTAAATCACTACAATCTAGGGAGTTTTGGTTTTGTGTGAATAATGACCCAGTGAAAGTTTTTTTTTAAGAAATTAAAATTTTGTGCATAATTGAAATTCAATTTATTTTTATGTGAGGAGCTATACTCAGTATACTATTCGCGCGGAGTAATAAATCTGTCAGAATTATCGAATTTCCCGTATTGCAGTGGCGTAGGTACCTGATACGTTTGGAAAATCATATTTTTAGTAGGTAAATATATTATAATAGTAAAATCTACCTTGATATGAATTATTATGTGGTTTCTTTTATTGTTTCAATCCTTACTTTGTGGAATCTATTTTTCATAGTAAATAATTTAATTCAGCAATATTCCACCGTTTAATAAGATATAAATAGATACAAAACTTTTGTAAACACAGTATTTGAATATAAAATTAAACTCTAAAATCGATAAATGACAAATGTGTCGTTTCTCAATTTGTCTATTTTAAATTTTAATTTTATATAGGTACGTATACTGAGTTTTACAAAAGTTATAAATCTATTTGTATCTTATTAAACTGTGGAATATTTCAAAAAAATTATTTACTATTATGTGGTTTGTTTCTTATTATTACAATTAAGAATCGATATAGCTAAATAAAGTAATTTTAAAACAATTATTCTTTAGCGTCAAAATGTGTGTTGGATTATCTATCATCAGGTAAAGTGGGGTCGTTAGCGCAGTCATTACGGCAGACGGGTTGTAATTTCTGCGAAAGATTACAGATAATTAGTTGTTTGACCGAAGGGCTTCGTATACTTTCTAAATGAAAAATATGTTTAGTTTGTTATTAGCAATGAATCGGCTTGTTTGTTTGTTTGTGTGTTAGTGCAAATAATTTTGAAATGGAAAACTTTTCACCAGCAAAACGTGTTAAAAGTGGTGCGTTATCTGCTAATGAAAAAATTATAATTTTAAATGTGCATGACGCTGTTCGATGTCAACACCCTGCAAAAAGTGTCGATGATATTGTAGGATTATGTTCTGCAATGACGGGAATATCAAAATCCACCATTTATAAACTAGTGAGGGAAAGAAAAATTTGGGACAAGTGCTTCACCCACTTCTATCTCCTGGTCGGCGCCCGATGGAATTAGATGATGCAATGAGGAATTCTGTCCGTAGAAAGGTTCACTCGTTCTACTTACGGAAAGAGATTTCTACAATCGATAAGATTTTACTAGCAGTAAATGAGGATGAAAATCTACCCCAAATGAGTCGTAGAACACTGTGGAAACTTCTTCGCAAGTTGAAGTTTACTTGGGAGAAGATAAATAGAAGATCCGTTTTAATTGAAAAACAAGAGATTATTACATGGAGGAGAAATTATCTTCGGGAAATAAGAAAATATAGGCGTGAAGGCAGGCGTATATTCTATTTGGATGAAACCTGGATCAATGCAGGACATACCGTAAAAAACATGGCATGATAATACCGTTACGAGTGCTCGACAAGGATTTATAGAAGGGCTATCGACAGGATTTCGACCGCCTTCTGGGAAAGGAACACGGTTAATTATTACTCATATTGGCAATGAAGATGGCTTTGTAGATGGTGGTTTGTTAGAATTCGAATCAAAGAAAACTGGCGACTACCACGAAGACATGAATGCTAATGTGTTTGAAGAATATTTTGAGCAGATGCTAGATTTGATACCCCAAGGATCTATAATAGTTATGGACAACGCCAGCTACCACTCACGAAGATACGAAAATTTACCTACCAGCGCTTGGAGGAAAGCAGAAATTATAGATTGGTTATCTGTTAAGAATATAACTTTTGAGGATGACATGGTGAAAAGAGAATTATTGGATATTGTTAAAGTTCATAAGAATAAGTATATACGTCATGTTATTGACGAAATGGCAAAGAATCGGGGCATTGAAGTACTGCGTTTACCACCTTACCATTGTGAGCTGAATCCTATAGAGTTGGTTTGGGCTCAAGTAAAAGGTGACGTCGCTCGTAACAATACCACTTTTAAACTCGACGACGTGAAAAAACTTCTGGAAAATGCATTAAACAAAGTAACACCTGAAAGATGGAAGAACTGTGTATCTCATGTCGTTAAGGAAGAAGACAAATGTTGGCAACTGGATAATTTAGTAGAGATAACATTGGAGCCAATTATTATATCAGTAAACACACAAGACAGCGATTCTGATTCCGAAATTTCAGACGAGGAAGAAAGTTAAATGACCAAGCGTAATGTGTCTGAAACAGTGTTCTACTCTCTAAACACCATTTATTGTAACCATGAGTGAGTATTGTCAGTTATTTTTAAATATACCTATTTTACCTACTAATGTCTTGTTATTTAAATGAACATTTTTATGCCTGTTACTTTTATCTATTCATTTTGATAAGTTTCCATGACAACCACATAATTTTATAATTGAGCCAAATTTACTTTTTGATGCCTAAAAATCGGTCCCCGCAAATTAATTGTAATTGTAATAAATGTACTGACGATATCTGCATTACTATTTTATTTTATATTTATGTCATATATTATTTATATGTTATTTATTTTATTTGTATAGTAGATCACATTACAAATTTTACTTCTTACGTATTATACCATTATTTTTGTATCTTGGTATAATACCCACATCTACGGCTATGATTCTCGTTTCGTCAGTACCTGGGCTGATGGCAACGTGTTTACACAGATTAAACTATTGTTCTCAAACCCTAGATGGATCGATATGCTGCAAGAGCGGCACAATGATCGTATTTTGGTTAGAATTTATTAGTTTTTACTTAACCGTAGAAGTACCGCTTTCACAAGAAAATAAAGAATTATTTCAAGCAATTATGATTTATTACTCCGCGCCAATAGTATACAGACTTTAAAATGATGTGCGTAATTAGAATTAAATAATGTGTACAGAATTGGAAAACCTTAGAGTGATAATTTAAGTTTAAAAGAATTATTTATGTTTTGTTTTAAAATTAAACTATGTTAAAAGGAACTTAAACAAAATTATTATTTGAGTTATAAAAATTTTGTGTTTTTAATTTTATGACATTAAATAGATACTAAAACGCAGATACATAATTCAACCTAACATTAATTGCTTACAAAACGGTTGAATTACTAAATCGAACTTGAAACCAGGAACTTGCGGAATTTTACGATGTTCAGCAAACTTCAGTTAATTTCTAGTTAATCGTATTAACATCTCTGTTACGAAACAATGCATTTCAACCACGATATCACGAGCTTTTGTCAAATTCCAATCCAAAATTATTAACCTAATATAGTACAAATAGTTGGGAAGGTAGAAATTCAGTAGGCATTTTCGATTTTCCAACCCCAAAGCACCTGCAATCCATTTAAAGTGCTCTTAATATCACTATCAAGCATTCCAAAACATAAATAGTAAGTTAAACCCGAACAAACTTTAAAATAAATTATGTACTAAAAACGTGCTAAATATTCTTTACGATTATTTAAAGTGGGAAAATGAGAAACAACGGTACAATGAAAGAAAGAGATAAGTGCTTGTAAAAACTCACTTTCGCCTTTCATCACGATTCTAATTTTCGTGCCCCAATCTTGTAGTAAAATATTTGATATACAAGAGGGTCACCGCACATAACAAATATTATTATTAGAAGCAACATTTCATCTGAGCGAAACGCAATTACAGTTAGACGTGTAATTTCTTCGGGGTTATTTTTCTTAGAATCTACTTGTGGACCCTTTAATGCTTTAAATTAAAAAAATGTAGCGTTCGCAAATAACCGTTTCTATTGCTTCTTCTGTAAATATTGCAATGTTTTACCGCAAATATATTCGTTTTACAATTGGTTTTCAGTTTATTTACAGCAATAAATTGATTAGCAAAAAATTGATACAATTTTGAGAATTGATTATAAAATGTTTTGGATTCACGCATTTAATTTCAAATTACATGAATAAAATAAATAAAAAACAGCATTGCGGTGTGGCCCTTTAAAAAAAGAATAAAAATTGAAGAAAAGAGATTAGAAATGTGTAAAGGTGAGGTAGTGGGTTTGTTTAGACATGCGTCTAATCTGAGTTAAATGCGGTATAGTTTTGACGTTTGGTGATTACGTCAAATGTATAGCACAAATGGATACGTTAAATTGGAGGATTTAATACCCATGCACGAAATAAACACAGGTTTCACGCGAATGCTGCGTGTCTATAAAGGGAAGATCACTAAATGTATACTTTTATTTTACGCTGCAAGTCCACAGCAGGATCAGGGTTTACCTAGAGACCCGAAACTCACTGGATATCTCACTTAATGGTTTTAAATACTGTTACATTTCAAATTTGATTTTGGATATTTTTATTCATATCGTTTCTGTGATGTGTTGTCTACATGTGAATTTTAGGTTGCCTATGCATTTTAAATTATTAAATTGATTTTGGCGCGGCAATATCTTTTTTTTTATTTTCGTTATCAAAATTGTTAACAATTGTGGTTTCCCCTTTTGACGATCCATGTCTGGAACCAGCCGTGTGTGCCAATGGTTGACTTGCTGTTTTATTCTGCATTTATATGGATTATAATTCGTCATCCACCTGTTTTACTTAATTGTGCTGAAAAATATCTGCATCATTTTAAGTATTTGCAGTTAATTAAACGGGATTAATAAAGGCACACACTTAAGGCGGCTGCACAATTACCTGGAAACGAGAACGTAAACGGAAACGAGAACGGGAAAAAAGTTAAAACACACATATTTCAATGTGTCCATGCACAACTAATTTCTGGTAACGAGAACGAGAAGCCGCCCTGGAACGGGAACGGGAAAGTTGACTAAGTTCTAACATTCCCGTTCTCGTTGCATTCTCGGAGCCAATCATAGCAAAGAGATATAATGATAATAGCTGAGCCCATAAGAAAGCAACTACAATTCTATCAAAATGTTCAGGTAGCATTCGAGTATATTTGAAAAACATTTCATGATCATTAGATTTCATAAAAGCAAATAAACAAGTTTTTCAAACAAATAAATCTTCCAAGAAAACGTCAAATATCCCTACTGTTTCCATTTCCGTTCACATTGATTGTGCATCTGCACAAATATTTCAGTTCTCTTTCCCATTCTCGTTCCCGTTAACGTTCTCGTTTCCGGGCAATTGTGCAGCCGCCTTTACTCCTAAAGCCATCCAACATCTGCACTCTGTTTACCCCCTGGATTGGATTTGCTACACATGTGTCTGGTTTTGACTTCCGCATGGTTTTGTGTTTGGTGTCAATAATATTGGACGTGGAGAAGCTCCTACAACCATTCGCTGCTCACGCGCTGGATTGTGTTCGCTGTCTTAGCCGAGCCCACGTAACATCTGAGCAGTGGAACACCTATAAAAGTTACCGTAATTGTTTATCGCAATTTGTTGATCTTGGGAATTACCTGTACAACTGTCGAGTCCTGGTGCCCTGGCCAGTTTGTCCTCCGATTGCCAGAAGGACCTCAGCTTGCCTGGCCATAACGTCTCTCTTGCAACCAGGACCTCAGTTTGCTATCGACAGTCACTTTGCAACAAACTTTCTGACAGGTACCCAAAACATCTTAATTAAGTGCATTTATAAAAGGCTATTACTATATTATTTACCTGAATTGCCTATTTATACAGGAGCGAATAGACATTATCGCAATCTCACTGTAACTAACACTTCACCGCCACCGCACATGCTTCTTTTTAATCTGTTTTTAAGGTTAATGTTAGATATAATCAATCTAGTGCTTTTTTTTTTATTTATTTCTTACGGGTGGCAAGACGTTTTTTGCATACATGCTTTTGTGTGATTAAGTGCCAGTTGTACCAAACTCGGTTAAATTTAACCGTAGTTTAAAAACAATCGTTACTATGTTTAATCCTTGGATACTATTGTTTTTAACTTACGGTTAAATTTAACCGAGTTTGGTGCAACTGACCCTAAACAATTATACTAAGTGACATAGAAAGAAGAACACCCAGTAATAATGAATTTATTTGAACAATTTTTGGTATACTAGTGTATACGAATTAGATTAGTAAACGATTACAATTTGATAAAAATTAAACTGTTAACTTCTTCAAAAAACTTAATAATGTGTTGCTCCACCACGATGTCTTGTGCCTCATTAACACGTCTGGGCATACTTCTAATGAGGTGATCGATTTCTTCTTGAGGTATCTCATCCCATACTTTCTGCAACTGATGCTGCAAAGCCGCTAGAGTTTGTGCAGGGTGAGGTAAATTGAGTAATCTTCTTCCCATAATATCCCAGACGTGCTCGATGGGCGAAAGATCGGGAGATCTTGGTGGCCAAGGCAACAAAGCAATTTAATTGGTCTCAAAATGAGCCAAAGAAATCCTAGCAACATGAGGTCGTGCGTTGTCTTGTTGGAAGGTGCTGTTGGGGATGGTCTGAACATAAGGTACAATATGGGGTCTACGACCTCCTGGATGTAGCGCGCAGCGGTCATGTTACCTCTAATGAAGACCAAAGGTGACCTACTTCCAATAGCAATAGCTCCCCATTACATAACTGCAACTGTGTGGTGCACATGCCTATTCACAGAAAATTGGGAATCTTGTCTTTCACCGCGCCGTCTTCTCACCCTTGCACGACCGTCATGCATACCCAAACAGAATCTGGATTCATCACTAAAGACAATTGAATTCCATTTTTGGTCCCAATTTGCCCATTCTCTACACCACGCTAGACGATAACGTCGATGCTCTGGAGTCAGTGGTAGCACAAAAAGGGGACGGTATGAAAAGAGCCCAATCGGTCTTCCATGTTCTTTAAACCACTGGTCCGCAATCGCCCATGTAGAAGAGAAGCGGTCCCGTAAAGTCAATAGTCTAAGACGGCGATCTTCGCGTTCTGTGGTTCTTTGACGACGTCCTGTACCTCTCGCTCTTCGTGTACGGCCCTCTTGGTTCCATGCCCGAACACAGACTGCCACAGTGTTTAAACTCCGTTGCGTTCTAGCGGCTATATCTCTCATAGACAAACCAGCCTCACGCAATCCCACAATTCTACCCCTATCAAACTCGCTTAATTGCCGAAAATTATGGCGTCTTCGCACTGGAGGCATTGTGATTGAATTAAAGAAGCTCTTTGAAATGCAATTTAAATCGCTTAAATGACACTTGTACTTACAAATGCTTAATTCATTGTTTTAGGGCTACTTAATCGTAAGTGTTTTTGAATGAGGTTAACAAAACAACCGCTAGGGCAATATGGCTGAAAACTGATCGTTTTTTATCTTAATAAAAACAAATAATTTCCCAAAAAAATGTACAGAATATTCATTATTACTGGGTGTTCTTCTTTCTATGTCACTTAGTATATTATTTGAATAATTTATTGATCATTTATTTATCATTAATTTATATTCTTTTTTTCTATTGTCGTCAAAATTTGACACAAATTCTTTTTGATAATTTACATTTTTTGTGTGTAAATAAATATAACTTTTGTTTTGATTTTTTTATTCCTCTTTTATCATTAAGGGTTGGTAATAATACAATTTTCTCAACGACCCGAAACTCCATGTACGCCTACTGAGTTGATTTTTAATGGAAAGTTACAAAATTTTAATCGTGCAGGACGAGTTGAAACGGCTTCTACACGTTTTCTCAGACTTCTTCTCAAATTTGCGTTGAAGATTTATTTTAAGCGTACAGAAATGTAGAAATAATTTAAATGCCGCGAATAAGGTGTTAATCTTTATAATTCACTCAATACCACTTGACACAATTAATCAAAACCGAAACAGATACGAACCGTTCTCGTTGCTGATTAGATCGTGATTCATTTTTAATCACGTGTAATTGAGCATTTTATTTTTGTGTCATACCACGCACACTTATACGTGCAGATGAATCCTGCAATGATAAAAATTTAGGTGGATTTTAGATTTGTGGTTGGTATAACTTGGGTGAATGTAGCTAAAACATTAATTTAAAATATAATTTTCAAGTTATAATAAAAAGTAAAGACGTAGAAATAGTGTATTGAATTTTTGGCGTCCAATAATCAACAAATATTAAGAAAGGACATTAACATACATTTACAGAAGTTTTGTGAAAGGAATGGATAAAATGAGAATAGAGAAGAAGTTGGAAAATGTGAATATGAAAAAAAATTAAGGTGAAAGATAATGAAAATTGACAAAATATTAGAAACGAAAAAACTTTGGTAAGCAAGAAAATATTAAAATAATGAAAGGTACTAAGAAAAAAATAGAATATGAATATGAAAGAAGAAGAGGAAAAAATGAAAAAAATGATAAGAAAATTGATGAAATTAGAATCGTTGAAGCAGTAATGAAGTATGAAATGAAGGGAATAAGTATGGTCATGTAAAAAGTGGCGTAAGGGCGCAAATAAAGTTGATTGATAAAGAAAATTGGAAGTGAATACGGAAGAAACAGCATAGACGTAGTGTCGGTACTTTGTTACAATTTAATTTTAAATTACTTCTGCTGATAGGAGTACAATGAAATAACCTCTCAAAATATTATCTTTAATTTGAACAAGGTATAGTGCTAGTCAAATAAGATCGATTAACAGTTAAAAATGGACCTTTGCAGTCTGATTATATTTTTACGGGTAGCGCAAGGATGACCGCAGTCAGAAAAGAGTTTAC
Source organism: Abscondita cerata (assembly GCA_030710515.1). Taxonomy (NCBI): domain Eukaryota; kingdom Metazoa; phylum Arthropoda; class Insecta; order Coleoptera; family Lampyridae; genus Abscondita; species Abscondita cerata. Next base: position 422,401 of record JALBCR010002302.1, read on the forward strand.
CTTTCTTTTTGCTAATTACCGAGACCTTTGGTCACGTATTTGCTTGGGCGAAGGACTTTTTTTTATTATCTGACTTACAGGAAGCAAACCGTAAAACGCCCACACTTCAAAGTAAGATATGAAAACTTCAGTTTCTTTCATTTCAAGGACTGGCCATCCCAGAGGACTTGGTGTCAATGTAGGAGCATTCCTACAATTGAACCTTCTTGTGGGACCAAAATATCGCATAAGCGAGGTTAGAAAAAGGCTTTGTGGAGATTGCAGGAGAAAGTCGATTGGAATACAAAAAAATTGGGTGAAAACTGTTTGACAGTAAAATTGCACACAAAACTCGATGTAGAAACAATGGAACAGGTAACGGGTTAGGATGTAGTAGGAGTTCGACGAATTAAGACCCGAAGGAACAGTTCTTCAACAAAGCAGCTATACTACAGAAGGTCAAACCGGGTTTTATTCTTTGCCGGTTTAATTACTAATTCCAGATCGTATCAAATGTTTTACATGCCGAACTATTATGCGGTGCAACAGGGAAACATGTGCATTTGTGGAAAACCGCATACGACTTTATACCGTGCAAAGAGCCTGTTACTTGCGTTAGTGTAAAAGTGACGGTTTTTTCCGATTCAGAAACGGTCTTATGGATAAGGCCGAAAATAGTCATTACGAATAAAGTTCGGGAAGAACTTTTTCCTACATTAGCGCATTTAAAGCACAAGCGAACGAAGTGAGTGGGCTCGAATGTTAGAATAATCTTCCCGCAAGAGGTACAATATTTTTTGTGATGAAAATGGTTTTTAACAACTAAAAATTATATTTGGATTACGATGTTATTATTGTAATGTCTGTGAATGCCAGTGTTTTTTGTAATTTTTCCCGAACTGATGCGGAGAGAATAGCTTGTTGCAATTTCTAATATTCCCAATATTAGTAAAATTGTCAATTACAGACGGGTTTACTGAAGTATGAAGGAAACCATTTATTTCCCCTTTCGGCTATTAGTTTAATGAAATTTAAACTAATTTTAATAACCTTAAAGTTCATTTTTTTTATTACGTCAAAAATAAGGCGTTTCAATGAGCTATCAGATAGCTGTCAAAGACCTTTACAAATGGCTACTGTAGGGCAAACTTACGTAGAGTTTGATGGATTTTATCATTGAGTTATAAAGTCTGTATACTATTGGCGCGGAGTAATAAATCATAATTGCTTGAAATAATTCTTTATTTTCTTGTACTTCTACGGTTAAGTAAAAACCAATAAATTCTAACCAAAATACGATCATTGTGCCGCTCTTGCAGCATATCGACCCATCTAGGGTCTGGGAACAATAGTTTAATCTGTGTAAACACGTTGCCATCAGCCCAGGTACTGACGAAACGAGAATCATAGCCGTAGATGTGGGTATTATACCAAGATACAAACATAATGGTATATAATACGTAAGAAGTAAAATTTGTAATGTGATCTACTATACAAATAAAATAAATAACATTAAATAATATATGACATAAATATAAAATAAAATAGTAATGCAGATATCGTCAGTACATTTATTACAATTACAATTAATTTGCGGGGACCAATTTTTAGGCATCAAAAAGTAAATTTGGCTCAATTATAAAATTATGTGGTTGTCATGGAAACTTATCAAAATGAATAGATAAAAGTAACAGGCATAAAAATGTTCATTTAAATAACAAGACATTAGTAGGTAAAATAGGTATATTTAAAAATAACTAACAATACTCACTCATAGTTACAATAAATGGTGTTTAGAGAGTAGAACACTGTTTCATGCACATTACGCTTGGTCATTTAACTTTCTTCCTCGTCTGAAATTTCCATTTCGGAATCAGAATCGCTGTCTTGTGTGTTTACTGATATAATAATTGGCTCCAATGTTATCTCTACTAAATTATCCAGTTGCCAACATTTTTCTTCTTCCTTAACGACATAAGATACAAACCACATAATAGTAAATAATTTTTTTTGAAATATTCCACAGTTTAATAAGATATAAATAGATTCATAACTTTTGTAAAACTCAGTATACGTACCTATATAAAATTAAAATTTAAAATAGACAAATTGAGAAACGACACATTTGTCATTTATCGATTTTAGAGTTTAATTTTATATTCAAATACTGTGTTTTACAAAAGTTTTGTATCTATTTATATCTTATTAAACGGTGGAATATTGCTGAATTAAACTATTTACTATGAAAAATAGATTCCACAAAGTAAAGATTGAAACAATAAAAGAAACCACATAATAATTCATATCAAGGTAGATTTTACTATTATAATCTATTTACCTACTAAAAATATGATTTTCCAAACGTATCAGGTACCTAAGCCACTGCAATACGGGAGATTCGATAATTTGACAGGTTTATTACTCGCGCCAATAGTATACTGAGTATAGGATTTTAATATAGTTTATACGTTTAATTGATTTGTAATGTACCGTAATGCCAGCATTTGGTCGTGTAGTGAACTGTGGCAGTAGTGGAAATCGTGACAGTGTTAAGTTTTTTAGAATTCCTGTTATTTGTAATTTTAAACATAAATTGAGTTAAAATACTCTTTTACAGATTCTATAACTAACTTAAATAAAACAACCACTAAAAGTACAAAAAATCTACATAATTTACTCACATTCGAATGAAAACAAAAGGTTTATTTGCCCTACAGACGCCATTTTGGCAAAAGCGTTGAAATTCCTTATTACATTACATCAAAATCATTGTATATCTATGGAAACTACAAAATATAAAAACCGACATAAAGTAACGAAAACAAACACCAATTTCCAACAAGCTTCCTGTTTGCCTGTATACCTATATCAAATGTCATTTCCCAAGCGACGAGTATAAAAACGATTTAAGAGGCATAAGCTTGGAAATACTTGAGAGGGCACAGTAATTCAGATAACAAACCCTTAAAAGGAGGTTGCTAATCAGCTGGTACCAATAATTAAAAAAATGGGGGTAATGCCACTACCAAATATTAATGCATGTCTTCTATCTAACTGGAAGAGTCCCAAAAGTAATGCAGTCCCAAGTCGTCTGTAAAATTAATGATATTTGAGACATTACTTCTGTTTCATTTATATTGCTATGATATCTTCATCCTTATATCTCCACTAATCATCAAATCAAGGCCACGACGACAATTTTATGTAATTACCCATTTTGTTTGTAAATATTAGATCCATCGAGATAGTTCGGATAGTATTTTGAAGTTGTGTAGAATGAGCGTAAATGATTTTTGATACAGTGCAAATAACATGTTCGTTTGATTCATCAGCAGCTACAGAATTCGAATTCGACACCAATATCTAGGAATAAGTAATGTAAGCATTATAATTTGCATTTAGTAGGTCAAGGTCACAAAAATTAACAATCGAGATATTTTAACGCGTGAGCGTAAAATTATAATTTAATAGTTTTAGAAAAGATATGCTATTGTGAACGCACCTTTAGAAAGTACTATTTTGTGAACTCACCACAATTTTTAATTGTATAACATAACCTAACTTCATTACTTCAACTTTTTTGTGTTTTGTATTTGATCATTTGACCTTTTCGTCTTTTGTATGGTTAATTGGTATTTTAATTAAGGCCACTAAGTTGATGGAGAATTGAGGTACTGAATTCCAATTGCTCCATCAAAATACAATAGTTTTCGTCACAGTGAAACAAAGTGTATAAATCTTTTTTGTGAAAACGGATTGGTGCTTATTTAAAATAGTGATGCACCTACAAAGTCCGAACCAGAAATGGTTGAAAATGTTTGATAAATGATACAAGAAGCCCAAGTACATCTCTACGTTGCCTGTAAACAAGTTGAACTTTTGATAATGACTTGTCACATCACCCTAAACAAAGATATTCATTCATATCGCTAATGTGTACAAGTGGTCCACCAACTTATTGAGACCGGATTGCATGTGTTTCAGTTTAAGATTTTTTAACGATGAACCTTAATGTTATTTCACACAACATCCACATGTTGAGTTTATAACAAAAACATTTTCTTAAAGTGGTTCCACTACACCTCTAATAATTATTTATGTATCAAGGCTGTAGAGTAGGTTTTTTTCGGCCGCTCAGAAAAGGCCGAAAGAAACCTTTACAGCCGCGGTACACATAACGTTTTTTAGGCGCTCACTCTAAAAGTAACGTACGAATGCTAAACGAATGAAACAATTTGACATTGACAAGAATTTTTATTCAGTTTTTTTTTTTTAAATTATATTCTATCTTTTGTTGATATAATAGATATAGAATAGGAATAATATGCACATTTGCAGTTATTCATCTAAGTCTAAGACAACGAATACAAAACACGCCCTTCTTAAGGATATTATTGTTTACAGAAATAAAAAAACTATGTGACATCAATAATTATACTTTATTGCAATGAGGCATGGGTATCGTAATTCAACGAAGCGGCCGTTTTACTTTTGTTTTGACAGATTAGTACAAAAAAGTGCTACTTTACGGCCGCAAATGAGGACGTAAATTGTCTCTTTTTTAAATGAGCGCCTAAAATATTTATGTAACAAGGACAAAAAAGTGCACTATTATGTACGAGACTAACGCCTCGGCCAGCAAACAGGCGAGGTTATTAAAAAGCACTTTTTTCCGAGGTAATTAATTAGTTAATTAATTAATTTTCTATTTATTACCGTTTACTGAAAACAAAATGTTTAGTAATTTTAAACAAAAATTTTACGTTTGTTCTGATTTTACTGTACCTAATGTTCACTTCACCGTTCAGTATTGTAACATTTGTGTCAAAATTTATTAAAGGAAATAAAAGCTTTCCGCGTTCGAATATTGTACCGATAAAGCATTTGTTTACAACAATCACATAATTTTATAAGAGCACTTGATTATGATAGGTAATAGGTAAAACATGTACTTTTTATAATTTATTAAAATAATAAAAATTACATTTAGGTAGTGTTATTTTGAAGTATATTTAAAAATGTAGTTATAGTTGGAAGCCTACCCTCAAAATTAATGCATTTCTTTAATTGTTTATGATCAAAGATGTAATGAAGTTTCTCCTATTAAACACATTAAAGTCGATTCTTACTAATTGGACATATAATAGTTATAAGACTGAGTTTGTACCGTGGTCAGACTTATAATCATTTTATATTCAATAAAAATATTGCCTGACCGTAAGAAAGTATGCAAACGTAGTTTTTGATTCACTCCGAAAATGTTTCAAAAATGTAATAATCTTCTTTCAGCTTATTGAAAACTGTGAAATTCACCTTGTTTTTGTGTACGAATAAATCTTGAACCCAGTAATGTTGATGGCTTATATGATTCTATTTTTGTTTTTCCTGCGACAGAATCAATATTCAAATGATTTTTACAAGTAATTACTGTTCTTGTGTTTTCCATTAGCATTATTACTTATTTACATCAATCAAATACAGTAATAGAAAGGTACCCATAATTAACTCACTTCTACTGTAAGTTTTTGTATTTTATGATCGTGAAAATTTTGTATCGGAACTCCGCTTCTGTATCAAAATGTTACCTAATAAAATTGTCTAAAGCAATCTCAAGTCGTATGAATTCTGTCTTACCTTATAAATGAATAACTTTAAAGAAGTTAAAGTGTTACATATTAAAAACAATGTATCGAGTATTGTGAGATTACAACCAGGCTCTTCTATATGCTTCGCACATTGTAGAAACTATAAACAATTTATTAATATCATTTCAAAGCACTTAAAATCATTTACTTGTAATTTGAACAACAAATTGTTTTTGTTCAAAGTTGTGTGGAATTGAGAAATTGAGGTTATAAATGGAAGTAAACAAACAATATTCTGCAGTATCTAAAATGTTTCAGTATGTACCTAAAGTACTGTAATATCCTATGTAGTCACTAAATTCATCCTTTCTTAAAAATGGGTTTTCATACTGGTTACTTCGACTTTACTTGACATAAAATAATAATTGACATTGACAGATGTTTGCGGACGAAAAGTGTTTGCGGACGAAAAGTGTTTGCGGACGAAAAGTATTACAGTTAAAAAAGTGTTACTTTATGATTATTCAGGGAGTACGTAAAACTCAATTTTATAATGAGGTCGACGGAAAAAGATATTTGTAGGAGTCGGAATGTTTATCGGGTCATTCCTTTTTTATAGTTTTTATTTTCTCTTACAGCCCTGCTTGAAGAATTTAACTTTTGAACAATGAGTAAACAATATTTAAGAACTGTGTGAGACAATAGTTTGTAAAATAGATGAGCTGAACATCCTTAAATGTTATTAAGTGTTATCATCGGAATGTTGCATACAGTACAAAAATGTCAAAGTTTGTGTGAACAAATTGAAGATTTATTACAACTGTAAATTAATGTTGATTTGTTTTTATTAAAATTTGCTTTGCTACAAATTATGACAGATTTTTTATTTACATTTTCATATTGTAATTATTGATTGACAGATAAAATGGCAACTTTAGGTATACACATGTATGCTTAGTTGCCTATACTAAAATCGTTCAATAATAGAAAATCGTTTATTAATAGGGGTCATTAATGAAAGATTTTGTTTACGTTAATGTAAATCATAAATGCACGGTCGATGGAAAAATCATTAAAATTTATATAATCTTAATTCAACCCTAATTAATCATTGCAATATTTTATTCATTTATAGTTAGTTAGTGAAATGCTTCTTCCCTAATGTTACATTCCTGAAAGGTGGAATACTGATAGAGCAGATTGTGATCTTTTTGCATAAAGCTTACCTGCTTTGGCTTTTACTATAGGTTGCTAGTTTTGTAAGATCCCTGGGTATAAGAAGACCCAAGAATTTGTGGGTAAACGCGAGTGAGCAGGTCAGCAGCAGTCATGCAATTCCGACAAAAACTTTCTCGAAAAGAAACGGTTGTTCGTCTCAACTTCTCTTTTGGCACCAACGTCGAATACGAGCCAGAAGCGAAATCACCACCACACCATCCATTAGGTTATCAACAAAAAAGCAGACGATATTTTTAAGAATTCCTTGTTAGCGACTTTGTATCCGATATTGCATTGGAGTGGAGAAGAGCTTAGTTTTTTCGCTAATTCAAAACTATAAATGCCCAAAATACTGCCCCATATGTTGTTACACGTTTGTTGATGTAGAACAAGAATTGTTAGTTGCAGTTTGGAAAACCGACCCGTAGCTCCAATGTCGCAGAGTTGGTCGCCGGGGTAATTTATACAGATGTTAGTAAAACTTCAAACTGCTGTACCGAGCACCACGTACAAAATCCTTGTGAGTGCTCTTAGCCCGCAGGATACCTGAAAATAACAAACGAAGTCTTAAAACCAGAAACATATAATTATGGAGATCGTTATGTAGACATACAAGGTGAAACTATCTAGAGAGTAGTGAATATATTTAAAAACAATTAAAACAATAATAATCACAGGTATCAGATATTACAGTGCAACAATTGGCCCTAATAAGGGTAACGCCAGTAGTTTATATTTGCTTATAAATTCTTAACGCACGTATCAGCAAAATTAACAGTAATTGTTTGCTTGTATTGTAACGCCTATGTTCATTCGTAATTGTCGCTGGAACCTATATCTATGTTAAAAGTATTACTACATTACTGAAAGTTTTAGGGCGAATTGTCATGCGCATTTGGCGATCAAAGGGTAAGAAGAGTACAAAATGAAAGAAAATGATAAGAAAATGGATTAAATTAAAATCGTTAAAACAGAAATGAATTATGGGGTGAAAGGAAAAATATGGTGAAAGGTAAATATTTCCTCCTATAACTTTTATTTAAATGATTTGTTCTTTGTTGAGGTAGGTGCACTAAAAAATAATGGTTTTTTGGTGCCCCTTCTCAACGAAGAACAAATCATTAAAGAAAAATATGGTTTTGTGTAAAGTGGCGTAAGGTTGATTTATGAAGAAAATTGAAATTGAGTATAGAAAAAACAGGAAAAATTTTAAAACACTTCTGCTGAAGAACAATGTAATAACCTCTCAAAATATGAGCTTTAATTTCAGCAGGGTATAGTGCTAGTCAAGTAAAATCGATTAAAAAAATTAAGTGTTTTTAAATATTTAGCAGAAAAGTTTTAATACTCCTGATGCATTTGTTTCTTTACTTTATCATTCTTTATAAAGAGTTGTTTAAAAATTATAGACGAAGAGCTGAGACCAATGACACTTCAATAATTTTTTAATCAAATTTGGCAAATTTTTTTATTAAAATTTTACAATGTATTTAGCATCAACCGTGCTTTGCTAAATTTAATCTTCTTATTTCAACTCTAAGCATACTTGACTGATATGTGTTGATTACAGTATTGTTTAATACCTTATACTTAATACGAACATTTTTAATTTCTAAACTTGAAAGAAAAAATTAAGATGGATAGATATCTGATTTTTTTGGATCGATTTATACCAGGATAAGTGAACACACAACTGTATTTTTTCCAAATGCGAGTATCCGCCTTTTTGCTAATTACTATAATATACGTAACAATTTATTTCACTTTAAACTTTATCATTATAATTATGTCAATAACCAATTCGTTATTAAAAGGTATTTAGTATTTCGTTATTTTTTGGAATTCAATTTGCGTCTATACAAATTGTAATTTTTAAGCCTAAACAACTTGAAAAGTATGATAATTTATTCTTATACTTTTGAAAAATATTTCCACACACTCGCACACTTACATAACAAAACCAGAAAACTTTTGTGTTTCTTAAAAAATACTTCAATCTCTTATAGTGAATAAAACATTCAACAATACAGAGACAAAGATTTTTTCTTGTATCTTGACGTTTAGCTTTTACTATAAACTTCAGTTACAAAAAAAGCTGCAGTAAAATAATAAGAATCATAGAAATTTTTTTCTTAAGAAAGAAAGCATTTTCTTTTGATTTCAATTTTTAGTTTCTATTTGCTTTGGGAATTTTTCCATCAGTTGAGGGACTTGCCCGTCATCCACTAGTACTATAAAATGGAGATTTTAAATTTACTTTTGAGACAAGTAGAGTTTGAAAGTAATGTTTGTCATTAGACGTAGATATGAGGGTGTAATAAAGATTTTATCTTTAGTCGTGTTGACATAAATCCGTTTTCTATTTCCATTGAAATAAACTACGATTATATCCATTTATTTGAATAAATCATTATTTAAATTGATTTTTAAGGGTGCCCACATTTGTTTGTTTTCGTAGCATTAGTGATGATAGAACTGAACAAGTTTTAATTTTTATGGGTTCTTTATTGGCGTTTATTTATTCAACCGTTATACTCTAATTTCTGTATTACAGTTGACAAGATTTGAGTTAAAAAGACTTAGGTTTTACGTAGCATCGTTTGAGTTTTACGACTATACGTTATCTGTGGTTTTCGGTTTGTTAAACTGATTCTGTTTACGAGTTGGTAATACTACATGCGACTTAAAAAATTTAATCAATTGAAAACAATAGTGTAAAAAACGTTAATAAATCAAAGACACAACTAATATCGATAACTACAGTAAAAGTAATTCTCTAATTACTAATTTCTCAATTGACGTTAATACGACTAAGCATTCCTTTTCCGTAATCAAATACTACCTTTTAAATTTAATAAGTGACTTCTATTTTATATAACTGGCGCGTTTCTCGCCGTCTAAATATTAAGACTCAGGTGCGGAAACTAAAAAAAAATTCATAATTTGGAAAGCTTGGAAAGACGATAATGGCCGAAATATTAGCACGTCATTTACTTCATTTTCGAGAGGAATGAATACGCATGTTTTTATTTACCAAGCTTACAAAAAATATCTCAACCTTTGAGAAACTTAATTTTAACTCCTGCGTAATAACAAAATTAGAATTTTCTTCTTTTTGCATAAAAAATATAATTTCCCAGAAAACCAACAGTAGGCAACTCATCAAAATAAAACAGTAATGCGCTGGCAAGTGAGGAAGCACCATATTTACTAACTTTTCGCGTCAACATAACCTACTGAACACATGTAGATAAAGTACGGCACACATCAATCAACAATTATTTGCGTTAATCGATCAACCAAGCGCTTTTCACAATACCCAACATCAAATTCTGAGTCCATCGGAACATAGTCGTCACACTGGCACGCTCATACCAACTGTGCCTCCACAACGGGCGTGTACCAATCTACAAAGACACCACGTAGGTTTTACGTAGCATAACTTTGCCTCGTAATACTTGTTCGCTATCTGTCTTGTTGTAGTTTACCATTTATTTTTCAAACCGTTTTCTTTGTTAGTTTTGCTCGATAGTAGGTAGGGGCAGATTGCGATTATTGTTAATCTTAAGAGAGTCCTAGCCTTAGTAAACAAAGAAGACTTAATTTCGGAATTGACCACAATACAGCCAAGCACTCCTTTTCGATAATCAAATACCTGCTTCTAAATTGTGATGACGCAAGTTTGACAACACAAGTGTCGTAAAAAAATTGGGCACAAATTTGGCGATGCTTTCCAATAATTTTTCAGTTACGTTAGTAGGTTTTTGGAATCAACCGACAAACGGTTGTGGTTTACCATGTAACTTAAAAGAAGAGGTACAAATATCGATGTTTATTGAATCTTGTCACGAAAAAGGACCTAAATAATCATTAATTAGTTGTTTTGTAAATTTCTTTTGACACATTTGTGTTATGTTATAATTATAAGTGATTCCAGAAACGAAAACGGCGATGAAAACTTAAGCGACAATCATACAACATCGATACATTTATTTTCTTCAGAACTGCTAGTTGGTGATACAATTTTTTTGTAACCGTAAAGAGCAGCATCAAAATAATATACAAAATCAACCTTCCATTTATGCTCCACGTCGATAATGAAACTGTAAATTACAACACCATGATACACAATTTTCTTTAACTTTTAATTCACTTCACGTACTCCTCAATACTTTAGCTCTAAATTGTGTTCTTTATTGAATGAGTATCTAATAAATAATCCTAAGTAAAAAAATAAACATGCACGTTTCATTCCCATTAAAAAGGGAAAAACCGACCCTTCTCCTTGAGAGAGTTTTTTTAGCATTAGGAAGCTGCTTCAGCCTTTAGTTGCTGGCAACAGTTACGTACTCATAAGAGTGAGAAAACCCCTGAAAAACTTACGGCGGACCAGACGACACTGGTGGGAATCGAATCCGAGTTTCTTTAATGGTAAATGAGCGTGGTAGGGAATTATACCACTTGTCCACATCCCTCGGTTCCTCAGTAAATTTCTCATTGAATTAACACACACCGCTTACAGAATTATTAATGTGTTACCGCCCAATTGGAACGGTAAGGGCGGAGCCAATAGAGATACAATTAGCGACCGGTTAGGGATAAATATAAAGGTCCCGGATTGAAGAATGTATGTGCGGCATCTGAGTCTTGTTGTCCGCTAAATCGCCACAGCTGACTTCCCTAGCGCTTCAGTTCGTGCTGCACCAAACTACCACTCCACGTCCCGCTGTAATCTGCCGAAACTCCACGCCCCGCTCCAATACACCGCTTAAGTTTTAGTATAGTCTAGTGTGAAATTGTGATACAGACGTTTTAGAGCTATTATACACTAAATGAACTGTAATTCCACACCTCGGTAACAAAAGGCGCCCAACGTGGGACTGGCAGTCCACCTTGGTAATAAATGATTTTAAGTATTAACGTCAAAAAAACGCCAGTGGTAGTACACACAAAACATAATGGATTGTTCAGATAACAATTTTGTTCCAAACTTTATTCACACCCTGTACATTTATTTTTTTTACTTTGGAATAGATTATTTGATATTCTGAAAAACTAGCGACAATTAATTTTCATTATTTAAGGGTAGTTTAAATCAATAAATTCAATTGTATTTATCAGCGTTAATAAATTCAAGATTTTTACGAAAAATGCTTACACAAAATTGAGTTAAATTACAGTTCAACCTATAGAGAGGCCCATAAAATATTATATACGCTCTCACATAATAAAAATATATGATAAATATTTTTTTAAATTGTCATTCGCAATCCCTAAGATATTTGTTTGAAACTAAATCTACACGTTTTTAGGCGTTCAATATATAATGCAATGCCTTTATGTTTGCCTGTTGTCTGTCGGAAACAGTAGAAAAAAAATGAGGGAGTGGTAAATCTTTACCGAATCGAAGGGTGGAAATGAATGTTAGAAACAGTTTTCTCTTTCTTTGTATGCCATAAATTTGCGTTCCTTTTGCACTGGTTTTTCTTTGGATTAGAAAAATGATTTTAACACGAGGTTTCATTGTGTGCGTATTTTTATGTAACAATGAACTCGATTTGTTCGATTCTGGTAATTCAGATGAAAATAGTAATTTGAACTCTATAAATGTTTAATTAATGGAGAATTAAGGTGTTTCATATTTAATTGCATTACATGGAATTTGAGTAATGCATAATAAATGGTTGTAATCTAACATAATACATTTTAAATTTGCGTAATTTAAGCAAAACCCGAGATATTTTATTCAATCAATAATCGATAAAGCTTTTAAGAAGAAATTACTAAATTAGAATAATAGTGACTAATAGGGACCCCTGATAAAATTCAGGTATTTGGACGAAATTTATCGCGAACGTATTGAGTTTCGTAACCGAAACCCAATTAAAGTGACATTTGACTGAAAAAATGTTTAATATTTAATTTTAATCGGCAATTTAACCCTCAAATAGTATATGCATTATACATATTGTTCGTTAAATTTTATTTAAATAAATATGTTCTTGACAGGAAAACCTGGGATCGCACGATTATGATACATACTCGCTTACCTCGACACCAACGAGATACTTTCTGTAGATTCCCGTGCAATATAATGTTAATTTTCACTATATTGTGTTTATTATTTACATAATATTGTGTTGTTATCCAAAATTGTGCCTAAATATTATCTTCTTTCTCCAGTGGTCTTCCATCTGGGCTACTGGACACATTTGTTAGGTACATTTTATAGACATTCCTTCAAAATAAGTCAGAAAATCACCCCTTCATTTATGACATTTGATAAGTAACACCCTGTATAATAGGAATTATTATTATAAATTGATTTTGGTTTTTAACAGCTGTTATTCAGTGACGCAGAATGTTTGGAAACGAAACAGTTAATAATTTTTTAAATAGTTTTAATTAATTATTATGTTAATACAAAAATAATATTCTTAACAGTTAAATATCGACCTTTAGGAACTGGTTATAATTATATGGGCAGCGCAAAGATCACCATACTCAATAAGAAAAGAGTTTATCTTTCCTTTGCCCATTACCGTGAGTATGGTCATCTGTTTGGACGAGGGACTTGCTTTTATTGTTTAACCCCAGAAAAGCAAACCTTATAAAACCCGTACCTCAAAGTAAGATATGAGAGCCTTAGTTTTGCTCATTCAACGGATTGGCTACCCCACAGGACTTGCTGATAAAATGGAAGCATTGCTACAATCTACACTTTTGTGGGACCAAAATATTGGACAACTGTAAATGATAAACAAGGTTAGAGAAAGACTTTTAGTGGAGATTGCACGAGGAAATCGTTTGGAATACGGAAAAAAAACAGTTGCGGATATGGGAAGGAGCAGGAACTGTCGCTCCTCGAATGTTTAAGGCCCAAGGGAACGATTCAGATACTGTGGCATTTAACTTTGCTGCAAAATACTTGTTTGCTACCCGTCTCGTTGTAGTTTACCACTTATTTTCTAAGCCGTTCTCTTGGTTAGTTTCGCTCGATAGTAGGTAGCGATTATTGTTAATCTTAAGAGAGTCATAGTCTTATAAACCAAGTAAACTTAATTTCGGAATTGACCACAATACAGCCAAGCACTCTTTTTCGATAATCAAATACCTGCTTCTAAATTGTGATGACGCAAATTTGACAACACAAGTGTCGTAAAAAAATTGGGCACAAATTTGGCGATGCTATCCATTAATTTTTCAGTTACGCTAGTAGGTTTTTGGAATCAACCGACAAATAGTTGTGGTTTACCATGAAACTTAAAGGAAGGAGTACAAATATTGATTGTTACGTAAAAGGACCTAAATATTCATTAATGAGTTGTTTTTTTTTTATTTCTTTCGACACATTTGTGTTATCGACCTTTGGAGACTGATTATAATTATATGGGCAGCACAAAAATCACCATTCTCAATAGAAAAGAGTTTATCTTTCTTTTTACCCATTACCGTGACGTATGGTCACATATCTGTTTGGACGAGGGACTTGCTTGCATTGTTTAACCCCAGAGAAGCAAACCTTATAAAACCCTTACCTCAAAGTAAGATATGAGAGCCTAAGTCTTGCACATTTAATGGATTGGCTACCCCACAGGACTTGCTGATAAAATGGAAGCATTGCTACAATCTACCCTTTTTGTGGGACCAAAATATCGTTTGGAATACGAAAAAAAACTGAGTTGAAACTGATTGACAGTGAAACTGCACACAAAACTCGATCGACAAAACAATGGAAGACGTAACGAATAAGGATGCAGTAGGAGTTTGAAGAATTAGTACCCGGAGATATAGTTAATTGAAAGACACTGTCAGATTAATTCTTTTCTTCAACAAACAAGCTAGACCCCAGGAGCTCAAAGCTTGTTTTATTCTATGCCCGTTTGATTATACATTCCAGAACTTGTCAAATATTTTATATGCCAAACCTTTTACCATGCTGTAAAATATCGAAACATGTACTTTTCTGGAAAATCGCGCACACCATGCTAATAGCCTGTTACTTACGTTAGTTGTAAGAGTAACGGTTCTTTCCGATTTTAAAACTGTCGTATGCTTAAAGCAGAAAAAGAATTCAAAAGGCAAAAGTTTGCAAAAACTTAAGAGGGCACAGTATTTCAAATTACAAACCCTCAAAAGGAGATTGCTAATCAGCTGGTATGAATGATTAAAGAAATACCGGGGTAATATAACCGCTAAATATTAAAGCGTGCCTTTACTCTAACTAGCTAAAAGTAATAAAACGCAACTCGTTTGTGAAATTAGAGATGTTAAAGACATTACCTCTGTTTCATTTATATTTTACTCATGTATAGTCAGTTAGTGGAAGGGTAGTCATCGGTATTTGAAAGGACATCAAAGTTTACCACCAAGCTACATGTACTTAAATCGTTTTAATTAGTCTTTCTATGACGATACTTACTCATTTGCAACATCTGTACCTGCTCGTTGGTGATTTTAATGTTCATAATAATGACATTACCAATTTTTTTGCGTACACATATCACTTACACACGGAGATTTAAACTAAACCTAAACTTAAACTAGGATGAAAGGGTAAGTACCTCCCGCAAACCCAAAAGGTCTTTTGTGTCGTCCGCGACAACCGTTCTAAATAAAGCGCCCAAGCCCGTATTGAGCTGATTAAAACAAACGTTCGGTTGAGGAGTGTACACCGAATAAAAAGTTTCTTAAATATTAGAGATCAAACCGTTTTATGCCATATGTACTTGAGCTTCATACGCATTATTATTATGAATAAGTGGCTTAATACTAAAACTTAGCTGTAATCGGTAGAATGTAGTTCCGAAAATGAAGGTATTCTGGTAGCGACGATATCGACAGGTTGGGAAAGTTAGATAGTCTCAGGGATTCCTCTTAAGGAAGATGTGCGGAAAAAGAACAGAAGCCGATTGACTCTCTCGCTGAAGGTATGCAGCATAACCAACCCCTGTAAACGTGGTATCCACCGGTTATCTGCAGCTTAATTAATGCGAAACCGTGGTGTTGTCTTTCATTGATTGGGAAGGTTCTTAATCAGCCACTCCAGCACCCTCAAGAGTTATCGAAGTGCAATACACAACGAAAACATAAGGTCAACCGCAACGTGCTAAAAGCATACGTAGCAATTAGAATTAATACAAACGGGAAGGAAAAGAAAGACAAAATGTACTCACAGTGAATTTAGCCGAATTAAACTTAAACACCAATTTGAATTGGAAATCTTCATGCGCGCCAAATACGACTTTCGTCGCAACATACTACTCGCGACACACGTTTTAAGACGGCTCACGACATACGTCCTACATTCGAAAAATAAAACCGTAACATTTTGATGACCTTTTTCAAGGTGAGAAATAGCGGATTGAAGGTCAGAGTTAAAGAGATCATGCAGATCCAACGTCGATGTATGTCCAAATACCGTTTACCTGCAGCACTATCCTCTTAAGGAAACTCCCCCTCAAATGATAATTCCAATAGAAAATCCAAAGTGAATATTGGCTGATCTTCCTTTAATTTAAACTTGTTATACCGACATAAACTTGAAGTATAAGCCCCGATAACACATCCGTAATAATGATTTAATAATGAAAATGTATCATACGAATAAATAAATAAATAAAAAACAATAGGAAGGAAGCATAAACGCGGCGACGACCCCCTCTTACATGTTATTACCATGTAACGTGGGTTGCCGAGTATAAGGCACCTACTATTTCATCAAACCGAATTTAAATTAGAAAAGGAGAGAGAAAAACTCGTTACAAAGCCTTATATCGATTCTCAAATCAAATAAGGAACAGACTATTCGCCTGGTATGTGAAATATTAATACATTTATTGTGTCGGTACATAATCGCTGAAAAACATTTAACGGTGATTTTTTTGATTCACAGACACAGTATACCTACTAACTTTCAGTAGCCACGCTTCATGTTT
Source organism: Abscondita cerata (assembly GCA_030710515.1). Lineage (NCBI taxonomy): Eukaryota > Metazoa > Arthropoda > Insecta > Coleoptera > Lampyridae > Abscondita > Abscondita cerata. The sequence goes on from JALBCR010002302.1 coordinate 439,121, forward strand.
TATTCAAAAAGTAATATGCAAAAAAATGCACCTCTTTCAAAATGGCGTACAGCTATCACCTGATTCGTGTTATTTGTGTTTTTGTGGCATTAATTCAACATTATTAATTGACCTAATTAGTTTCCACTTCAACTACTTTTTAGTTCAGCATTTATTAATTTATTTATTTGATTTTTTTTTGTTACGTTTATTATGCAAACTGTTAGTATACAAACAATAAACATAAGTGATGATTGTTACAGTATCATGGTAGACGTGTGTTCCAATAAACACAAACTCTATATGTTAGTTATAAATTTTAATAACGTATCTTCTGTTAAAATTACTTCTGGTGAATTAACAATTACCTGTAGTGATCTCACTAACCGTTTACCAAGTCTAATGGCGTTTTTTGTTTTAACTTTCTAGTCTGCTTGCTGTTAACTAATAGGCTGATACCTAATGTATTTGGATGCACTTCGAGATGTTGTAAATATGTTACGGTTTATTTGTAAACTAACTCCAAAAATATATATATATATAGCAGTGCTAGAAGGCCTGGCCGGCAGCTCCTCTTAGTCGGAAGTGGTCGTGGGCTTATTGAGAATCGTTCAAAATAAAGGCTTCTACACTGCACGAAGAATTTATAAGGCGTCACATAGGATTACGTATAAGAGATATCTAGAGCCACTAGAAACTCGTAGACACAGAAACAAACCGTACGTGGATAGAAATATGTATATCATTATAGCGACTAGAGTTCAATTAACACACATAGAAACACATCGACACAACAATAGATAATATCATTTAAAATTAATAGCAAAATATAGTTATAAAATAGTAATAATTTACGAGACCTAGTTAAGGCACGAATAATATATCGAGGCTCAAACGCCCTAAATAGGTTAGCGTATTACACACCTTTGACAGTCGTAGCACCGATTTTTCCATTTTTCACCGAGTTCACGTGGAAAATATTGTTTGGAATGTACTTGAGAACAATTACGGAGAGTACCGGAGCTTGGCCGATTATTTTAATAGTTTCAAAGCGCACAAAATTAATCAGGTACTTGAAAAGATCTTTCTAGTTTACAAAATTATCTATACAGCGCCAAAAAGGTACGTTGCTAAACTCACGGCCACGGTATGTATACATAGAACGCGACAAAATGTATGAATGACATGCATAAAAGAATTAACTTAGGTTGTATAAATAGGAAGTCTTCGGTGTTCGACAGTTAATGGGCAGATGTGACAGCTTCCGTATCCAAATCTAGTATTTTATTATCCAATGAAGAAAAGGAAAACCAAGATGGACTCCGTTGATAACAGTTACTGGGCTGCTCACAAAGAACCAGATAACAGGCTTATCTTGGGTAGTGTCCTTAACCAGAAGGCGGTCCCAAGTTAGGTTAAACTTCCAACGGTGGTGATAATACCAGTCCCACTTCAACATTTTGTAATTTTCAGATTATTATCCTAGCCAGCATAACCAGAATTAGAGATTCATTGATTAATTAACACGGAGTACGTCTGCAGTGACCAGCAAAAGAAGCCAAAGGGGAAAACCCACAAAAAGAAAAAAAAGGTGCCTGCAATTAATCAAACCCGTGATAGCAAATATTTTATTAAAACAAAAGAAAGTAAAAAAGGTACTTACACAGGAACAGTAGTCTAAGACTTATTCCCTAATTTGAATGGGATGATTTTACTTTAATCTATATTACAAAGCACATGTCTAATTTCAATTTTTAGACAACATTTTCCATGTACACCTTTTTACTACAGTGAGCAAATAGGAAATGAGATATAACTTTTGCGAGCAAATGCAGATAAATTATCAGAACTGGTAATTTCAAATAACTAAAATCCCCAGAAGATTTTTCAACACAAACATTCATATTCAAACGCATGAGTGTAAATACGGCTGTATACTGTAGGGAGAAATTGGTCTATAAATCAATTATTTACGAAATAATACCGTCACAAGTATATTGCACTACACTCTTTGATCACCTTACTCACGGGAGGTACTTCTAAATCTTAGTAAATGACTTTGTTTGTCACAAACCAGGGCGCATCTACTATGGCGAAGAACTTTCGATTGAAATCTCTCTATGGTGGCAATGTTGGAGTTTGAGGTTGTTTCCCAAAGCTGTAGCTCACTGGTCCATATTCGTTTGATGATTGAGTTATACGCTAAATGTTTATTGCGTAGAGACAATTGAGATTTACGTCCGAAGAAGCAGTGATGCTTGCGAAATTTTGTGCATAGCTGTTTTCGCTTCTTCCATATGTGAGTATACCATGTCAAACCCTTATCTAGGTACATACCTAAATATTTAACGTTGTTTGCTGTGGTTACAGTTTGGTTGCATATTGTTACTGGAGCTGCTTGTCCATGGCATTTTGTAAATAAAATGTATGTTGACTTCGTATCATTTATTTTAATGCACCATTTTTTTGTCCACTGTTCTATTTTCCACGTATTCTTTAAAATACTGATTTTTAAGATCTATTAATAATTGTTTTAGATGTATCTCTGCCATATTGTAGTTTGTTTTATGTTGCGGATTTCGTCGTTGTTGCTTGATTTTTCTGAGCCGTCTTTTTTCGACGATTTTCTCACGAATGTTTAACGTTTCTGTTTTTGAGTTAGCGTTGGGGTAGCTTCCCAGGCCGCTTTCTGGATTATTCTAGTAAAGGTTTCTACTCCTACTTCGAGCTCATACCTTGTTTTTAATGACACCTTAAGGTTCTTTAAAGAATTCCCAGTCTGTTTTTCGGTTATGCAGTTTTAGCGGTTCTTCTTTCTGTTGTAATGGTGAGTAGATGGTTGCTATTATGGGAGTATGATCCGATGCAATGTCCTCATTTGATTCGATAACAAAGAAATCGAAGCAATCTAGTAACTTACTTAAATTTACTGGCCATTATGTCGGTTTGCACGTAGGTAAGTTACGCAAGTGGAGTTCTTCCATTATTTCTTAAAGTAATTTACCTCCTCCTGGAGCTGTGAGTCTTGATCCCCAGTTAGTATGCTTTGCGTTATAATTAGTTCCTGCTAGAAATCTGTTTCCCAGTTGATTAAAATAGTCTACAATCGCTTTTTTGTTTGCTGGATAATTAGGTTGGCAAAACGCTGCGGATATTGTTATTGGTCGTAGCCAATCTTCTACGACAATACTTGCTGCTTTATTTGATGACACTACTGTTTATTTAATTTTATAATTACTTTTAGTTTTATCACAGGATACATACTAATATGCCTAAAGGAATTTCGGTGTATGCTTAAGCAATCAAAAGTTGGTTATCATCTCGGAAATTACATGACTCAATCATAAAATAATTTTTGTGATGAAGCAAAGTAATTTAGATAACAGATTATTTAAACCGTATCTTCTAATTGTTGTTGTTTTTCATGCAGGTGTAAGCAGTAGGTTCATAGACCCAATTTATTACAAGAAGTCAAAACCACTTTACATAAGTATTATTGAGTTTGTAGTAATAAAGATTTCAAGAATCAAATGTTCATGAACGGTTTGAAGAATTGTTTATTTTCAGAAGCAAGCTTTTGATCAATTGTGCTTTGTAAGTAAGCAAATATAATTATCTTAAAAACCACATTCGACATATATACTATGTGTATTTCAGGAATCATATTGCACTGATTAAATTATTTTAAATAATAGAAAATTTTATTTTGAATCGAAATATGATTATTTAAAATTTATGGTAAATCTTTCTATTTAAATCAAACGTTAAATTAAATGATTATGACTTAAGATTTCTAAAAATAGATGTACATTTAATTTAATAAAATAATTTGATTTGTGTTGTGTAAACAAATCTGTTCGTTTAATTAATTAATAAAAGTAATGTTAAATAGTTTTAGTTGTCATTTGTAGCATCGAAGTGTTCCTGTTTGTACAAAATGATCCTTTGCTTATACAACAAACTAAATAATAAACTAAAACATTTACCACATTTTTATAAACCTCAATTTAAATCATATTTACATTCTAATTGTCATTATAATTATGTTCCTACACTTAATAATTCTAGAACAACATTTGAATTTCATAAAAATATATTTAATAAAACTAATGTTAATTTCAGAAATTCTGAGTTAGAATTATTAAACAAAGGACTAAAATTTGCTCCACAATTCAAATGTAACAATTTGATGTTGAATGAATTTAAAGCAACAATTGAAAATTTTAGTGATTACAAACCTTTAATTAATACTCAAATTAAGAATATCTGTTCAATTATTCCAAAAGATAATCATAATTTTAACCAAAAAATAGTCAAATCTGTCGAAATTAATACAATTAATTCAATTAAAGAAAAACTTTCTAAAAGCAGATAAAGGTAACTGCATGGTAATTCTCGACAAAAATTAATATTTAATAAAACCAATTCATTTCTTAACTCATCTGAATTCACAAAATTACAATGAATTTAATTTACTAACTTCCAAAATATTTTCTGAAACTCAAGAAACATTTAGTTTCTTTATATACAAACATCAAAATCTCAAACCCAAAAATTCCAAATTTATACTCTTTACCTAAAATACATAAAACCAAGCATCGTATTAGACCAATAGTTAATTACAAATCTTCACCAACATACTTTATTTCTAAATTTCTATCTCACATTATCTCAAAAGAAATTAATTTCAAACTATCTTATTCTATCAAAAACACAATTAAATTAGTAGAAAACTTATCTAAATTAAAATTAGAACAACAAAAATCTTTAACTTTAATATCTTTTGACATCGTTAACCTCTATCCTTCTATACCACCAGAAGAAACCATTCCTTTAGTATCCAATTATTTACATGATAGTGAATTGCCTAACTTGATAGTTTCAGATATAGATAAATTACTTAAATTTTGTTTAAATAATCAATTTTCACTTTCAACAATCAATTTTTAAACACGAAAAAGGACTACCAATGGGTTCTCCTCTTTCACCTATTTTAGATGAACTATTTATTAATAATTTAGAACTTAATTTTATTTCCAAAAATTCTATTTTTAATAAAAATATTTTATTCTGGAATAGATACGTTAATGACATTCTTTGCGTTTTCGAAGGTTCTACATCAGAAATTCGTGTTTTTCTAAATTTCTTAAATAATTTACATCACAGAATTAATTTTACTTTAGAAATTTCTCAAAACAATTGTCTTCCTTTTCTAGATACGTATATTTGTATCGATTCAAATAATTCTATTAATTTTGACATTTATAGAAAACCTACAACTACAGTTCAAACAATTCCTTTTCTTCAAATCACCATTTTTCACAAAAACTATCAGCGTTCTACTTTCTTTTCATCCGTTTATTCAACATACCTCTATCAGAAACAAATTTTAAAAAAGAATTAGACACAATTTTTGCATATTGCTCATTTAAACCAATTTCCATTCAAAATTATTTTAAACATTTTTAATAAATTTAATTATGTACATAATTTAAAAAATCTAACAACATTAATTCCAATTAATGAAAAACCAAAAAATAAATACATTTCAATTCCTTTTATTCCTAAATTTATTAACATAATTAAAGATCTGAATAAATTAACTGATTATAAATTTGTCTTCAAAGCTCCTACCAATTTAGCTAACATTTTTTCACAAAATTAAATATGAATAATAGTCTTGAATCAAGCGGCATATACCAACCACTATGCTCTTGTAACAAAATATATATTGGTAAAACTAAAAGAAATTTTACAATTCGATTAAAAGAACATATAAGATCTAATATTCTTATAATTTATAGATGCAATTAAATCAACTTTCGCAAAACACATTATCCAAAACAAACATAAACATTTAAATCATTCACTCATACATCCTTTTAAAATAACTATTAATTATAATAGACAAATTTTAGATAAATTAGAAAAATATACATTAAAACAACAAATCCAAATTTAATAATCAATGATCAAACAAATTTTGACGATCTTACATTAAATTATCAAACAGAATTTTTATGTTCTTAATATTAATTTAATTAACTCCAGATTCAAACATTTTACATACCTAGTTTATATTTTAAAAAAAAACCTTTTATTACAAACCAATTCATGTTTTTCTAAATTTCCATGAAAACCAAATGTCATATTTAACGTTTGGATAAAAAAATATTTTTGTATTCTGAAGATGACTCATAATAATTTTTGAGTTGAAACTATAGTCAATAAATAATAAATAAATAACTAATATTGGATTGCTTAAAGCGTAAATAATTTATATAAATAGTTGATTGTTTGCTGATACAGACATGTGTGTTACAATTATCAAGGTGACTACAAATGTGAAACGTGTTAAAGGTAAAAACATTGTGGGCGTTGGAAAGAAAGCGAGTGACTGAAAAAAGAGACACAAGTGTAAGTGCTGGAAGACAGACCCGGCTCAAGGCATAAGCAAACGATGTATCGCATCGGGGCGCTTTTCTTTAAGGGGCGCCAAAAACCAGAAATGAAAACGAAATTAAATACCTTCTATATGAAATATTTAGTTGTTATAAAATTTGAACTGTTATCTTTTTTTAATAATGACCATCAAAAATGAGCAAAAGTAGAATTGAATGAATGCAAACATCAACGTTCAGTTTGACTGAAAATGCACTTCTCACGTTCATTTTTATTCATTTATATTTTCAATGATTCATAGAAACTGACTGGTGATTTCTACGAAACATCATTTGAACTAAAGTGTGTTTATATTTCGTGGCGGGTGATTATTATGTAATATAATCCCAACCCAAACAAACTAAGATAGCACAAATATAAAGAGTGCAAACGTACAGATTCTCACAAGTTCATATAAGTAGTGTAGTGCTACTGAACTCTTCTTACTGTTGTGTTAAGTACCTATCGTATTTATTAAAAAAACAACACGGATTATTTTGATGTTTGTAGTATGAGCAGGTATTCAAAAATTTTGAATGTCTTGTCTTATTATGTTTTGTTGTTTAAATTTTAATTAAAATGGTTGCAAAAAGAAATTGTCGGGGGCGGCCAACCGAAAAAGGAAAGCCGTAAGAGAAGAAAAAAAAACAATTATTTAAATTTTTGAAAAAGACGAAAATGATCAAGTAGTGCAAGACACATCTGCAGGTGAAAATATTTTTCACCGGAACGACAGCTGTCTGGATCAGATCTTCAAGCAGGACCATCATCTCCTGCGTCAGTCCCAAGTATAAATGACATAATCGCCGACACCAGGACCAGCAGTTTTCAATGTGCCGATCCGGCAACATAGCCCGAATATATTAGTAACAAAATTTCTTAAAATTATCATAGAACATGGACCGAAACAAGTGAAACAACAATCATATTTGAAAGACGAAAGCGGAAGAAGCTTTAGTAATAGGTATTATAGTAGAAAACTGGCAATTGATGATAGTGTCCCAAGAACCTGGGTAGTTTATTCAAGTAGTGTAAATAAGGTTTACTGTTTTTGCTGTAAACTATTTAGTGATGAAAGGAGTGTAAAATTATGCGGTGAAGGTTTTTCAAAGTGGCAAAATCTTTCAAAAACGCTTAGTTCTCACGAAACATCCAAATCACATCTTAATAGTTTTATCAAGTGCACAGATTTAAAAAAAACTTTACAAAACTATACAGGAATAGACAGCAAACTTGAGGAAGCTTACGAATCTGAAAGGCGTCACTGGCGAGCAGTACTAGAAAGAATTGTTGAAATTATAAAATATCTTGCTGGGCAGTGCCTAGCTCTACGCGGGAGTTTAGATACTATTTCTACAAATAACAATGGAAATTTTTTAAAATTGGTCGAACTGTTTGCTAAATTTGATTCTGTTATGGCAAATCATATAAGTAGGATTCACGACAAACATACACAAACTGTTCATTATTTAGGAAAAAAACATTCAAAATGAAGTGGCCTTGATTTCAAAACAAATTTCACAGAAAATTATTCAAATCATAACAGATGCTAAATATTTTTCTGTCATTTTAGACTGCACTCAGACATCAGCCATACCGAGCAAATGACGATCATAGTAAGATTTGTTCATAAAAATGAACAAAATATATTTACTGTAGAAGAACATTTCTTGGGATTTGTAGAAATCGCTGACTCTACAGGGAAGGGCTTATCAGAGTCTCTCTTGAGGACTCTTAAAATAATTAAAACTAAATTTCAATAATTTACGAGGCCAGGGGTACGATACTGGAATACATGAAGGGCAAAAACAATGGAGTAGAAAGACATATTCTAAATTTGAACCCCAGGGCGTTTTACGTCCCCTGTTCAGCACATACTTTAAATTTGGTTATAAGCGATGCCGCTAAAGTTAACGCAGAAACATAAGCTTTTTTAACACTATTCACGAATTATACAAGTTCTTTAGTGCTTCAACCAAACGATGGAATGTACTCGAAAACTATCTAACCAAAAAACTCTTAAACCTTTATCAGCCACTAGGTGGGAATCAAGAATTGACGCCCTGGAACCACTCAGGAATGACATCGGGAATATCTTAGATGCCTTGATAAATATTTCTGAAAGTACTGAGTTTGATAGCGGAACAAAACATGAAGCAAAAGCTTTCGCATTTAACTTAAAATCGTACGAGTTTGCATGCTCAGTCGTAATCTGGTATGATGTATTAAGCAGAATAAATATAGTAAGTAAATGCTAGAAAATCCTAATATGGATTTAAGTAGCTCCCTTGATTTTTTAAAAAATCTAATAACATGTATTCAGAGGTTTCGAACGGATGAACACTTTGATGTCATACTTGAATCTGCAAACAACTAACTGAACAGTTGAGACTCCCCCCAATTTAAGGACTCCGTACTAAGAAGACGAAAAAATACAGTTTAATTATGAACACCCGGACGAAATACCAACAGATCCGAAGTGTAACTTTAAAGTGTAATTTTTTTTCCCCATTTTCGACACCGCTTTAAATTCCCTTAATGAGAGATTTGAACTTTTAACAGAACACGTTTCAAAATTAGATTTCTTGTAGAGCCTTAAAAAGTCAATGACCAGGATGAAGAAAATGTTAAAAAAACTTTGAGAAAATCTGGAAAACGTTTTAACTCTTTGAAGTACGGTGGGACAAAATCTAACCATAAAATTATACTGTCTAAACGTACGCTGGGACAAAATATAACCCACTTAATATATGCAGGGTTTCTTCATGTCCAGCAGTACGAATTTCGTCCCGTTTATGTTGGTCCCTTGCTACTGGTCACTGCTACTACTGTAACCACTCACAGTCCAGCAAGTTAAAATATGGGATAATTGCATTGTATTAAGTGTAGCTGTGACACGGCCTGAGATTCTGTTGCAACTAAATGTGAAATTTTGCTACATAAAACTAATAAAATTGAATAATTATTAGCCACGTTAGTGAAAATACCTTAGGTAAGTTGTTTGCATTGATATAGTAATACAAATGTGCCATTTTGTGGCTAAACTGTACAAAAATATCGCGGGTTATATTTTGTCCCACCACACAACATAATACCGTATCTTTTCAGTAATGGCGCGAAGATCATTTCTAGAACCGTTACCGTTCAAACTAGTTGACATGACAGAAGAGCAGTTTTATGATGTAATAGATGGAATTGAGTCCGGAAAAGATGTTTTTGCAAATATACCATCAGATATTGGCTCAGAAAATGACAGTGAAGCAGATGAGATGGAAGAAACCAACATGGAACCTGAATTTGACTTCGAGACAGAAAATGCAGTTTTGTCAGATGTGTATGAACCAGAAATTAATGGGGATGTGTGGGACCCAGAAGACTTACTACCTTTATCACAACTGATAAAACCCAAGGCGGTAAACTGGACTAAAGCAGACACAATTGTTCAACCTGAAAATTTCACCGCTTTATCTGGTGTTGCTCAATTTGTCAAGGACCTTGAAAATCCATCGCCATATAATCTTTTCAATCAATTCATTACAAACATTACGTTTTTCAAACAAATCTGTATGCTGAACAGAATTACCAGCAAAGCAGGAAATCTTACATTCAGACAGAGTTACCTGAAATAAAGACGTTCCTTGCAATACACTTACTGATGGGTATGAAGAAGTTGCCGTCATACAGAGATTATTGGAGTACCAAGCCTGACTTTCATAATCCTTGTATTAGCAGACTGATGAACGTCCATCGTTTTGGATGGTTACTTAGCAAAATTCACCTAAACGATAACAACTTAATGCCCAGAAGAAATTCTAACAATTATAATAAGTTGTACAAAGTTAGCCCTTTTATAGATATGATAAGAGAAAATGTTTAAAAGTGTTTTTACCATCATGAGCACTTGGCTATAGACGAATCGATGATAAAATTTAAGGGCCGCACTAGTTTGAAACAATATCTTCCAAAAAAAAGGGGTTACAAGGTCTAGATGATTTGTAACGAAACTGGGTATTGTTTGGATTTCGAAATTTATACGGGGAGAAAAGAAGGTGAAGTAGAAAAATCGTTAGGGGCCAGAGTTGTCAAACAGTTTGCTTCAGTGCTAAAAGAAATTTTTACAAACTATATTTTGACAATTTTTTTTTGTCCATGAAACTAATGGAAGACCTATTACAAAGAAAAACCTATGCATGTGCAACTGTAAATATAAACAGGAAAGGTTTGCCAAGTTTTGTGTCAGAATAGATCAATGAAAAGAGGAGACATCGAATGGTTGTGCAGCACTACGGGAATTTGTTCTTACAAATGGAAAGATAAGCTAACAGTCTATTTATTGTCAAATTTTCATAGCCCCGAAAACAAGACTGAGGTCAAACGCAAAGCCAATGATGGCACTATTACATATGTACCTTGTCTGGCCGTCTTTGTTGATTATAACAAGTTTATGAATGGGGTGGATAAATTTTACCAAATGCGAGCAGTATATGGAGTAGACCGTAAGAGCAAGAAGTGGTGGCACAGGATCCTGTTTTTCTTCTTAGACGCTGCGGTTGTAAATTCTTATATTCTATACAAATTGCTGGACCTACCAAAGTTGTCAATGAAAGACTTTCGGGGGCAGATTGTAGAGGAGCTTGTGGCAGACAAATTAGTCTCATCCATAGCTTTGCCAGTACAGCTAACTATACCAATTAAAAAAAGGAAGCCTTGTCAAAGTCAATATGTGCGATTTGCCTAAAGCGCACATCAGCCAGTACGTACAGGTCGTAGAAGTTGTAGCTCTAAGGAATTTGAGACTAGGACTAACTGGTTATGCAACGTATGTAACGTACCATTATGCTTAGGAAAGAATAAAACTTGCTTCCAGTCTTATCATACTAAGTGACAGGTATCAATTATTACATTTTTATGACTAACCAGCATATTTTTAGTTTTATATGATTTTTTGTACTCAAGTATGGTCGGTTAAATTTTGGACCGCCTCTTTTTTTAAGGTTACAAAATTTAAAATTCATCTGTTTTAGGATATAAGCTTAGATTAGTCCATTATTAGTACTTTTGTTGAATAAAAATGTAAAAAAAATCGAGAAAATTAATCTGTACCTCTAGGGGTTTAAAAACCTGTAAATTTCCGTACCTCAAAGAGTTAACGGATAGAGAAGAAAAAGACATTGTTGGAAGTGAATTATTCAACGAGATTCAACTTTTAAAAGATATTTTAAAAATTGCAACTTTGGTAATCCGTTAGATATATTGCAATACTTCTATTCTCAGGAACTGGACACTGTTTTTGTTAATTTTTTCATTGCGTTACGAATTTTCCTAACGCTCCCGGTTTCTGTAGCAACTGGCGGGAGGTCTTTTTTACCATTAAAGATAATAAAAAACTACTTAAGGTCCAGTATCTGTCAGGATAGACTAGGGGGATTATCCATGTTAGCAATTGAACACGATATTTGCAATATAATAGACAGTAGTTCCATTATAGATGAATTTGCTAGTTTAAAAGCAAGAAAAGTGCATTTGTGAAAACATTTATTTTGGTTTTTCTGAATTAGCATTATGTTTCATTACTTTCATGTTTGACATTTGGTTTTATTTGAAATAAATGTAGGCATATTTTATTGGCAATTAAAATTAAAATCTTTTTTTTAAATATTTGTTGTTAAATGCCAATTTGGATAGCCATGCCAGCGGCGACGCGCGTAGAGTTCAGCCGTGTGGCAATCGGCATAGGCTGCATTCGCGACTTTTAGAGGCTCCTGTGGACTCTGGTTTTTACCAGTTTGAACTAGTGAACACTTATTTTGTTCGTTTTTTAAAGATCTGCAACTTTCTCAGCAACGGTATATTCCTATATATTAAGCGAAAAGAGATAAACGCGAGAAACCACAACCAATAACTTTTTTCACCATTCACATGCTAAAACTTGATAAATTTATATACATATATTGTTTGTAGGCTAGGATGTTGGGGAGGTAAATTGTGAGGCTTTTTAAGAGCTACAAAATGAGTGATTTTTCGATCATATACGGTAAAAATGCGGTGGGCCGAGTTATGACTAAAAAACTAATTTTTTCATACCCCCCATAGAATTCCATGAGTTCAAAAATAGAACTTAAAAATACGCTTTTCTTAATCCCCCCATCAACCCTCAAAAAGTGCCGTTAATTTCTAATCATTTTTCGAGATAAGGCCTTTTTTGTCTAATTTGACTGGGCGCTCAAAAGTTTTTTACTTCGGGGCGTCATTGATCCCAGAGCCGGCACTGTGGAAGAAAGAAGGGGTACGCTGCAATTAAATCAAAGTCAATCGATTGTATTAATTGCAATTAGGTCGAAATTCAAATTAAGTAAAGTGCACTAAACAAAATTATAAGAAGATCAAATATGAAAAGTGCAGCCGTTTAAACTTACAGACATTCAAACCTGATGACATGACCAACGTTCCACTACCGTTATAATAAATTTTGTGAAAGACTATTTCTTCGCGATAATTTCAAATTTTCTTTCAATGGACCTCTTTCAACATGGCGTCAGGGTTACTCGACGTGAAGCTTTATTACTGGTCGTTCGTATGTATACTATGATACAGATAGCTTGCAAATTTAGGGTGTTGGAAGACTATAGGGTTTCGGTTATAGAGTCGTTTTTCATATCATAGCCACACTTTTGCAATCGCCACTAATAACATCCGACTCCAGCAGGAGTATTAGTATCTACGTCGACAACATTATTATTTTCTTCTTCTTACGTAAATCGGAAGCTTCAGGTGGCGTCATCTGGTTATAATTAGTTATTAATTATTAAATTGTCCGCGAAATCTTAAAATTTTCCAACGACATTGATTAGATAACAAACGCCATTTTGTAAGCAGTAGTTAATTGTTATGAATGACATCACAACCATTAATATTTGCGCGTAAAGTTGTCAGCATGTTTCTACATGCGAATATTTTTAACTATCTGGCTTTGACGTAAGTAATTTTTTAAATTTTATTTAAACAGCGCTTACCGGAAAACAATATTATATTTAATTTAATGCTATTTTATAGAAAATGGCGATCTTTAAAATTGTACAATACTATTTATTATAAAACTGTCTAAAGAAAACTGAAGATTTATGATAGTTACACACAATTAAATTTATTTTAATTCTTTTGGCGATAAGCCAGAACAAGAAGACGTCTTATGAATTTCTCGTACTTTAGAACTTCGGATTTGCGCTTAACCTCTAATTTTATTTCTCTACACTCTATTATTAATGCAGAGAACATAAACGACCTGAAACTAGCAGCTTGCGCGAACTGTATACGTGTTAACTCATTAAAGCCAAAGGGCAAATTTCCTGGCACGTATAGATTCTTGTAAATCGTTTTTCTAACAGTGCTTCTGGATTTATATTTATTAGCTAATTACGTTTGAGTAAAAATTTAAAACTTCTATTTATTTTTCAGAAGACGCTCCGCCGACTATCTTAATAAAATTCCTTCAGGATCAGCGTCTGTAGAACCGACCGGGTTGCTTGCAGTATTTCCAGGATCTACGCTTCACCTGGAGTGCCTCTTTTCCCGACGGCTTGGTTCGCCCGACTGGACATGGACATCTCCTCTGGGGCAATATCTCACAGGTAAACATTCCGACTTAAACTTAGAGATTCTTGAAATTGGAGAATAAATTGCATTCTCCACTATTACGGCTTCGTGTTTGTTTTTGTTTTAAATTCGACAATTTCAGTATTTTTAAATTACTTTACGTTTAGAATAATAAAATGCGATTTACTAGAACAATTGCATTGTGGAAACACAGCTTCATGTAAAGAGACGTGCTTTGCGTGCTATTTAGCTTTATTAACATTTCGGTGGACAGCATAATCTTATTTTAGATGCAGATAATACTAACCTAGTGTAATATATTTAATTCTATGACCTATTACAATTAGAATTCAACTAGAATACGACGTTAAATTTTATCGTAACGTTTAGGTAGATACGCGAATTTTGAATTATTACCAATGCGATAAGAATCGTAAAAATTTTTAAATTCGTTTCATACGTGACCTAAAATTTGTGCTTGTTAACCCAAATATATTCATTGTGCACGTTGGAAAAAACGAAAGATTAAAAACTGTTATAAACCGCGAGTCTTTTATTTTTCTATGTATTTCTCTTTCCGTTTTGTTCTTGTTTTAAAATAATTTTGTTTGCGACAAAATTATCGATTTATAATTTGTTCTAATTGTTTTTTTTATTATTATTGTTTCCTATTGATAAATTTGTAAATTTGTATTTCCTATTGATAAATTTGTAATTTTTCCGTATATTTATGCCAATTTTTACGTTTAACTTGTTTACTATATTTTTGATCGGTATAAGGAGCTTTTTATTGCAGTTGTTTGTTTGAAGTTTTTATTCCTTTACCGATTTTCAATTATTTATTTATTTCGTTAACGTATTTTTACATCTTTTACTTTTTATTACTTATTTTCTACTTTTTGTTTATTTGATTGTAACACTTTATTGTTTCGAAGATTTAAAAGTAAATTGTTAGTTGAAATAGGAATTACAATATGAAATACTTTCACGTGGGTTTGACACCAAGTTTAAATGAAATTTTACTACTGTAAACCATTAAAAACTGTACTATTTTCTAATCCTTATAAATAATTGAGTTAATTCTCCTGGTGTTCTCCTTCTATACACACCGTGGGGGTGTGCCTGACCTCAAGTTGTGATAGCTAGATTTCTTGGGCATACCCCCGGGCCGAACGACGTTTAATAAAAAAACACTTATCTCCACTCATGTTGGTGGGGCCTGGGGAGGGGGGCTGTTTTTTAAATACGACTACACATCGAGTGATACCTTAAAATGATGGGCTGACCAAGACAGTTTCAAATATGCATGACAAAATTTTTTCAAACCTGAAAAGATGTAGTCGTAAAAAAAAAGTTCTTCTGCCCTAGGTGGATATGACTTAATCCAGAAGACGCCTCTGACTTTTCATATACTTATTTATATGAAAGGATATTTTTATTAACGGTGCTATATGGGTTCTCAATCAAGTCGTCCGTCGGTCTGTAGATCGGTTTTGAATAAAGCATTCTAACATATCATACATTTCATAGTTTTATTAAGATTATATTTGAATTAAGATTTCATTTCATGAACTTGAGTGTGCCTGTTTTGGTAATGATCTATTACTACTAATAATATTTTTCATTTTGCATTGGATAGTATTTTTAGCCTGCAATTCTGTGCAAATCGTAGCGATCCTAAGATGATGACGTTCCCGCGCATATGATCACAGCCAATCCTGCCAATTCGTGTTTTCTGACGTTGTATAAAGATCGAAGCAATATTAAAAGATATATTACGGTAATTAGAAGGGACAACCGGCAACAACATTAACTTAACATTTAAAAAAAAACAAAAGATGAACAGATCCTCGTCCCAAAATCGTTCATAATTGCAAAGTTCACGTGACGGCAACGCTGTTTCGACCATATTTATTTTTGTAAAGAGCGCGCGTCATTACTCGTTTAACGTCGGCGGTAGGTTCAAATTGTTAAAAAATTAATTATGAATTCGTTTTCAAATACAAAAACAAAACTTGTTTAGCGAACCCAAAAAGTCACTTTTTTGAAAATATTTTTACAATGAGGAATTTTATGGAAAATCGTAAAAATACATTTTTATAAAGAATTGAGTTATTGATAAAATTATTTCTTGTTTTTTTTTCGTAACTTGATTTTTGTTCGTATATACAGAATAGCCCACCGAAAACGAAACAGAGCGTTTTTTGGAGTTATCTTACATTTTTAAAAAAAGCGCTCGAGCAGGTCAATTTTTGTTTAAAGGGAGACATTTTTTGAAAACAAAGTTGACCCCAAAATATCAACTGACTCCCGCAGCCCCCATGTCAAAAATCTGAAATGGCATGTTGGGCCGAGAGGTACCTCATATAAATGCCCTTTCGATTCTTTACAGCTATATGCATGTAATGTTGGCCAGGGAGCCCCAAGGGGCCCCGAGAACCCTGTTTTCGAAAATAAAAAAAAGTCACGAAATACTGCAATATGGTTGAAAATGCCAGTTTATGTTTCCATGAGACATTCATCAACAATAAAATTAGCCCTGACAAATGAACATGGTGCCCCGGTAGCCCCCATCTCGGAGATCTCAATTTAAAACGGGAAAACTCACATAGGCTTGTAAGATTGTCCTTGCTGAATGTAAATCTGAAACCCCCGACCATCATAATCGCGAAATGGTTTAAACTCCTTTGACCGGTTATATATCGCGTTCCCGTGCTCGTATAAGCGCGCTATAATTTTAATCCTCTCGACCAAACTCGATATTTTTCGAGATATAAACTCGAAAATAAGTTTTTCAGAAACAAATGGATTCGTTTGGATTGGCAGAAATTCACCAGTCCAGGAGTCTCTGAAAGGCACCCATTTTTTTAAGTTTTTAATGGCCGACGTTTCTAATCTTACCCCGCAAATGAATTGGACTAACATTTTTTGAGTCATGACTGAAAGGAAAATTTTTTGAAATTTTCCTACCGCGGGCTATTACTCACGCTAGCTCACTCAGATAGCGTGTTCTTTTGCAGGCAACCATTTTGGTCTTATACCGCGAATTGGTCAGATCGATACTTTTCGTTATATAGACGTAAACCTGCTATTTTTTTTAAGTCGCGTTTTCTGCACTTTTTGCGCGACCGAGTTTATCAGTCCTCATTTAGTACAGTAAATAGAGATATATTTTTGACAAAAATAATTGCAATAGTATAAAGTACCTTATATTCACGTTTTATTATTATATTGTTAATTAACATTTAAATGCAAAAAAAGCGAAAAGTATTTAACCAACATTAATGGTGTAAAAAGAAAAGTTGTAGAGAATAAAAATACGAATAAAATGAGCATCAATTGGACTCGATCAGGTAATAAATTTATAAAAAAAATCGGAAAAAGTGAAATACTTGGGTTTTTTTTAAATTCGTAGATCCGTCATTTTTTGAGTTGTGGAATAAATCTTTCAGGAAATAGGAAACGTACTTAATGTGTGCAAAACCCTGCAATTGTCGGGCAATTAGTTTATGCACAATTACGATTTCAATTTTTTAAAGTTGAATGCTCGTGTGGTCGTCCGATTGTCAAAAATAATTAAAAAAATGTGAAGTTGAAATAGAAATGAATAAAATGTATATTCTCATTTTTCGATAAAATGATGTTTAACACTCAAAAAATGCATGCAAAGATGACTGAAAATGACCGAGTGCGAGAAAATGGAGAAGTAGTGAGAGTACCCGTCCTCAGCGCGGTTATATAAATTGCAATCCCCTCAAACAGCGCTAGCGGACGGCTAACCCCACTACTCCACCGTTTTCTCACACTCGGTGATTTTTAGTCATCTTTGCATGCATTTTTTGTGTGTTAAATATCATTTTATCGAAAAATGAGAATATACGTTTTGTTCCTTTCTATTTCAACTACACAATTGTTTTATTTCTCACAATTCGACGACCGCACGAGCATTCAGTCTTGATTAAATATATTGCTTTAAAAAATTTAAACCGCAATTTTGCTTAAACTAATTGCGCGACAATTGCAGTGTTTTGCACACATTAAGTATATATCATTTACCTCTGTGGCGTTTAGGATGTATTACTCTAGACGCCGGGTTGAACCAGAAAAAGAATTCACATTCGGATCGGTTTAGCAGCGTTTATTATTAGACATATCGAGCTATACTAATTATAATTATGAATGGAAACGTTGTAGGTCAGCACATAGTAATCGGCGTACTATATGCGCGCGGTGTCACCTAATATCGCGGTATTATATATCGCGTTGAAGACGGCTGGCCGGAATGAATTGGGCCGATGGATTCAAACTTCGGCCGGTCTTCACCTGGTGCTGGTGTTGTGATTACTTGGCTGGTTCTTGACCTGTTGGCTTCTCGACTGCACTCATTATTTGGTTGTAACTGTACTGGTCTGAACTGACCCGTACTTTGAACTTAGATTCGAACTGAATTTGGTTGTTGTACCTACTTCGTTTTATACGTGCAAAGTAGGTTAGTTTGCTTAGTAAGCAAGGCCGTTAAGAAATGCTGAACGCATTTGCTTACTTGCAATCGTATGTTTTGATTTCCGTGTTTCTACGTAATACGCGGGTGTAGAGTTTGTGTTGATTAGAATGGAGTTGGATCATTACTTTTCACTCAGGAAATAAAGTTGAGAAAAAACGCTTTATTTTGCGATTAAATGTTAATTAACAATTGATTTTTGGTATAAAACATAAATATAAGGTAGTTTATACTATTTGTAATTACATGGCACAGGTGGTATCCTACTATTATTTTTGTCAAAAATTTACTTATTATTTGCTCTATTGACTGGGGTAATTACCAACCTTAAAAAATGGATACTCAATGTATTTAAAAACGCACCTTTACGTACAATCTGCTGCTGAAATTTGAATTTTTACATATAAAAATGAATCGTAATTTGTTCGGATGCTCAAAACGGCTGGACGAAATTGGATACTTGCTTCTGCGGGTTTATTCGTAATTGCTACGCGAAGGTTTAGGAAAAAAGTCGAACATTTTTCAGCAGGTGGTGTTTTATTATTTTTTATTGATTTTTTAAGTGAAATAATTTACATTTGCACATTTCGGGTGGTATCGTGAATGCTCGAAATTAATTCAATCAAAAATTCTATTTTGGGGAAAACGAAGTTTGTCGAGTCAGCTAGTACTGTTATAAACAAAAACATGTCACGTAACTACACTTTCGACTGCGTAAGAATATATTGTTTAAAACTTGGAACACTTTTTCTCAATTTTTGGAGTCGATGATCATGACCAAAAATATCGTGCGCGCGAAAAGAATTCAAAACGGTCGCCGTGTGAACTTCTTGTGGTTTTGTCCACAAAAAAACGCAAATAATATTTTGACCATAACTCGAAAAGTGAGAGCACCAAAAATGTTGCCCGCAAAATACCGCGCGATATGAGTCCGCTGGGGTAGCATTCCGTCGTCGTTTCGCAAAGAGATTGGGCCGCACAAAATTTTCCCATCGCGACGTCATAACTCAAAAAATGTAGGTCCAATTAATTCTTGGTAAAAAACTGTCGGCCGTCATAAATTTAACAGAGTGGGCGTCTTTCAAAAAGGACTCTTGAACTTCCGCCAATCCAAGTGTATCTAATTGTTTTTGAAAAAAAAACATTTTTGGCTCATATCTCGAAAAATATCGATTTTGCGATTATGGAGGGGTTGGGATTCCAAAAACTCCGGTTTATATTGAGCGAGGATGCCTTACAAGTCTATGTGGTTTTTTTTTGTTTTTGCAATTATTTCCCACTTACCCCCTTTTAAGACAATTTCTCCGGGCTATAGCAGTAACATTTTTTGATGAATTAATTTTTCTCACTTTTGTTCTTGAATTTTTTTGGGAAAACCCTTATTATTTTTCCTTCGCATAATATACTATCAACCCTCAAACTCAAACCAAGTTTTTGAAATTAAAGAAAAAAAATCAAGAATTTACAGTTAGAATATTTTTCCTCCAATTAAGTGATATAATTTAAAAGGTGTTTTTTTTCTAGGTGGTGGTCGAAACAAAGAATAAAAGGTCTTAATGTTACATAAATGCTGAGGTTTCGCCTAAATTTGTTAGGGTTTTATCGATTCTAATTGTAGATCATGATGTAAGATCTACATTTAGCCTCGATAAAGCCCTCACAAGTCATGGCGAAACGTCGGCATGTATGTAACATTAAGGCCGTTACTTTGTTGAAACCCACGAAGCACAACACCTTTAAATTATAAAAATTAGGAAGTTGGCTTCTATTAAAGGAATATTTATTTCTTTCACTACTTTTTTCCATTGGATATTGAATGTTCGGACATAATCTAAACGTGTCGAAGATAATTGATGACAATGCAATATTACAAAGTTAGGGTTTTTGACGATACGAGAATTAGCTCTTTATACCGTTCTTATACGTAATTTTTCTCAATATAGGGATGATTCCTTTTTAAGTCCTCTTGATCGGTTTTATGAGTTTTCTTTGCAACCAAAAGTTTCTCAATTGTCAAGTTTCAAGTTAATTCTCAGTTCATAGACGCAGAAATCCACGTAAATTATGTAACTGGCCCCTGCATACAATTATTTGGTTGACAAAAATAATATTAAATATTTTTCAAATTATGTTTGATGGGTGTATTAAATAAATAAACAAAATAAAAGTTCGCTTAGTATTACATGAATTTGCCGCATAATTTTAATTCCGCGAGCAACCATTCCAAAAACAAATCTTTTTGTGATGTTTCAAGTGGAACTAGCATTTCAAAATTTAAATCTTTAATTCCATGTCCAACCAATCCAAAACTGATAAACACAAACAAAAACGCATCTCGTCTAAAAGATGTAAAAGGAATTTACTCTTATCAAACTGAAATCTTGAGAAAAATGCACGTGTTTGTTTTTCGTGGAATTATTACACAAACCAGCACTTGAAGATAAACGAAAAAACCGGGTTATCATATACAATTTCAAAAACGAACGTCAGAAGTTCAACAATCAAAGCATTAATAGTTTTGCAGCTGCAAGTGATAAATTATGTACTAAATTAAAACATTTCCAAAGAAAAACAAAAATGATATCGTATGCAACTTGCAATTTCAATTTTCAAAATAATTTACTGCTAAAACAAAATAGATAAAGATAATCGAATTAAATATGTTCCTAAAATGTACATTTACAAAATCACGACATGAACTACTGAGCAAACTATTAATTTGCAACAAAACCATAAATAGAAGTATGCTTAACCCATCAAGGTGGTGATGGTCCAGGTAAAATGTAATTTGAGTAGGGAATAATCTTGCAAACGGAAAAAACCACATAGGTTTATAGGAGGGCCTTTACTAGATATAAATTTTGAGTTTTGGGATCTCACTCCCCCTCCTCTCCCCCACAGTCGCAATAAGAGTTCAATTTCTTTGATCGGTTATAAGTCGCAATTTGGTGCTTGTAAAAGCAATCCAAAGTGAATTTTAGTCCTCTTGGCAAAAATACGGATTTCAGGAACTACTCGAATCGCTTGGATTGACGGAAATTTACTAGTCCAAGAGTTTTTGAAAAACACCCCTTCTGTTCAGTCCCGCGAAGTAATTGAAGCGACTTTTTTTTAAGTTATGACGTCGCAAAGGGGAAAATTTTTTAAATTTTTCTTCCTTTCCCCCAAAAAATTTTTTGATTTTTATGTTAAAAAAGAAAATTTTGAAGTATTTTCAACGTTTGACAAGTGTCCCCCTCTAACGGAAAGAAAACTTAAAATAAGAAAAAAGTTTAAAACTTCTAAAAATCAGATAATCAACTTATCAACCAAAACCGATTCTATACTAAAAGAAGTCTGGGTAATCAGGAAAGTACCACCGGTATATAAGCTATCATTTAAAATGGCATGTGTATATAAGTGAAGAGAAAGGATACAATTAAGTTCTAGTTGAAGTTAAAATTAAGATGTACAGGCAGCTGTTTCTGCATGTTGGAGCATATTGGATGCATCTAATACATCTAGATAAAATTCAAATTTAACCGCAATTTTTGATCTAATTAAGTCCTGATTACAGATGACCAAGGTGATATACCGGTATCATCCCTGTAAAATTGTGTTATATATTAGAAAATTTTGTTTTCGTAAGTTGGTTTAAGTTATTATAATTTTTTATTCCATATTACAAATTAATGTAAACACACATTTTACTCCCTAGAATTGTAGTCTTCTTGGCATCAAAAATGCGGATTTCAGGAACAAATCGAATCGCTTGGATTGACGGAATTTACTAGTCCAGGAGGAGGAGAAAGACCCCCCATTTTGTTCAGTTTTTGATTCTCGACATTTTTGGTCCAATCCCGCGAAGTAATTGAAGCTACTTTTTTCAAGTTTTGACGTCGCAAAAGGGAACATTTTTCAAATCTTTTAAATTGTCCTTTCTTTCCCGCCTAAAACTTTTTTGATTTTTTTATGTGAAAAAAGTAAATTTTTAAGTATATTCAACGTTTGACGAGTGTGTGCAAAATTGACTTTCAATTGTAAAATTTGAGGTTTCCAGGGATTGGACTGTATCGAAATGGTAACTGTAATTGCCAAGGTTCCCCCCTCTAACGTAAGAAAAACTTAAAACAAGAAAAAGTTCAAAACCTCTAAAAATCAGATAATCAACTTATCAACCAAAACCGATTCCATACTAAAAGAAGTCTGGGTAATCAGGAAAGTACCACCGGTATATAAGGTATCATTTAAAATTGCATGTGTATATAAGTGAAGAGAAAGGATACAATTTAGTTCTAGTTGAAGTTAAAAATAAGATGTACAGGTAGCTGTTTCTGCATGTTGGAGCATATTGGATGCATCTGGTACATCTAGATAAAATTTAAATTTAACGGCAATTTTTGATCTAATTAAGTCCTGATTACAGATGACCAAGGTGATATACCGGTATCATCCCTGTAAAATTGTGTTGTATATTAGAAAATTTTGTTTTCGTAAGTTAGTTTAAGTCATTATAATTTTTGTATTCCGTATCACAAATTTATGTAAACACACATTTTACTCGCTAGAATCTTAGTCTTCTTGGCATCAAAAATACGGATTTTAGGAACAAATCGAATCGCTTGGATTTGCAGAAATTTACTAGTCCAGGAGTTTCTGAAAGACCCTCCATTCTGTTCAGTTTTTGATTCTCGACATTTTTGGTCCAATCCCGCGAAATAGTTGAAGCGACTTTTTTAAGTTATGGCGTCGCGAAGGGGAATATTTTTTAAATTTCTTAAACTGTTCTTTCTTTCCTGCCGAAAACTTTTTTGATTTTTTTATTTTAAAAAAAGTAAATTTTTAAATATATTCAACGTTTGACGAGTGTGTGCAAATTTGACTTTCAATTGTAAAATTTGAGGTTTCCAGGGATTGGACTGTATCTAAATGGTAACTGTAATTGCCAAGGTTCCCCCCTCTAACGTAAGGAAAACTTAAAACAAGAAAAAAGTTCAAAACTTCTAAAAATCAGATAATCAACTTATCAACCAAAACCGATTCCATACTAAAAGAAGTCTGGGTAATCAGGAAAGTACCACCGGTATATAAGCTATCATTTAAAATTGCATGTGTATATAAGTGAAGAGAAAGGATACAATTTAGTTCTAGTTGAAGTTAAAAAATAAGATGTACAGGTAGCTGTTTCTGCATGTTGGAGCATATTGGATGCATCTGGTACATCTAGATAAAATTCAAATTTAACCGCAATTTTTGATCTAATTAAGTCCTGATTACAGATGACTAAGGTGATATACCGGTATCATCCCTGTAAAATTGTGTTGTATATTAGAAAATTTTGTTTTTGTAAGTTGGTTTAAGTTATTATAATTTTTGTATTCCATATTACAAATTCATGTAAACACACATTTTACTCCCTAGAATTTTAGTCTTCTTGGCATCAAAATGCGGATTTCAGGAACAAATCGAATCGCTTGGATTGACGGAATTTACTAGTCCAGGAGGAGGAGAAAAACCCCCATTTTGTTCAGTTTTGATTCTCAACATTTTGGTCCAATCCCGCGAAGTAATTGAAGCTACTTTTCAAGTTTTGACGTCGCAAAAGGGAACATTTTTAAAATCTTTTAAATTGTCCTTTCTTTCCCGCCTAAAACTTTTTGATTTTTTTATGTGAAATAAAGTAAATTTTTAAATATATTTAACGTTTGACGAGTGTGTGCAAAATTGACTTTCAATTGTAAAATTTGAGGTTTCAGGGATTGGACTGTATTGAAATGGTAACTGTAATTGCCAAGGTTCCCCCCCTCTAACGTAAGGAAAACTTAAAACAAGAAAAAAGTTCAAAACCTCTAAAAATCAGATAATCAACTTATCAACCAAAACCGATTCCATACTAAAAGAAGTCTGGGTAATCAGGAAAGTACCACCGGTATATAAGCTATCATTTAAAATGGCATGTGTATATAATATAATATATATACCGGTATATATATATATATCTTTTTAATTAATATGCCATTGTAACAATACAACTGAGACATTCCGTATAGTGTATAAGTATAGGAACACGGTTTGAGGAGCTACTGCCAACAGTCAAAATTCCCTTTAAATATGATACTTTCAGTTACTTTTTATTTGAATAGAAGATAAATGATAACAGTCGTTTATATTACATTGTTGCTTTACTTTTCATTATTAAAAAAAATAATAGTTAATTATGAATATCATGTGTAACATTCATGTTGCTGATAAGTTATATTAACTTTATATTAAATAATTTGTAGACAAAAGAGCAATATACTTAAAAGACATAAATAAAGTATTTCCTAAAAGAACTGTGCATTCATTAATTTTAATAAAAATAAAACTATGCAAATACGTGCATAGGGTATCAAACGAAAAACAAAGAGGATTATGAGGAATAACTAGATTGTTATTAATGACGATGTTATTCAAAGAAGTGCTCTAGTTTCCATTGCACGGAACGCCTAATACATAACTTAGGACGATTTAAATTTTTACCTAACAATAAATCGATCACAAACGCATTACTCAATCTAAAGTAAGACGAAAAACTAATGTTTGCACGAGAATCTTCGATTAATATCAAACTGGTACACCAATTTATTCTCTGCGAGTCCCAAGAGGGGCATCCTGCAGAAGGATCAGAAAGATTGACAATGTCAGGACTTTCTTGACCTTATAAGAAGTTCTAGGCACGAATATATACAATGGATAATAGAAAAAAGGGGATATATGAGTTACATCATAAAATCACAATTTCAGCTTATTCTGTTAAATTGATTTTTCGATGTTTTCTAAAGCTCTCTTATATTATTGTATCAATAAAGGATCATACATGAATTGAGACGATGAAAATGTGTTAACGTTTCTCTATAGGGTGATATATATTATATTGGCTATATGCATTATAACTAGTTATTAGGGTTTAGCATTTTATTCTACTTATAGTCCATTCACTTTTTATATGCCTTATTTTCAATTACTGACTTAAAAGTTTCGGTTACGTTAACGATTTTCTAAACTACCTAAATTAATGCAAATAAACAGTGAATCGCTTATAAGATGTATTACTATTACAGTCGTAATTGCTATCATTACGTTTTTAATTAAATCATTAAAAAATTATGTACACGTAATGAACAATAAAAACTTTGTTCCCACTGACCGTTCTCTCCAACTAATTTTAATTGTGGTAGTAAATCTCCAAAACGGAAATTCTCTAAATGTCTTTTGCACTAAAAGATAAATGCTTTAAGATTAAGTTTAAATGAACAGTAATAAATATTAGCTGGGTTGTATATTTACAATTTAAATTTTACTTTCATTCGGATATATTTTTTTAAAACCGATTTTGTTTAAAACTTTGCTTTAAATTACAATTTCAAACTTAATTTGTTGATGGGTTCTAAATAAAAACATAACGTTTATATTAATCTTTTAATACATTTTTTTTTGTTACGTTGTTCGTTTGTACGTACACTAATTGTTGTTTTGAATACAATTTGCATTTTAATATTAAATTTTTCGTGCATGTGTTAATGTTCTTATTTTTTGTAAAGCAAGTACGTTTTGCAAAAATAAATGTAATTTGCATATTTATTTCTCTTGGTATTTTACGTTTTTAGCGTATAGTTTAATATTCAAATTTTTTTGTGTGAGTGGTTTTTTTCTTTCTTTGATTATTTTTTTTGTTTGTTTTAAGACGTGTTGCTTTATTACTTTTGTTTTGCACAAAAAAATATTTAGGCGTTTATTTTTTCTACTTTATTATTATTAAAGAAAATTAATAAATACGGATAATAAAATTTAAGATCAAAATAATAATCTACTTTCGAAATCTATATTTAGAAAACGAAGTGCACAGGATCTATTTTAGTATGAGTAGTATATATTTATAGTTCATCTTATTATACTTCGTTAATGCCAAGAATTGACTTCATTCGTTTTGTTTTTTAGTGAGGGGGGGGGGGTCGTATTAAAAATCAACAGTAAACATTAATAGTTCGGTTACTCGCCGTTTACAAGGCGCAACAAAAATATGATGTATTTTTTTAATGTAACACCCTGTATATTATTATATTTTTAAAGAGATCTTTTTTTCTCATGTCAAAAAAATATAATATGTTGTCATTATATTGAACCGTTATTGAGTTATTAATCGTAGAATATCACAGTTACTTAATACGGAATTGTTAATATTGTCAAAGTAAGCCATGTAAATGACAAAATTGACATTTGTATTGTATTGTATGCGACTGTTTTCCTTTAAAGGTTAGTCGTTTTCAACCTCCACAGATCTCTATCTTCCCAGTCTTTTCTCTCAAGTCCCTTTCCGCCATGATTCTTTGTACATGTGTTTTCCATTTTGTTGTTGGTCTTCCGCGTCTTTTTCCCGTGGATTCCATTTATGAATTTTCTTAGGCCACCTGTCGTCGTCCATTTCTCTATTGCCCATACCAGAGTAATGTGCGGTTCTCTAGATTTCTTGTTATAGAGGATTTAATGTCCATTTCCTCCAGATTCTTTCTGTCGTCCATCTATCCTGTCGTGTGATTTGTAAACTTCTCCTCATGAAATCTAATTCTACTGTACGAATTTTGTTTCTTGTTGTTTCTGTCATCGGCCAGGTTTCACCCCCATATATAGTGATACTTTCTACTATGCTGTTGAAAATTCTTTTCTTAGTTTCTTTCCTTATGTTTTTACTCCACAGCACCCCATGTAGCGCTCTTGTAGCTGTTTTTCCTGCTCGTATTCTACTGTCTACATCTTGCTTGATTTTTCCGTCTTTTGTTATCCTAGCTCCTAAGTATTTAAAGCATTCTGTGTACTGTATTTCTGATTCGTTTTCGTTAATATTGTCGTTTGTCGTCCCCGTACACATGTATTCTGTTTTTTGAAGTTTATTTTAAGTCCTGCTTCTCCGCTAATTTCTTTTAGTTTTTGTGTCATGTGTATTAGATCTTCCTTAGTGTCTGCAAAGATAACCATATCATCAGCAAACAGTAGGCATTTCAATACTTCGTCATTTATTTTAATTCCATACTCTGCACATTTGCGTAACCATGTTATTAATATATGGTCTAAATATATATTAAACAGAAGCGGTGAGATTGTACAACCTTGTTTTAACCCTTTATTTATAATAATTAGCTGTTTTACTGCATTAATCCATTTTTCTTCGATATTTAGTCTTCTTATTGTCTGCCATATCTTGTTTCTTGGAACATTATCATAGGCTTTTTCAAAGTCCATATATGTTTCAATATTTTTTCTTTCCTCTTTTCTTGTATTTGTCTCACGCAAAATATGTTATCCAGACATGATCGACTTTTCCTGAAACCACTTTGTACTTCGTTTAAGGATCATTTGTTGTTCTATCTTATTTTTAATTACCCTTCCGAATATTCTTGCCATAGATGGTATAACGCTTATCCCTCTGTAATTATTAGTCTCTTTTTATTTCCTTTCTTATAAATTGAAGATATCATGGAGGTGTTCCATTCTGCTGGTATTTGTCCTCCCGCTTCTATTTTTGAAACAGTTGTGTAATCAGCATATTCATTTTATTTCCACCATATTTTAGAAGTTCAGGTTGAATTCCACCCGGTCCTGCAGCCCTGTTGTTTTTGTTTTCTTTATAGCCTCTTCTACGTCTTTTATTGAAATCTCTGTGGTATTTGACATTGTGAGTATATCTTCTTCTTGTCTATATTCATCTCTCGTTTCTTGTAGTAATTGTTCGTAGTGCCTTATCCATTGTGTCGGAGTTATAGTTGAGATATGGCTTTTTGTTTTCGTATTGGTCCTGGTATTTTTTAGTACTTTCCACGCTTCTCTTGTTTTATTATATCCTAAATTTGTATCAATATATTTACACGTGTTCTCCCAAAATTCATTTGATTCTTCTTTATACTGTTGTTTTACTTTCTGTCTGATCTTCCTGTATTCATTTCTTATGTTCGTGTTTTGATTGGATAGCCATTTACCATATATTATCTTTTTCTTTCGATTAGTGTTTTTAGTTTTTCACTAATAGGCATTTCTCGTTGATTATTATTATTTTTTTCCAAGCACTTCGTCTGCTACCTTATGTATTGTATTCACTATATGTTCATATATTCCCAATGTCGTATTTTCTTTGTTTAAATTTAAGTTTAGTTGTTCGCTTAAATTGTTTTGGTATAATTCTTTTATTTTTGTTGTTGTAATAGCTCTACATTATATCTAATTTCTCTGATTTCTTGTAAGTCTTCGTCTTCTATTTTTGTCTCGTTTTTTATATTATTTCTATATCCATTACATCTTAATTTAGTGATTACTAAGTGATGGTCTGAGCCGCATTCCGGTTTTCTATATGCTCTTACATCTTTTACCACTATATTTCGTTCCTGTTTTGTTATTACTAAATCTATTATAGATCTTAGTTTTTTTGTCGGTTGTACCCAGGTATATTTGTGTGCATCCTTGTGTTTGAAAAATGTGTTAGCCACCATAAGTTTATATTCTTTACACAACTGGATCAATCTATCTCCATTGTCATTTTTGTTTCTTCTCCGTATTTTCCAATAACATCGTCTTCTTTGTCTTTTTTACCAACTCTACAGTTTAGGTCGCCTATAATGATTATTTCATGTGCTTTATTTATTCTTTCCTCAAGTAGTTCAAAGAGCTCGTCTTTCTTTTCTCTTTTAGCGTCATCATTAAGTCCGTACACTGCAATTATTGTAATCATTTGGCCATTTACTTTCATTACCATTTCTATTACTCTGTCATTTATTTCTTACCAGTGTTGGATCTTCTCTGACCATTTACTTCTAATTAGTATTGACACTCCTGCCTGTGCTCTCTCGCTTTTATTTACCCCGCTCCATATATGATGATAGTTTTCTATTTTTTCTTGGCCTTGTCCTTTCCTTTTCGTCTCCGTCAATACCGCAACATCTATCTTCATTCTCTCTATTTCACTGAGTACTTCTTTTTGTTTCCTTCCTATTCCGTGTATATTCCATGTACATATATTGAAATTATATTTCTTATATTGAGATTTTTTGTGTTGGTTAAAAGTTTTAGCAGTATTAGCATTTGCAGAATTGCCCCCTCCGTATCCATTGGGGCTTCTTCCATTGGAAGTGTGGATTTCCACCCGGAGACTGTTATTTATTAACGATTTTTCCATTCTGCTAGTTTGTCGGTTTTTACATGGGATGATATGCTAATTCAATCGCCAAACCCTCCTCCTTTCTCATACGGGCTTGGGACCGTCAACGGCGGAGTTCAAAATTGACATTTCCATCACCAAAATCGTTTACAGTGATAATAAGACAACATATTATATTTTTTTGAAATCAGAAAAAATAAGGTCTCTTCAAAAATATAATAATATACAGGGTGTTACATTAAAAAAATACAAGTTAGAACCATACAACTTTCATGTATAACTTTTTCTTCTACGAGCAATAATAACGACAATAAGGGGTGGGTAATTTATAATGAATAACCTGTACAGGCGACCCAAAATAGTGTGACAACATAGAACGACATTATTTTTATTTATACATTACATTTCTCCTAAGTATTCTTTTTAATGCGCGAAAGTGTTTATTTGTTTTATTATTTAAGAACTTTAAATAATAATAAAATACTTCAAAATTTACATTAAAAAAGCAATATTTGTATCTATGTTTAGTTAGTTGCGACAAATAGAGCTTGTAGAAATTATGCTTTTAAAAATATTGTGTTTCGTTTTTTAAAAAATAAATAAAATAAGTTTAAGGGAGATTCTAATGACTGAGGGCGAAAAACATTAACATTGAAAAACTTGCATAACCTTTATACCATATAATTTTTTTTACAAAATTTTGATATAGTAGGCTTTTGAAATAGTTGTCAGAATATGTCGTCAAATTTTTTATTTTTATTTGAGTCAAATTGTGTTCAAAATGGCAAAAGTAGTGGAAGTACATAGATTAATCATTAAAAAATTTGTTGAGAATCCACAATGGTTAGTCGTTCGCATTGCAAAGGAGGCAAAGTTTGCAGGCAAGTGGCAGCTAAAGTCATCAAGCGGTACAAGGAAGACTTTACCATAACACGGAAACCAGGAAGTGGACGACTAGAGGGTTTTCATTCACCAAAAGGTACAAAAGGCAATATCTGCGATGGTTAAGAATCCGCTGATATCGAACCGGAAATTACCTGCAAAAGTCGGAAAAGACAATTCGAAAAATAAAAAAAAAGAGTGGATTTAAGTCCTACATAGTTCAAACAACTCCAGATCGTAATGCGGAGAAAACATTGAAGCCGAGAAACAAGCCAGAAAGTTGAGAACAGATTTTTCCAAAAACGTCAATGTTACGTGATGGACGATGTAACTTACGTCCTCACCGATTTTTCTCAACTACCTGGTCAGGAGTTTTATGTTTCCTGTGGACGAGGAAATGTTCTTAAGAAGTTTAGAACTAAAATAAAGTCCAAGTTTCCAAAAAAATATCTCGTTTGGCAGGCGATTTGTAGCTGCGGTGAAAGAAGCCAATCTTTCATAACAAATGGAACAATTAGCTCGGATATTTACACGAAAGAGTGTCTCCAAAAAATATTGCGGTCTTTTCTGAGTCATTCCCGACAAGCTCAAAATTTTTAATGACGATAAGTCTGATTGATTTTTTGTTTTTTCTTAATTTTTATATAATAAATAACCTATCCATGATTTTACTATGTTTCTGGTATGTCTTTCTGGTATAATTTCAACACAACCTAATTCGTTAGAAGGATAAGGTGTAACAAATTTATGCGATAATAATGAAGTTCTAAAGCGTATTTTAGTGATATAAGTTATTGTTTATGGATTTTTATTTATTTATTAATCGAGGATAAAGAACTTCATATAAACGCCTTGGTGGATGAGTTGATGAAATGGCCCGACCACGAAAAAATCTCAGGTTCGATTCCGATTGCTGGAACTTTCATTTTTTTCAATGGATGTTGTAATTCATTTTTTATAAAACGAGTATAAATTGTAGGTTATTACTTCCACAAATGTTCTGACCCGACAAAAAAAAATTTAAAAAAAGTTACCGCAATTGAAATCGAACCCGGGTTTCGTTAGCAAAGCACTACCCGACGACGGTTTAACCAATGCGACTACTAAGGCGTTTTAACAACTCATTATCACAATATTGTGCTTGAATTGTGCCAGAAAAAGATGTGCATTAAGTTTGAATTTAACAGAGTAAACCCCTATAAAACTCTTTTTGTGGGACACACGGTATATTTATTCTTCTTCTTTTTTTGTTATTCTTGTTTCTTTTGTGTCTAGTTATTACTTGGAATGGATCTCAACAAATTGATCCTCTTAAAATATTAGAGTCTATTTTTCTGCTTAATTATTTAAAAATATAATGACACAATGTTAGATCAGAAGAATAATCTGCATTTGAAATTCACAATTAAAAAGATAAGTTTTAATTTTTGTAAGTGCGAAGTGTCACAATCTGTACAATTTATGTGGGTCTATTTTAGAAAAGTATTTTAATTGTTGGTACACTCATGAAATTTAAAACTTGGACACCACAATTTCTGTAAACAAAAGTGGGCTTAAGGGTATCATTTACAATTCTAACAGCAGGTAGTCTCAGCAGGGGTTATCTTATAGAAGGACTGTAGAATGAATCATTACACTAAGCACGTTTTAGAAAATAGGTAATTTACGTTGCTTACTTAATTTTTTCTTTAAAGAATATATTTGAAGGTATCGCTAATTAAACACCATAGCTCGATTAATTATCGAATCAAAATTTTGTTTAGGAAATGTTTACAAAATAAAATTAGAAATAATTTTGATTTAAAAACGTCTACAAGCAATAACTTTTAAATTAAATCAAAAACTAAACATGGTTATTTGGGTTGACTGATTATTACTTATTTTTAAATAAATCTAACCTACTAATTATTGTAAGTTATTAAAAAAAATCATTAAACTCTCTATTCATAATATTTAGTCCTTACAAAATGTATATTTTATGACGTTTCATTTTTTCTGTAGTTAATATAAAAGTGAAAATAAAAACTAAGGCAATTCTTATTGTCAACGTATATATTTAGTTTTTGACAAGAATTTATTACATAATTATAATTAAGATACCAAGTTATAGTTTAAAATTAAATGAAAACGTTTTTTTAAATAAAGGTATTACTATATAAATAAATATAAGAAATCAATAATGGGTGTGACCTCCATTATTATTGATACATTCTTGGAGGCGTCTGCTCATTGACGCTATCAAGGTATCAATATAATTAATATTAATCGTTTCCCATGCGGTATCAATGGCTGCAATTAGTGCATTACGGTTTACTGGTATAAAATTTGGCCCTTGTTGTCTTCGGATAACAGCAAGTATTCGAGCCCAAACATTTTCGATAATGTTAAAATCTGGGCTTTTTGCTGACCAGGGTAACAGCTCCAAGTTATTTTCTCGTATCCATTTGATAGCAATTTTGTTGCTGAACGCGTTATTAACTTTTATTTTAGCAGTTTGGTTCCAGTAGAGGTTGGATATTATTCGGATATTCTTTGTTGTTGGACGTTATTGAACGCTTTTGAGAAATCAATAAAGCATAGATGGACGTCTTTTTTTATGTCTCTGCATCGTTGAATGAGAACCTGCAGGCTGAATATTGCTTCTCTGGTGCCCAGTGCATTGCGGAAACCAAACTGTGATTCGGAGATGTTCATTTCGCATCTGTGATATACTCGGTTATGGATGATTCTGGTAAATACTTTAGTTATATGACTAATGAGGCTTATTAAGCGGTGATCTTCACAATATTTTGGACTAGACTTTTTTTTGGGTATCGCCACAAAAGTTGACTGTATCCAGTCTTCGGGGATTTTTCCACTGTCATAGATATTGTTAAACATGTTTGTCAGGATGTTAAGAAAATAGTCATTGGTTGTGCATAAAAGTTTCAGGATTTCTCTGTGAATGTTGTCGGGGCCTGGAGCCTTGTCGTTTTAGGGATAAAATTGCTCTTTCTACTTCAGATCTTATAATAGAGGGCCCGCAAATATCGTCATGTTCCGTGCAATTGTCTGTTCGCTCAGCATCGAAAGTTCTTTCACATACGTCTCCCACATCTCAATTAGTTTCGAATCATCAGATATTAGGTTGCCATTTGGATCTAATAGGCTAGTAGGTGTTCTTTTGTTTGTCCGTCCATTTGTTAATTCTCTCACCCGTTTATGCAGATTGTGGTAGTCGTACCTCCTTTCACATTCCTCGATCTTACTGCACTTTTCCGTCAACCAAAGCTCTTTCGCTTCTTTAATTTTTGCTCTTATTTTGATATGGAGTTTCATGATATTTTGTTGGATTCTTGTTCTTGTAGTTTCTTCTCTCTTCCATGATATAAAGTATTTCATCAGTCATCCATTCCTTCTTTTAGTACGGTCCTGCTTCAAAATGTTGTACTGGTTTCTTCAATAGTTTTCCTAATTGTGGTCCACTGAGAGAATTCGTCGGCTGTGGATAATTTTAAATTCTCGATGTCCTTGTTCAATGTTTTCTGTATTTGTTGTCTGATGTCAGGGTTGTTTAGCTTTCTAATGTTTATAGCAGTATTTTGAGGTCTTTTGTTTTCAAGGCGTTTAAGTTTAAGAGCAAATTTACATATCAATGGAGTGTGATCGGAGTGAACATTAGCTCCAGGATACGTTTTCGCTGATTTGATTGCGTTTCTATATCTTCTTGGTATCATGATGAAGTTTATTTGATTCCTTACGATTTTACTTTCTGAGTCTGCTGGAGATTTCCAAGTATAAAGTCTGCGTGGTGGAAGCTTGAAAAAGGTGTTGGTTATCACAAGTTGTTGTTCTTGGCAGAAGCGTATTAATCGATCTCCTCTCTCGTTTCTAATGCCCAGTCCGAAATTACCAATAGTGTCCTCCACAATCCCCTTACCGACTTTCGCATTCAAGTCACCGACAATCACTGTAACTTCGATCTGTTTAGTCATTTTCATCAGTGATTCCAGTTGTTCATAGAAATCCTCGATGACTGCGTCCTCCTTGTCGGCCGTTGGGGCATACAATTGTATAATGTTTACGTCCATTGGGTAAGCCTTCAACTGTAGTAGTAGCATTCTGTCGGAGAGCGGTGTAAATGACTTCACAGAATGTTTTATGTTTGATGAAATAATTATGCCAACTCCGTTCCGATGATGTGTGGTATCGTTGACAGAATAGAAAACAGTATGTTCCCCTATCGTACATTGTCCAGTACCCGGCCAATGAGTTTCGCTAATACCTAATATGTCAATTTCTAGTCTCTTCATTTCTTTGATTACGTTATGTGCTTTGCCACTTTCAAACATACTCTGCACATTCCAATTGCCTATTTTAATCCTCCCGGGGATTCTTCGCACCCTCTGCCTATTTAAGGGCTGCTGGGGACTAAGGGCCGTTTCTACATTGTTACTCGCCATGTTAATTATACTCAGGAGTTATAATGAGGTGGTTTCCTCTTGCCTTTCTCATCGCAGTCTTATAACCGATTGCGTTGTCCTACCTCATCTACCTCATTTCCGTTCTGACGTCGCTGCTTTCCAACGTCAATGATCGCTTCTATACAATCCCTATAAGCAGGGTTGCCACTTGCGCTAGATCCGCCGTGCTGAGGACTCTCTTCTCCGCCTTCTCTGCCGGTGTGGTCTTCACCCGTATCCCTGGGCAAGGGGGATGCGTTATACCCCGCAATACTGGGTCCCCAGTAGAGCTTAGCCACCGGCTCGTTTGAGTCGGGCCCACCCCCGCGACGTGGACGCGTCTATTAAGATTTGTCTAAATGAGTTCAGAGAAGATGTCTCTGGGTCTTTTTAGACCGGGTTAATGCTCATGTATGATTCCACAAGCAAAGGCTAGATAGATTGATGATTTTTTTTTAATAACTTGCAATAATTAGTAGGTCAGATTTATTTAAAAATAAGTAATAATCAGTCAACCCAAATAACCATGTTTAGTTTTTTGATTTAATTTAAAAGTTATTGCTTGTAGACGTTTTTTAAATCAAAATTATTTCTAATTTTATTTTGTAAACATTTCCTAAACAAAACTTTGATTCGATAATTAATCGAGCTATGGTGTTTAATTAGCGATACCTTCAAATATATTCTTTAAAGAAAAAAATTAAGTAAGCAACGTAAATTACCTATTTTTTAAAACGTGCTTAGTGTAATGATTCATTCTACAGTCCTTCTATAAGATAACACCTGCTGAGACTACCTGCTGTTAGAATTGTAAATGATACCTTTAAGCCCGCTTCACAAAGTGCAAACTTTTGTTTACAGAAATTGTGGTGTCCAAGTTTTAAATTTCATGAGTGTACATCGTGCTCCAAAAATGTGCGACAAGACTGTGGTTGCTATTTTTAATGTATTAATTTCATGAGAAAAAATTTTTTTCATTAGGATATTATAAATTTTTTTAAAGCTTCTTTTTTTTGTTTCAGTAATCACTTGAAATCAATCTGAACATTACATTTAAAAATATTTAGACGTTACATAGATTTAAAGAAATTAGTGATTCAATGTAAGAACTAAATAAAAATTAGCATCAGAATTCACCACTAAAAAACAAAGCTTTTACTTATAACTACAGTGTCCCAATCTATATTATTCATAAAACTAAATATAATTTTTTTTGTGATTTCATGGTAGCCCAAAATGTGAGAAATAAAGATCATTTTTGAGTGAAACTTTCTTAATTATTTTTTTATTTTTGATTATTTTACTGTCCCCATATTTGCTTTATTTTTTTTTAATTTTGATATTACAAACAAAAAATACTTTTGCAAACTAGTATTAAAAAAATATTTTTCCTTCTTCTTGTTATCGAGAATATTTTTTTGCTTCTAGTTTATCACTTATGATTGATCTGTACAATTTGATTATTTTAAAATGATTACAATTTTTTTCAGCTTAATTAGATTAAATAATGTAGTGTAAGGGCCAAAAAGCAAACTGCTTTAAAATTTACATCTGAAATACATAGTTTTACTTATAATCATAGGTCACAATGTATAGTTGGGAAATATTGTGCATGTACAGGGTGACCCATTTTTGAATGAAATTTTGTAAATTATTTTCATGTTTGTGTTTATCTCACTGTACTCTATCAATGACCCAAATATGTTTTATTTCATTTTTTTTTTCAAAGCGTTGTATTAAAAACATAATTAAAACTTTTTTTAATATTTTTTATTGTGCTTCGTTTTTGTTATATTTTTTCGTATCTTCGTGTTTAAAAAAATAGTGACATAGTAAAAGGGTAAAATCTGCTTTCAAAGTTTACATTTAAAAAATATAATTTTTACTTATAATTACAGATTTTTTGCGTCTAGAGGGTGACACAAAAAGTGCGACATTATAGAGATCATTTTTTGAATGGAGTTTTCTAAATAATTTTCATATTTTACTTTCTTCTACTGTTTTCTATTAATGACGCAAGTATTCTTCATTTTCTTGTTCTTCTTTCCTCTTGTTACACAAACACATTGCTTGTTTTTTTATGTTTTATTGGTTTTATTAATTGCTTGGGATGGATTTTGCCTATTTAAAAATGATTAGAGTTTTTTTGGCTTTAAAATTAAATCATATAAGGGAAAATATACGACGGTAAAGTGCATAGTTGGCACAGAAATGGTGCTGCAATTGGCAAACTTATGTTTCCTGCATGGGTGCAAGTGTCTAAAGTTCGTATCAAAAGTTTCGCTCAAGTAGTTTGTTTACACAATTTTTTTCTGTAGACATTTTGCTTGTTTTTTTTATTAAAATGGATAACCTTCAATATTGTGCGGTTATAAAATTTTTTGTTTTTGATGGATTAACCCCTAAAACAATTCATATCAAGTTGACAAAAGTTTACGAGACTCGTTCTATGTCAATTGATAAAAAGTGGACACCTGAATTTAAACGTGTTGGCACATCCTTTAAAGATGACCCACCTTAAGGACCGCCAAAAACCGCAATCACACAGGGAACTATCGAAGTGTATGTATGTAAGTAGTGTATGATACGGTGTTGAACAATAGGTGAATAAGATATCTTTTTTCCGGACAACGCACCTGCACCAATGGTGTGCTGATTTGGAATCCTCAGACTTCTATCTGTTCCCAAATTTAAAAACAATGTTTCTGGGAAGCGTTTTGCATTTAATGAAGAAATTAAAAGGGCGCTAGATGAATACTCTTTGTTCATATTATCGTTCCATCTTTTTCACTACTCGTTGATTGTGCTCTCTCTCTCATTAGTCTTCTATCTTCTTTAGATTTTTCTTTTCTTTGCGCATTGTGTTTTTTTCTATTTTCTAGGTATTTAATCACCCTTAGCGGTTCTATTGTTTGCTCTTCTACTATAAATACGATGTTTGCTTTCTTTATTGGTCTTTTCATTATAATCGTTTTATTTTTTTTGTACTAGTTTTAGTTTGTTTTTCTTCATCCACCCTGATATATTTCCAATCGATACATTTAGTAATTCTGACTAGTTTCCTTTCATTATTTGCTGCAACCCATCCTCAGTGTATGCTATTGATTTAGCTCCCTCTGGGTAGTTCCATTTTCAGTATCCCATCATAAAGCAGATTTCACAGGTCAGGTCCTAATACTGACCCTTGGAGAACACCTGCCGTAACTTCTGTTTTATTTTTTCCTATTATTATTTTCCTCTAACTAAACGTAACCTAATCTAACTTAACCTATCCCAACTTAATCCAATATCATGTAACGCCTGCAGTTCTGTGGCTTCTGAGGGCAATATACTCGCCCAGGCCGTTGCGTCTCTTGTGCAGTTCCAAAGTCACACTTTTGTGCACGCGCAAGCAAGACTTTGCTCTTAGGCAAAATGCACAGACAAATTGGATTGTACAAAACCATAACCTGTAATAGAACAAATCGATTAAATTTTTATCTTATTACCACTGTTTACTTACTAATTTCGGTGAGAAATAAAAATGCGGCTTCTTCGTTTAAAAACGAAAAAGATATAGAACTAAAAAACATTAACCCTTATTATGAAAAACTGCGCATGCGCACAAGCTACTGATTCTTTTTGCCTGTGGATATGCGTCACCTATCGGTCAATAGCATTACCAAAATTTACAAAGTTGACAATGGAAAATTTTAAAT
Source organism: Abscondita cerata (assembly GCA_030710515.1). Classification (NCBI taxonomy): domain Eukaryota; kingdom Metazoa; phylum Arthropoda; class Insecta; order Coleoptera; family Lampyridae; genus Abscondita; species Abscondita cerata. Next base: position 477,821 of record JALBCR010002302.1, read on the forward strand.
AAAAATCTTTTAGGCAATCCGAAAAACCCAATAGAAATGTGTGATAAATCGGGAATAAATAAAATAAATTGTAAAGACTGTAACCAAGAATATATAGGGCAAACCAAGAAACCTATAAAAACTTGTTTTAAAGAGCACTTAACTCATGTCAAATATCATCGCATAGATAAGTCCAGTGTTGCTATGCATATGCTTGAAAATGGCTATAGGGTCGGCGACATTGAATTAATTCAGAGGGTAGATAATGAAAACGAACTTGTTTCTTGTGATAGTTTAAAAATTTGCTAAAGAATTATTATGATAACGGTCCATTAGGATTTTCGGAATTATTCAAGATTATGTAAGAATCACGCAGATAGTATATATAATCTTGTTTTTATTTTTAGTATCGGTTTGCTGATGATGATAGCTTAGCTATTGAAACACGTGTCCGAGTAAAGTTTTTTGGTGCAGTTTTTTGGTGTTTTCCCGTTTGTTAAAATAGACGCTGCAGTTTAGTGTTCCATTCCTTTGGTAGATTAGTTGACTTAAGTAAATGCAAAAACAATGCGTTTTTGCGATATAAAAATGCGTTAACAACATACTATAGATTTATAGAAAAAGTTATGGACATTGCAGTAAAAATACTAATTGTATATACATATGGGGATGCAGTCTCAACCCCATCGTAATGGACATCGTTAATTCACATCAGCATAAATGCGGAAAGAAAATTAACTAGGGCTTGCGGAGACTACAGGCCATTCAACGTCCGCACCATCCCCGACCGCTACCCCGTGCCGCACATCGAAGACTTCACACAAGCTTTCCGAGAGCATACCACCACATTCCGGTCGCAAATGAAGACATTCCAAAACAGCGATCACCACACCTTTTGGATTGTACAAGTTCCCCTTTATGTCTTTCAGACTCCGGAACGCCGGACAAACATCCCATCGCTTAATCGACGAAGTAACCCAAGGTTTGGACTTCTGCTACGCTTACCTCAACGACATCCTCGTAGCATCCACGTCCAAAAACATAAAACCCATCTACGAGCACTGTTCACACGCATACAGACATACGGGATACTCATTAACCCGTCAAAATGTCACTTAGGTGTTGCGAACCCACGTTTCCTCGGATACCACGTATTAAGCAAAGGCACCACACCACTAGCGGACAAGTTGGACGCGATTAAAAAAATTTCCACAACGAGCACAACCAAAAAACTTTGACAATTTTTTGAGATGATAAATTTTTACAAGAGATTTATCCCAGAGGCTGCTGAAGTGCAGGCACCGCTAAATGACCTGCTGAAAAAGAAAATAAAAGGCGCGAAACCGATTAATTGGCATGCCAAAGCGAACCAATATTTGGTAAAGAGGAACTAGCACAGGCTACATTGCTTGCACCAGGAGCACTCCACGCCATAGTAACCGACGGCTCGAATAACGCAATCGGAGCCGCACTCCTGCAACGCATTGACGCGACTGGGAACTACTCGCTTTCTTCTCCAGGAAACTCTCAAACACCGAGATAAAGTACGGGACAAACGACAGAGAATTGTTAGCATTCTACCAAGTCATAAAACATAAACATAAAACCGGAAAAATGTTCTCCTAGCCAACTCCGTCACCTCGATTACATCGCGCAATTTACTACAAACATCCGTCACATTTTGGGCACAGAAAACGTCGTTGCGGACACACTCTCCCGCATCAAAACCATCATAACAGCCCCGATTGATTTTAAAGAACTCGCAAAAGCACAGGCCACAGACACAGATTGCAAACGTATCTACGTCCAGGAACTTCACACTTCCTAACACGGACATACAGTATACTGCGATCTGTCAACCGCCAACGCTTGACCTTTCGTCCCCGTGAATCATCTTCAATACGATGCACTATTTGGCACACCCAGGAACGAAAGCCACAACCCACCTCGTCAAAGGAATACGTTTCGCCATTTATTGACGCAGATTGCCAGCAATGACACTCTTTGGAACAATTACGAACTCATATGCACGTTTCGAACACATTCATATCGACACAAGGCAAACATTACTGCCTCACCTGTGTAGACAGATTTTTCCGCTGGCTTGAAGTTTACCCGATCGAAAATATCGAAGCCGAAACAATCACGCGCACGCTATACAACGAATGGATCACACGCCTTGGTGTCCCTTTGCAAATCACAACGGATCAAGGACAACAATTCGAATCTGAACTATTCAAACGGTTTAACAAACTCCTTGGCACCACTCATCTGCGAACAACCGCATATCACCCGCAAGCGAACGGAATGGTACAACGAAGTTTCCACCGCCACTCAAAACAAAGCACGTTCATATTCAAGGAATTGCAAACCGCAAAATAGGTATTCGTTCGCCGCGACGCAGCTAAATTGCCGCTAGAGGAACCTTACGAGGGGCCATTTTCCGCCATTAAACGCGGAGACAAAACATAAACATTGCAGATAAAGAACCGCAAAACAACCGTCTCTATCGACCGACCAAACCAGCTTACATAGACACATACGCCACATACGATCACACGATCCGGCAGGCGAGTCCACTTTCCAAAACATTTAAATTAAGCATAACGCTAGCACGAAAATGCGCCCACGAAAACAAAATTTGTTTGCATATCCTTACTCATGAACCTTCGAAACACTTTATCGTGGACCATTACACTAAGGAGGGAACAATATGGGGTGCCGTCTCAACCCTATCGTAATGGACATCGTTAATTCACATCCACCTGAAGCAACCCGCGGAATGCGGAAAGAGAACTCAGCAAAACGAATGCAATTAACAAATGCTGACACCATGGGAAGCATTTCAAACGACCTTGTTTACAAAGCTTTAATTTAATTATCACATATATAACGAAAAGCGGGTACAATAAGTAAATCAGTTCGAGACAGAGTTCAGTCACGAGTTACAAACCCAGTGCAGTTCGACAGTGTACATTAAACCGGGAGTCGTTGACCAACGACATCGCAGACAGCGTCCAAACGATCAGTAATTCGGACCACATGTAATACGAACGCTGCATCTAGTACGCTACGAGTGCATTCAACGACCTACGCAACATCCATTCATTCTTGTAATTATTCCATAGCACCTACTGTAAGTGGAATGTAAATATACGCAATTAAACATCTAAACCGACTCCGCCAGTTGTTTCTCTGGTTAAACCAGTGTCTAGTATTCACTCTAGATACCACATACCCATACAAAGTAGTTATTATATTTCATTGAATTCCAAAGCGAACCTGAGATAAATAAACACTAATGCGTAATCAACACGTGTTTTATACATTCCCTGCACCGGATTAAAATAGAAGCGATTCTGAATTTTCAGACTAAATTTTTTTTTACAATTTTTTACAATTACAATATTAGTTACTTCATGCTTGTTTTGAATAAAATTTCTTATTTGGTATTTGAACTTTCACAATATTTATTTCATGTGAGACCTAAGTACGGCTCTGGCCACTCTGTTCACGTGAGCTTCTTATGCATTTGATGATCCCTGGTTCGTCTTGAAAGGGAATGCAGTATATGTATGACGTTATTGCCAACTTGTGTTCTGAATTTTTGACCACAGATTTTTTTGAATGTTATGTTATAAATGACTGAACTGATGTACTAGAGGGAGTTCTTGTCGTTTACTAAAGTTTTAGATTTAAGGAAAGCCTCTTTCCATTACATTAATATAAAATCTTGATAATTACTACGAACGTGTTAAAACGAATACATCTTTTCAAAACCTATTTAAATCTCGATTAGAACTATAAGTTAACTCAAGAAATGGATTTTCTTTTTCTTCATCATAACTAAAGCTCGAAAGTTCACCAATAAATCCTTTTCTTGAGAATCATCAGTCTAAACAAATCTCAAGCGTTAAACAGTAAAAGATAAAGAATTCTGAAAAGTGAAACTGCTACATTGTGTAGGAACAGAAAGATTTAAATTCAAGAATCCGACGTTATTTGGAAAATAAACAGATCCGTAAGCTTAAAACTGTAACCCTAAAGACTGAAGCGATAATGCTCGACAACCATTGACTTATAAAACGCAGAGCTAATTTTAATAGACGCAAGTTGCAAATACTTTTACATAACCTATAAATATAATATACAATTTTTTTTTGTTATTCAAGCCTCTGGTATCACAAAAGTAATTAAAAAGTTAATAACTGCTACAATTTAATTTTAATTTTGTTATTAGTCGCATAATACGGATACAATGATTTATTTAAAGTCTAACAACTAACGCTGAATTAAATCCATTCATTGGCTTTAATAGGACATTAATTAAAAAATGCAGTGACGCAAGTATTGTTCGTAAAACTCGATAAATAATAAACTTTTACAAACAATCACTTGTTTAATAATTCCCCATCGCATTTAATTAAACAAATTTTTTGTACACGTAATTATAAACATTTCACTAAAATTACCACAACCATCAAAAGTTGTTGCAGCTTCCCAAAAGGAAAACACGAATGGAAATTTCAGTTTTGGTACGTTACAGCTTCCGGTCCGGATGTACTACGTCCGTGTATATAAGGACATGGGCACGACACAATAAAGAAAAAATACTTCATTAAAATTAAGGGAAAGCGAAAGTAAACACAAACAATTTTTGAAGATAAGCAAGCGAAATTTGATAGAACCGCAAGATCAACAAAAGATCGTAACTTAATTAACATGCCAAAACCATTAACTAAATCAAATTATGCTTCGAATACAAGTGAAAGTTTAATTTAAAACTAATAAATACAGGTTTAAAGTTTTTACGATCAATAACATATATTTTTTTTATTTAATTTATCTACCTTTTAAGTGTACAAAGAGACAAAAATCAATGAACTAATTAATTGGTTTTCACGGGATAAAGTCTTCTATTGTTGAAATCTGGTCCTTTCAATATTAATGTTATTTGACAAGAAGTATCTTCTATTGAGAATTAATTAGTTCGGCGAAGTCTTTACGACATTCATTTGTTTGAGAAGTACAAACACGTGTATATTAATTTAAGCTTTAAGGTTAAAATTTATTTAATTAATGACGAATGATAAATCGAATTACTTAAAAGTCGAGATAATTTTATATATTAATGTATTTTTTTTAAAGTAAATGGTGAGGTAGAGGTAGCCACAAGAAAATGAATAACAACGTATTTACATTTTTTGTTACAAATTACAAAATAATAATGTTAAGTTTTGAAAATTGTATTCTCGTTTATGACGGTTTTTAAAATTATTTTGAAATTCTACGTGCTTGAAAATATAGTAATATTTAAATAATTATTCATTTCACAAATAAAGTCTTTAACAGATTCTAAATTTCATATTAATGTTTACTAATTGGGACATACTTTTTTTGGGGTCTATCACATTAAAAGCTTTGGTGCTTTTATTTAGGTTAAAGTCTGACAACATAACTCATTTATTTTAATGGCCATCTCCGAGACCCAACTTAGATTGTTCCTCATCATTGAAAGCAGATAAGTAACTGAATTTTTTTTAATTATAAAATACAAAATGACGTCTTTAAAAAAATACAGTTACTAACACTATCTCAAGAACCAATTCTTTTTTTTTTTGAGTTTCCGAACTACTCTGAATTTTTGAATTTTTTAACAGGATATAAATCAGCATATTATACTAAAGTCTGTATACTATTGGCGCGGAGTAATAAATCATAATTGCTTGAAATAATTCTTTATTTTCTTGTGAAAGCGGTACTTCTACGGTTAAGTAAAACCAATAAATTCTAACCAAAATACGATCATTGTGCCGCTCTTGCAGCATATCGACCCATCTAGAATCTGAGAACAATAGTTTAATCTGTGTAAACACGTTGCCATCAGCCCAGGTACTGACGAAACGAGAATCATAGCCGTAGATGTGGGTATTATACCAAGATACAAAAATAATGGTAAAGTAAAATTTGTAATGTGATCTACTATACAAATAAAATAAATAACATATAAATAATATATGACATAAATATAAAATAAAATAGTAATGCAGATATCGTCAGTACATTTATTACAATTACAATTAATTTGCGGGGACCGATTTTTAGGCATCAAAAAGTAAATTTGGCTCAATTATAAAATTATGTGGTTGTCATGGAAACTTATCAAAATGAATAGATAAAAGTAACAGGCATAAAAATGTTCATTTAAATAACAAGACATTAGTAGGTAAAATAGGTATATTTAAAAATAACTGACAATACTCACTCATGGTTACAATAAATGGTGTTTAGAGAGTAGAACACTGTTTCAGGCACATTACGCTTGGTCATTTAACTTTCTTCCTCGTCTGAAATTTCCATTTCGGAATCAGAATCGCTGTCTTGTGTGTTTACTGATATAATAATTGGCTCCAATGTTATCTCTACTAAATTATCCAGTTGCCAACATTTGTCTTCTTCCTTAACGACATGAGATACACAGTTCTTCCATCTTTCAGGTGTTACTTTGTTTAATGCATTTTCCAGAAGTTTTTTCACGTCGTCGAGTTTAAAAGTGGTATTGTTACGAGCGACGTCACCTTTTACTTGAGCCCAAACCAACTCTATAGGATTCAGCTCACAATGGTAAGGTGGTAAACGCAGTACTTCAATGCCCCGATTCTTTGCCATTTCGTCAATAACATGACGTATATACTTATTCTTATGAACTTTAACAATATTCAATAATTCTCTTTTCACCATGTCATCCTCAAAAGTTATATTCTTAACAGATAACCAATCTATAATTTCTGCTTTCCTCCAAGCGCTGGTAGGTAAATTTTCGTATCTTTGTGAGTGGTAGCTGGCGTTGTCCATAACTATTATAGATCCTTGGGGTATCAAATCTAGCATCTGCTCAAAATATTCTTCAAACACATTAGCATTCATGTCTTCGTGGTAGTCGCCAGTTTTCTTTGATTCGAATTCTAACAAACCACCATCTACAAAGCCATCTTCATTGCCAATATGAGTAATAATTAACCGTGTTCCTTTCCCAGAAGGCGGTCGAAATCCTGTCGATAGCCCTTCTATAAATCCTTGTCGAGCACTCGTAACGGTATTATCATGCCATGTTTTTTTACGGTATGTCCTGCATTGATCCAGGTTTCATCCAAATAGAATATACGCCTGCCTTCACGCCTATATTTTCTTATTTCCCGAAGATAATTTCTCCTCCATGTAATAATCTCTTGTTTTTCAATTAAAACGGATCTTCTATTTATCTTCTCCCAAGTAAACTTCAACTTGCGAAGAAGTTTCCACAGTGTTCTACGACTCATTTGGGGTAGATTTTCATCCTCATTTACTGCTAGTAAAATCTTATCGATTGTAGGAATCTCTTTCCGTAAGTAGAACGAGTGAACCTTTCTACGGACAGAATTCCTCATTGCATCATCTAATTCCATCGGGCGCCGACCAGGAGATGGAAGTGGGTGAAGCACTTGTCCCAAATTTTTCTTTCCCTCACTAGTTTATAAATGGTGGATTTTGATATTCCCGTCATTGCAGAACATAATCCTACAATATCATCGACACTTTTTGCAGGGTGTTGACATCGAACAGCGTCATGCACATTTAAAATTATAATTTTTCATTAGCAGATAACGCACCACTTTTAACACGTTTTGCTGGTGAAAAGTTTTCCATTTCAAAATTATTTGCACTAACACACAAACAAACAAACAAGCCGATTCATTGCTAATAACAAACTAAACATATTTTCATTTAGAAAGTATACGAAGCCCTTCGGTCAAACAACTAATTATCTGTAATCTTTCGCAGAAATTACAACCCGTCTGCCGTAATGACTGCGCTAACGACCCCACTTTACCTGATGATAGATAATCCAACACACATTTTGACGCTAAAGAATAATTGTTTTAAAATTACTTTATTTAGCTATATCGATTCTTAATTGTAATAATAAGAAACAAACCACATAATAGTAAATAATTTTTTTGAAATATTCCACAGTTTAATAAGATACAAATAGATGTAAAACTCAGTATACGTACCTATATAAAATTAAAATTTAAAATAGACAAATTGAGAAACGACACATTTGTCATTTATCGATTTTAGAGTTTAATTTTATATTCAAATACTGTGTTTTACAAAAGTTTTGTATCTTATTAAACGGTGGAATATTGCTGAATTAAATTATTTACTATGAAAAATAGATTCCACAAAGTAAGGATTGAAACAATAAAAGAAACCACATAATAATTCATATCAAGGTAGATTTTACTATTATAATATATTTACCTACTAAAAATATGATTTTCCAAACGTATAAGGTACCTACGCCACTGCAATACGGAAGATTCGATAATTCTGACAGGTTTATTATTCCGCGCCAATAGTATACTCAGTATATACATCATTTCCTATTTAACCAAAATTGTATCTTTATTAATAACAAAAATAGCCATTCATCCTACTCAATTTGGAACACACTGTACAATCAATTATTGATTTTTAAATTATGTGATTAAAAAAAATATGACATCTTTTTTATAATTACTCAGGGTTTGCTCTCTGAATCTTTTCATTATTGTTTTAAATTTTCCTTAATTTGCTATTACATTCTTTCTTGTTATTGTTATAGGTAGTTGATAGATCTTCACAAAACTTAAAATTTACGATCGTTTTAATTAAGCAATAGCATCAAAATTGAGAAGCCACAATGTTTTACAAGCAAATTTGTTAGTGTAGCAATAAATAAATCTGATAATGAAACTGCGTCACTGTTGTTATTGTTGTAATTGTTTAACAACAGAAAGATTTAAATATCAAGAACTTAAAAGTGAAACTCAAAAAAATTAAGTAATTTTAGAATTATTATAAAATAAACTTAAAATAAAATTAAAATTGAGAATGTTGACGACCACAATGTTTTACAAGCAATTCTAAGCAAATTTTTTAATGCAGCAATAAAAAATTCTAATGAGTGAAAGGGCTTTATTGTGTAATCGTTTAAGAAATAAAAATTTAAATGTCAAGGAAGACAACCAACCACTCGATGCCATTTGAGATTGTAACTCAAAAGAATGAAGTTATACACATGCAAACAATAAAATTAAAATAAAGTAAACATACAATAAAACCAAGATGTTGAGAGCAACAATGTTTTACAAGCAATATTTAAACAATTTTTTTAGTGCAGAAATTAACAATTCTAATAAGTGAAACTGCTTTATTGTGTAATCGTTTAAGAACAGAAAGATTTAAATATTCAAGAGATACAACCACTCGATGTTTTTTAGCAAATAAATAAATCTTTAAGCTTAAAACTGAAACTCAAAAGCGATTTGCTATTTCGGCTACCGGTGAGAGCGCTGGCGTAGCACTATCACCTGATCGTCTCAACCATATTCTTTGCGATCTCAATATCACTCGTTACTTTTATTGTACAACAAACTGGGCTAGAATGGAATAACGAACTATCGTGCAAACAATAACACAACGTGAGCACAACCAACTCGAGTATGAAAAAATAATATATGCAATTTGCATATAATGACTAATAAGACACTCGCCTTTGGCTCATTTCCTAATAGCATTGATTGTGTCTGAATAGTAAGTATTACATGCTTATGGCATATTATACTATTTTTCTACAGTGGGATTTGAGACCTAGATGGGAGTACTTTAGGATTTTCAACCAATCGGATACACGTTGTGGCCAAAAAACTCGAGTTAAGTTTGAATATTTTCAAATAATGGTTTTATTACTCATTTGATTAAAATTTACTACACATTTTGGAATTATATTAAGGGGTTCAATATGATAGGGCTGGTGGAGACATGGATGGAGGAAGATGAATGAAAAGAGCCGGAGGAGTTTGTCTGGGAAATTCAATACGCGGAAAGAACAAAAAAGAGGGAGAGGGCGAAGGGAGGAATAATAACAGGATAACGAAAAGAGATAATCAGAGGCGAAGCATAGAGGAGCAATAAAAACTAGAATAAAGACAGAAAAAGGAAAGAGGTTTGAGATAATTGCGATATATAGATGGAAAATGGAAAATACAAAGAGAATAATAGGAGAGTTATTAGAAAAGAGGAAGAGGAAAAATAATTGTAGAAGGAGACTTTAACGCAAGGACAGGAAAGAGGGGAGAATAATGATAGGGGAAAAGTAAAAAAAAAGAGTTCGATGGATAAAAAAAATAGACAGGGAAAGATACTGATAGAATTATGCGAAGAACAAGGATGGACTAATGAATGGTAATCTGGAGGAAGGAGGGAACGGCGTGTACACATATATAGAGAAAGAGGAGAATCAGTCATAAACTACGTAATAATAAATGAAGAAAGTAAAGAGGAGATAGAACAACTGAGGATAGGAGAAGAGGAGGAATCCGATCATCAATTGTTAGAGGTGATAATGATGGAACTAAACGATAATGGAGAGTGGGGAGAAAAAATGTGATCAAGGGTAAATATAGAAAGCTACAGGGAGAAGATGGAGGAGGAGCAAGAGATATCTTATGAAGTTGAAGAAGAAATAAATAGGATTGGGAAGAAAATGAATGATGCAATGGAAAAGAAAAGGTATAAGAAAAGGAACATATATTAAAAAACAGCAAAGAATGGTGGAATGGTGATTGCAAAAAAAAAAGAAAAAAGAGATAAGAAGAGGGAGAAGAAAATGGAAAAAAGGAAAGATAGATTTAAAAAAATACAAAAAGGTATGGGAGTTTATTAGCAGAAGGAGGAGAAAGTTCAAGAAGTTAAGGAAAGGGATAGATGTAGAAAAATGGGAAGAACATTGTAGAAGATTATTAGAAAACAAAGGAAGAAGCCAACAATTGTAGGAGATAGGAAAGAAGAAAAAAAATTAAGATGTTAAGGTATAAAAAGGAGGAGGTGATAAAATGAAAGAAAGAATAAGGACAGTATTTGAAAAGATATGGAAGGGAGGAGGAGCTCCTGAAAATGGAAAGAGGCAATAATATGTTTAATATATAAAAGGAGGGATAAAAAACAAGTTGAAAACTACAGGGCGGTGAGTCTCACAAGTGTGGGATACAAAATATATAGAGAAATATTAAGAAGCAGATTGGAGAAGGAAATAGAAAGAGGAAGTTAATACCAGATTGGCAGGCAAGCTTTCGTAAAGGCAGAGGTACAATGGACAATATATATATATATATATATATATATATATATATATATATATAAATATATATATATATATATATATATATTAGCAACTTTGCCGACAGGTATGTAAAAGCAGTTACATAGTCGATTCTTTAAAATTATAGCCAACCTAACAGTTGGCAAGTATAAAAATTTCGAATCGCCTGCAGTAAAAAGTACGCAAGAGGTTGTACAATAGCAAACAAACACTGAGAATCACCCGACAGCTGTTTCGTCCTTTTGGGACTCATCGGGAGTGAGAGAACTCGAGTGTAAGTTCACTATTGTACAAACACGCGCTGTCGACTATATGCCCTACTGGAGGATCACAATATTTAAATGATAAGTTTTCGACATCTAGTGTCGACTCGTGAAAACGTTCACGTACGAAAATGTTAGCAACTTTGCCGACAGGTATGTAAAGCAGTTACATAGTCGATTCTTTAAAAATTATAGCCAACCTAACAGTTGGCAAGTATAAAAATTTCGAATCGCCTGCAGTAAAGTACGCAAGAGGTTGTACAATAGCAAACAAACACTGAGAATCACCCGACAGCTGTTTCGTCCTTTTGGGACTCATCGGGAGTGAGAGAACTCGAGTGTAAGTTCACTATTGTACAAACGCGCGCTGTCGACTATATGCCCTACTGGAGGGATCACAATATTTAAATGATAAGTTTTTCGACATCTAGTGTCGACTCGTGAAAGCGTTCACGTACGAAAATGTTAGCAACTTTGCCGACAGGTATGTAAAGCAGTTACATAGTCGATTCTTTAAAATTATAGCCAACCTAACAGTTGGCAAGTATAAAATTTCGAATCGCCTGCAGTAAAGTACGCAAGAGGTTGTACAATAGCAAACAAACACTGAGAATCACCCGACAGCTGTTTCGTCCTTTTGGGACTCATCGGGAGTGAGAGAACTCGAGTGTAAGTTCACTATTGTACAAACGCGCTGTCGACTATATGCCCTACTGGAGGGATCACAATATTTAAATGATAAGTTTTCGACATCTAGTGTCGACTCGTGAAAGCGTTCACGTACGAAAATGTTAGCAACTTTGCCGACAGGTATGTAAAAGCAGTTACATAGTCGATTCTTTAAAAATTATAGCCAACCTAACAGTTGGCAAGTATAAAAATTTCGAATCGCCTGCAGTAAAGTACGCAAGAGGTTGTACAATAGCAAACAAACACTGAGAATCACCCGACAGCTGTTTCGTCCTTTTGGGACTCATCGGGAGTGAGAGAACTCGAGTGTAAGTTCACTATTGTACAAATTTTAAAGAATCGACTATGTAACTGCTTTACATACCTGTCGGCAAAGTTGCTAACATTTTCGTACGTGAACTCGCGAGTAGATATGATGTCGAAAGTCGACACTCGAGCATCGGTGGCTAATATAAAACCGACTAGAGTTACTCGAAAAATTGAAAATCGCTTGGTATCGGTGTTTATCAAACTCTTGTTTTTTTTTTTTTTATATCAATTTTACTTACGTAGGCTGTCTTACAATTAGTGACATGTTTTTACTTGTCGGGCGAGCTAACGTGTGTTGAATTTTTTTTTTTTGTTTTTTTTTTTTTTAAAAGATTTTTTTTTTATTTTAAAAGAATTTAATTTTTAAAAAAAAAAGGTTTTTTTTTTTTTTAATTTTTTTTTTTTTGTAGTTTAAGTGTTGAAGTGGTGGTTTTTAAAAATATTTATTTTTTTTATTTTTATTTTTTTTTTTTTTAAAAATTTATTATTTTATTTTGTTGGTTATTTTTTTTTTTTATTTTTTAAAAAATTTGTTTTTTTATTTTATATTTTTTTTTTTTTTATATAGTTTTTTTTAAAATGATTTATATTAAAAATATTTAAATTTGAAATATTTTTTTTTTGTTTGAATTTAAGAAATAATTTTTAAAAATTTTTTTAATATTTTTATTTTTTAGTAAAATATTAAGGGGTTTGTAAAATAAAATATTCTCATCAATGCAATGCGACAACTTGTCATGCTCAGTGTTTGTTAAAAAACTACGGTGACTACCTGTTGTTGTACAACCTCGTTACTTTGCGAGCGATTGAGAGGCCACATCGCCAACTGTTAGGTTGGCTATATTTAAAGAATCGACTATTTGGTTGCTTTCATACTCTAGCCGCTTTTTAAAATTGAAAATAAGTTTATTATTGTTAAATATTATAATGTAGGAGAAGGGGTGTGTTTGTCTGATACGCCTGTTTCACGAGGCGTTCTCGAATCCAGAACTTTTTTGTTCGAATGTCGAAAACTTATATATATATATATATATATTTATAATTTAAACTTTTCGACATCTAGTGTCGACTCGTGAAAGCGTTCACGTACGTAAATGTAAGCAACTTTGCCGACAGGTATGTAAAGCAGTTACATAGTCGATTCTTCAATAATTATAGCCAACATAACAGTTAGCAAGTATAAAAATTTCGAATCGCCTGCAGTAAAGTACGCAAGTGGTTGTACAATAGCAAACAAACACTGAGAATCACCCGACAGCTGTTTCGTCCTTTTGGGACTCATCGGGAGTGGGAGAACTCGAGTGTAAGTTTACTATTGTACAAACGCGCGCTGTCGACTATATGCCCTACTGGAGGGATCACAATATTTAAACGATAAATTTTTCGACATCTAGTGTCCACTCGTGAAAGCGTTCACGTACGTAAATGTTAGCAACTTTGCAGACAGGTATGTAAAGCAGTTACATAGTCGATTCTTCAATAATTATAGCCAACATAACAGTTGGCAAGTATAAAAATTTTGAATCGCCTGCAGTAAAGTACGCAAGAGGTTGTACAATAGCAAACAAACACTGAGAATCACCCGACAGCTGTTTCGTCCTTTTGGGGCTCATCGGGAGTGAGAGAACTCGAGTGTAAGTTTACTATTGTACAAACGCGCGCTGTCGACTATATGCCCTACTGGAGGGATCACAATATTCAAACGATAAGTTTTTCGACATCTAGTGTCGACTCGTGAAAGCGTTCACGTACGTAAATGTTAGCAACTTTGCTATTGTACAACCTCTTGCGTACTTTACTGCAGGCGATTCGAAATTTTTATACTTGCCAACTGTTATGTTGGCTATAATTATTGAAGAATCGACTATGTAACTGCTTTACATACCTGTCAGCAAAGTTGTTAATATATATATATATATATATATATATATATATATATATATATATATTTGACAATGTGAATAGAGAGCTGTTATGGAAAGTGATGAGGCAGAAGGGGGTAACCAAAGATTTGGTAGCAGGGATAGAAGAACTGTATAAAAAACAAGATGTAGAACTAGAGTAGAGGGGAGGATGGGAAGAGTTTTGGGTAAGAAGAAGAAAAAGTGTGGGTGTTAGCGTACGCGGATTATAATTGGGAAAAGTCAAATGGAAATGAGAGGCATGATAGAGGTAGTGAGAAAATATTTAGTAAAGAAAAGCTTGAAGCAAAGAGATGATTATGGGGGCAAGAAGAAATACAAACAGTAGACAAATACAAGTATCTTTAGACATAATTTTAGTTATAATAATAAGGATGAGGGGCATATAAGGGAATTAGAATAGAAAGAGAGCAAGGTATTGAGTCAAGTATGGGGGATAGGGAAAAGCGTTTTTGGAAAAGATATTGAAAAATGAAGATGGTTGTTTGAGAAGTTGGTAAGGAGTGTCTTACTGTATGGGACGGAAATATGGGGATGGAAAGAATGGGAAAAGCTGGAGAAGATACAATTAAAATTCTGGAAATGGACGTTGGAATTGGGAAAAGAAACACCAGGATATATAATAGAAGAAGAAGTAAAAATAGATAAGATTAGGATTTGGACAAGAAAATTGGCAGTGAGATTTGAAGAAAGTATAAGAGACAGGGAAGGAAATGAGATACTAAAGGAATGTTGGAAGGAAGTGGAGATATATTTAATCAAATACGGCGAAGAGGACAGGAAACATTATTATGAAAGGGTAGGGTACTCGAGAAAGGAGATAAACAGAAAAATAAGGGAGGGGAGAAGAATGAAAAAAGAGGTGATAAGTATTGATAAAGATCTGCAGATACAAGAAAGCAGTGCGAAGATAAAGGGGGAAGATACAATGAAAAGTACAGGGATTTGGATTAGAATTTGGACAGGAAAATTGGCAGTGAGATTTGAAGAAAGTATAAGAGACAGGGAGGGAAATGAAAAACTAAAGGAATGTTGGAAGGAAGTGGAGAAATATTTAATCAAGTACAGTGAAGAGGACAGGAAACATTATCATGAAAGGGTAGGGTACTCGAGAGAGGAGATAAACAGAAAAGAAGAGAGGGGAGAAGAATTGAAAAGAAAGTGATAAGTATTGATAAAGATCTACAGATACAAGAAAGGAGTGCGAAAATAAAGGGGAAGATACAATGAAAAGTACAGGGAGTTAAGTACGGAAGGAATACCAGGATATCTGAGGGGAAAAATAGTATAAACGAAATAAGAATCATAGCGAGGTTTAGGTGCGGGAATGAGGAAAGAGAGAATATGTACTGGAGGAATGATGAGGAAAGAATATGTACTGGAGGAATGATGAGGAAAGAATATGTAGGATGTACTATTAGGAGAGAATGGACAGGGAATAGAATGAATGAAGATGTGATAAAGAAAGAGAAGAAAATAAGAGGAAAAAGAGAAATATATAGTTATAGAGTTATTTCTGTTCAATAGAAATCGAGGAAAAACTTTTTTTATTTGTGAGCGTAGAAAATGTATTGTACAGAATGTCACATTTTCGATTTCGAAAACGGATAATCGTAGAGCGTGCGGTATTCACGAACTCTGGCTACTTTTTCAAGAAACAATTGATAATGCATTCGAAGCTTTCTTACCCTTTTTCGTTTCTGAGTTACAGGGTCTTTTTGAAATTTTGTCGTTTTGTAATCCTCCCCCCCCCCTCCAACCAGTTTCTTTGTTTTTAGAGTTACGAAAACGGGAAAATGGTACCTTATGTAAAATTTTCCAGATCCTAGTGGCGTACTGAGAATGTTTGTAAATCAAATAGTTTTTTTTAGATAATGATCAAACTTGGGTTTTTTTTTGTTATGGAAATCCTGTATATTATTCATTTATCGAATTCTTTATATTTTTACTTTTTCAACCATATACTATAACGTATATTTATTTTAAGCAAAACATTAGCAATTTATTTTTATTGTGAAATACAACTACTTTGATTTATAATAAATAACACGATTAATGTCAAATTCTAAATTTTAACGCTTAATTACTTAATTCGTTTTCCTAACTCTAAAAGCAAAGAAACTGCTGGTGAGGTCCCAAAACGACGAATTTTCAAAAACGCTTTGTAGATCAGAAACCAAGAGGGCTACGAAAGTTTTGATACAACATCCAGAAAGTAGCTTCGTGAAAACCGCATCGCTCTACGACTAGCCGTTTTCGAGATACCCCCATCGCTCATGGGACACCCTGTACATAATTTAAGCAGTAATCATTTTTCATCCTTGCTTGATTTCTTGTACTCCATGTTACGTGCGGTTTTTTTTTTAATTCATGCACGAAATTCAACATAAATTACTTACGAATTCTAACCAACAAGCACAAATAACTTGTGTTGCTGATGGCTTCTTCGCTAGATTAAGTTGAAAGAGCAACTCTGTGGATTTCTATTCCTATGGAAGTATATAAGATTTTGAATTTACTGTGTTTTGAAAGATATAATCTTGGCCATACTTTACTCAATTGAGACGATGCACTTTATTTGCACCCGTTGTTTTCTTCTTTTCAACAAAAATTAAGTACGAATTCTGTCAAAAAAACATAAACGCACGAATGCAACAAGCACAACTAATCTGTGTTGCTAATGCCTTCTTCGGTAGATTTCCATTCTACGAGATGTTAGTTATTTTTCTGAAGAATTAACGTTTGGTTGCAGTGGGTACAAACAATATACGAACGCGATTACTTCAAACACCTACTTGTAACACGTGCACATTCCTTATAGTGGAGTCGAAGGCGAAAAAGAGCCTTTACTTCGGAATAATTCGAGAAGTCATGAATTTGAATAATAAGTGTGGAATCAACTTACTAATACCATAAATAAAAAAGTGCGCATGTAAAATTTTTCCACTCTTTGGTTTTTTCAAAAAAAATTACAAAATAAGGTTTTTCTTCATAATAATCGCATATGATGCGTTTGACTAACAAAAATTTTATTTATTTTTACAAAATTGATAGGTTAAGAGTTTTTGAGGTCGCTGAGTATAATTCTGCATTCAAAAGTAAAAAAAAACAAAATGGCGGCTGTCTAACAGCGAGTTTTACATCGGAGTTTAACGTCTTTCATGTTAAATTTACATTTTTTTCATTCTTCTGAATTAGTGAAATATAAAATGTAAATTTTCAAAATTGTTAACGTTATATCTACGAAATAATTAAATGTGTCCATGCAAGTCATACTATTAATGTTTAGGTGTAAGTAAGAGCAACACTTATTTAAAATAATGAATTTTTATTACATGCATACTATTTACAATATTCATCAAAGAATAAATAAAATTATTCATATTTCTTGGGAACTTTATTTTCTATGGCTTCTTCATTTTCAGTGATAATCTCTGGTGTGCAATTACTGCAATCCAGACTAATGTCTACAAGCAGCTGTACAAAACAGGCCAGCTTTTCTGTACCCACAAGCCGAGTTTACCCATTTTTACAGGAACAAAACATCATTTGCAGTCATTTTTCAGGTGCAGGGCTATCAGTCGTCCGAATTGGTTCTAGCTTCTCTCGTGTCCATCCCCATTCCTATGGTAGTAAAAATTTCTTTTCAAAGTTGCACTTGAAAATAAACTCTTTTACATGTTCTTTCAGTGCATTATACGTTGGTGGAAGAGATGCTAATTTAACAGTCTTATTTTTCGTACCTGCTTTCATAAACGAACTATACCTTAAATCATTGATGCTAGTTACACTTTTCGATTATCCACATGCTGATTTTCTTTGCACAAAGTTTCTGCTGCTTCTTGTATTGATGCAATACATTCATATTGTTTAGCAAAGGTTACTTTACTTTTCCCAAAAAATGCTGATGTTGTGTCACAGCCCGTAAATCCATATAAAGGAATTAATTTTCTCCAAAGGAAAACTCGTTATCAGTTAAACTTTTTGATGAGTATATTTTCGATCACCTGCCGTTTGTCCCATCTTAAGAAAATATGTTTCCTTCTCTGTTGGACATAGAGCATTGAGAATAACCAGAACATCAATATCTTCAGACACAATAACGACTTTTCTATCTGATTGCTGAAGATTAATTGCTGTTTGTACAATTAAAACATCTGTATCATCCGGCGCTGGTTGGCAATTATTTGGTTTTCAACAAACTGTTCTTTCAATAATTGTATCAATCTGTTCTTGTTACCCGAAATCGAAAGGAACGCATCTTGAGAAACTGAAGCTGACATACTCTTATCAAAATGAATTTTCACAGATTTATATTTTGATGACCTTCGATCTCTTTTGGCTGTTTTCGTACTTTTATCACTGTATCCATCGAAAACTACAGTAATGTTATTACCAAAATTCCTCTTGAGATAATCACTATAACTTCAACAGATGTTACTAAAATTCTCATTCAATTTCCGTTTATTACGATGCAGCAGCATTCCACCATCAATGATCCAAGTGCAATCATTTACATTATCCAGTTTAACGGAAGAGAGCTTGAAGATGTTGTAAAGTTTTGACTTTGCAGTTTTTCTCATACCTGCTTTGTCAAATATTGACATTGGAAAAGGATCTAGTTCATAACTAAGATATTCTCGAAGTTGTTTGTCTGTTTTTTTCATAACAGAAGTACGCTGAAAAATTAGTAATGGATTGATAGGTATACCGACTTATCGTGAATAGTAATTTTGCTACTTGCTGCTTGTAATGGAGTACATTTATCTTTTCTTGATAGTTTTAATTCTTTGAAATTCTTGCCATCAATTCTTGCCATTGCTTTTAGACGAATATCAAAAGCTTCGTGACAGTTTACTTCAGAATTTGCAGTAACACCGATGGCGATTGATCTGAATACGTCTCCTTCGATAAATGGATTATGATCCATCAACCAATCATATAATTTCAGCACATCAGAATCATCTTGTGTTATACGAGCATCACTGGCATCTTCATGTTGCTGACTTTTTTTGAATGATCAAAGGAAAAGAACACCAACTGCAGCGTCTAATTAACCAACAGAAAAACACCAAAAACTGCACCAAAAATTTTACTCGGACACGTGTTTCAACAGCTAAGCTGTCATCATCAGCGATACCGATACTCGTTGAATGATATTTGCATAAATTTTCAATTCCTTCATTAACATCTTTTGTGCAGATTCCACCTTTAATCCATTTATATACAACACTTTCTGTTGCATCACGTTTGAAAAGGCCTCCTTCAACACTCATTGATTTATTCAACGTTTGTTCAATCGTTTCGTCACTAAAAATTCCACTGAAAAATTTATCTGTGCGTCTGGATGTAAAATATCCATTCTCCGTTAAATGTTTGTATTCTTTTCTATCCATTACATTGCTAAGATTTCTCATATCTTGCAAGTAAAGCTGTGCGGATTTCACATATGGGAAATGTCCAGCTGCATGAAAATAAGGAAGCACAATTTCTATGGTATTCAAATGTAAATTCCAATCCCCATTGTTTCAGCGGCAATAAATTCTTTCACAATGGTACCATTTGCAGATAACTAATCCATAATTTTGCAGTGTTGTTACGATTTTCTACATTTTTCAATTTTCTCTCAAAAATTTCTGTGAATTTTTTGAAGTTTTTATCGTTTGAAATCTGTTGAATATTGATATTTTCTAAATTAATTGTAGATACCCAGCTTCGTTATTATTGAATTATTTTCTTGTTTCAACAGTTTAAAATTTTCATCAGTTTCTTCGAGTTTGGTGACACAGCTAGTTGAAGCAGCGAATGAGCACGTATTGCTCTAGCATAGGCGTGACTATTCAGAATATGTTCAACTGTCTATATATATATATAACAGTCAATACCTCTTTTATACCACTTCCTGTCATTATATAACTAATACATCCAAGAAAAGACATTAGTAAGTGGAATCCTCCGAGCCTTATTACTACAAGAGATCTATGAGAAATCGGTTGAGCTGCCACAATATCTCGAGCTTTGATACTAAACTATGTTCTGGTGTAACAATTTCAATCATACCCATGTGCCTTTTCCATCGATTGCATCTGTTAAAAATCGCTGTTATCAGCTACTATCTGCAGGAAAGTACCAGGCTTAAAAATGTTATTCATTTGAGATACTGATGAAGCTTCATAGAATCTTGCTTCATTATAAGAAGAGCAAAATCCAAGACTATTACATATACCTATAATTTTTTTCGATCAAAATTTCCAATGCAAAACGACAGCCAATCCTAATTGAACAGGTGATAAGAAAGATCTACGACGAGCAGTTGATGTTATTGCGTGAGCAATACTTAAAATTTTCACTTTGTACGCAGCCTGACTTCCTTTCTTATTTTTCTTCCAACATTTAAGAAAAACATCATACTGACTATTTCTGAAACAAATGAGAGTATCTATCGTAAACTTCGTAGAAATAATTATCTCATTCCCATTTATTAAGCCTTGGAGATGCATATAAGGATTTTAAACACTTTACATGGTATATAGCTTAAACAGATGCTAAATCTGATATACTGGATATCCTTCTATGTATATTTCTATGATAGACGAAGTTGCATGATAGATGATTTATTTGCCTTTCTTCCTTACTTCTCTTTTTTCCTTTTTTTCGTCGGCTTCTTCTGCACGTAAGAAGCAATTACATTCCCACTTGAAAGATCCTGCGGATAATCTTAATTTCTTTCTTGTGGGTGTAAAGCTAGTTGAAGGTTCTTGTACATCTCTTTTACAGCTCTTATACTGGGTTCCCCATATTAGACTATACAATTTAAAAGTCGAATAAAAACTTTCTAATCAAAGTAAATTAACTTTTTAATCGACTAATATGTAGCTTATTCTGTGGGATTTATGACTAAAATAAATAACAATTCAAGTTTTAAAGATCATGTCTTCCAAATGCCCTCCTTCGTTTTCATGCATTTTTGAATTCTAACTTCAAAATGTATCATCACTCGGCGAAGCAATTCTCCATTTACCAAAAACCATATGTTAGTAATGAAAAAATAATACAAATATGAAATAAATATCTGGATTTCTGTCTACTGCAAAAATGATCTAAGCTATACGTAACTCTATCATTTGTTGTTCTAATTAATTATTAAAAATGGGCAGATCTAGTATGACGTTGCGTAAAGTGACCAAATACGGACGAAAGAAAAGAGGCGAAAAGCGGTTACAAAATTTAAAAAAAAAAATGAAATTAAACGTTTTAATAGAAGATTATGACATTTTTGTTGTATTTAAAAAAATAGTAAAAGATATTTGACTGAAAAATGTTCTTTTCTTCATCGATTCAATCCAATTTTCAACTAAAATGTTTTATAATATAAAGAGAAATTATTGCAATTATTTTTTGGTGAAACAATAAACAAAAGCTAATTGTTCGTTCTACATCATTACTAGTAATATTATTATACAAGGGAAAAAGTCGGTTCTCTGTTCACGCTGCTAGGAACAAATTCGATGCAAAAATCGACCTTTTTTTAAATTCGTCTCGCATTAAAACGGGTCGAGATATTTTCGTTTCGATAAAAGTTTCGAGTTTACGAAATATGTGTCTTTATTTTTCGATTTAGATTTTTTTGTACAAGGGCATCTTCAAAGTTAAAAAAAATGTTAAAAATGGTCAACAAAATTTCAAACAAATTGAACCGTAATTTGACCACAACTCGCTTATTTTCCGACCGATTTTCAAAATTCAAATAAAAATTTTACGCTGTTAAAGAAATAAATATTTTTGATCACGCGTGTTTTCAAAAGTTATAAGCGAAAAACTTTTCCAAAAAAATTTCAATCGAAAACTAAAACGGCCATAATTTCTAAATTATAATCGTTAAAGAAAAATTTATTTAAGAAAAGCGTTCGTTTTGTGCCCTTGTCGCATAATGTGTAATAATATTTCTTTTTTTTTTAAATTTTTTTTCAAGCAATTTTACATTGTCAATACGAAATACTGTAATTTTTACATTAACACCGGAACCGTATTACGTAAAAACATGAATAAAAAACATAAGATTTGTTTGAAAATTTTTTGTTTTAAGTTTTTTAGCTGTAAAAGGTTCAATTTCACCAGAAAAAAATATTTTTACGCACGAAGTTGGTGGGTTAGGTCGCGGAGCGGCTTTCACGAACTATTCAGCGTTGAAATCTTTTAAAACGTAATATCAGCATAATCTTATTATTTCATAATTATCTGTTTGTGCTAGAAATTTTGCAAATGGCTTAGCTGTAGAGGGTTCAATTTCACCCAAAAAAATCTGTTTATGCACGAACTTGGTGACTCACACGCGTAACGGCGAGGGTTTTGCGAATCAAACCGTTGATCTGACCTAAGTAAACTTTGTTCTATTATGCTGTCGAGTCAAATAAACCCTGTTCTAAATTTTTTTATTAAATAATTTCTATTCGCGCTACATTATTTTGGTAAATTAGATTTTGTTTGTACGAAGGCATCTTCGAGGTTAAAAAAAATGTTAAAAATAGTCAAAAAAATTGAGCCGTAACTTGACTACAACTCGCTTATTTACGAACCGAGGTAATAAGAAAAATATAAGTTAAGACAAGCATACCTAGTACTGGGCCAGTGTTCAGTATATCGCGGTGTGCTGTTGCATTGGTAGGATAGGCAAAGCACTTGAGGAAACGGTGTTACTTCGTTCATGAGGCTCCTAAGGGCCTGGGCTCAGCTAGTCAAAAAATAAATCAAATCCTTATTTCGAAAAGGTAGTATTAGCATATTTTTGAAATTGCCAAACAACGAAAACAAATAATGTTAATAAACATTTTGTAATTACGAAACGCTATAAGATATATGTATGTCCAGGAAAAATAATATTGTTTCCCCACGGAAAAATGTAATTTCAAAAAGTCACATTTTTATCTTTATCAATGGAAACAAAATAACAAACTTTTAAACCGTCGCAGAAAAAAATACTTTTTTCACTACTAGCTTAGAACCTTATCGTTATTGACTTATTTTCGTATTATTAACTACTAGTAAATAATGAAAACAGCTGTAACTAATGAAAAACTAGGATAAATGAACAACATGAATTTGTTGCTTAGTAACATGACTTCATACTAAAATAGCTTTTAGATTTTGAATTTTAGCTGTAGTGATTAAATCGTTATAAACTTAATTTTATTTAGTAGTGAAAAAAATAGTATACAGGGTGTCTCATAATTAAAGCGTCAAACTTTACCAGTAGATTCTATGTTTAAAATGCAAAATGCAAAAAATTCAAATTTATTAACTACTTTTCCAAATCCCCATTCTACTGCTTGTCAACAACAACAACAACTTTCATAGAATTGTTAAATTCTTCCTGCTGGGGCGTTAAATTTCGACTAGAATATGGACGCAATAACAATGGTTTTATTGGATATGCACAGTCGCCATATATTAAGTAACATTTACCATTTGCTAAATTATTTATTTTCGTTTCCAGTTAATTATAAGTCCATCTGGACACAGCAAGGATTGATACTTAAGACAATGCTGTCTTTTATGGCCGGAATAATATTCTTCTTGGTTCACTGTTGGTCTACATATGGGACTTGTTGTGCCATCTATAAACGCCCAGCCGTTTTGTAATATGCCCCTTTTGTTGCAACCGCGTTAGAATAGCATTCTAGCTTATGTTCATCTAACCATGGAATTTGGAAGGACTTGTTCTGAAGAATGATCAGTGGCGGCTTGTCCATATGGTCATTTGGTCAATGACCTCCCAAAATTTTGACAATATATAAAAAAAATTAATTATTACGTGTTTTATTAAAATAGGTAATTTACTCGCAAAAGTCGCAAGTCGCTAGTATAATAACTTAAAATTTATCGGCCGTCGTTCGTAATTCATCCTCTTCAACCTTGGGCTGGCGGTGCGAATTGTCTTCATTGAATTAGATCTACCCGGAAAAACTCGAAAAACGTGCAGCGCCCGAATAAACGCAATAATCAACTTTGGGTCATAAGCCTGGTCCCGTAGTTTACGTTGACTTCGAATAGGGTGTACTACGCTCGATTTTTGATTCGATTTTCGCGTGTTTTAAATCAATTTAAGAATTTATATTGATATTTTTTACTGTTGTTGTGTTGTTTTGTAAAAATATTATTTTTGGTTCGCGTGTGCATGCGCTATTACAGAAAATGTCGGTAGTGCAGAAAATTAAACAACTAAAAAGTGCTAACGAACTTAATTTTACAAAATTAGTTGAGCTCAAGGCAAATGGTCGTCCTTTTCCAGAACTAAGTTTACGACAAACTAGCAAAGACAAAAATAAAGATGTTCATCGAAACTTTTGCAAGGTAATGTACGATTTAGCTGCTGGATATGTGGTTGTGAAGTATCAAGTATCAGCTAGACAATGCTTATAGAAAATCCCTTAGAGATTTTAATGAAAATGTTTCGAAAAATCGCTATATTTTGAACAAAATTGTAGATTGTATAAAATTTTGCGCTCCATTTGAGTTATTTATATTTTTTTAAGTATGCCTATTTTTTAAATTAATTTTTGACCTCCCAGTATGATTGACCACGAGCCGCCACTGTAAATAATATCTATAACTTTGCCGGCTATGATAGACATATAAGTTGCGGATAATCCAAATATTCCCTCTAAATCTATGTACCTATTAGGGTAGGCAAGCCTTCTCAATAAAATACACAGTCCTTCTACATTACTAGTTTTACAATTCTTTTCAGCTTCTATGATCGGTGGAATGCCAAGAGCGTCACAAAGTCTCCTAATATCATGCTTTTTAAATCTAAAATACGCAGTAAACTCTTAATCTGTCTAGATTCAGTCTACCATACGTAAGTGATCTTACTCGAGGAGCTCTTCGAGGATTTAAAATATTGTGTACAATTGCCTCTTCAACTTCATCATCGCTTAGGTCCCCAAATGCCGCAATATTCAACAGATCTTCCATAATGATTGATTTATTTTGACGTACAAAGCTTGACGTATAAATTTTTACGTCTTTCTAAAAGTTTAATTTAAAATCATTACGTTAAAACTATTACGACAAAAATGACGTTGACGTTCTCGTTTAACGTATCACTCAAAACGGTTTGCTAAAACTCTCTAATGTAATATAATACCTTTTCCGTCGACCTCATTATAAAATTGAGTTTTACGTACTACTCCTGAATAATCATAAAGTAACACTTTTTAACTGTAATACTTTTCGTCCGCAAACACTTTTCGTCCGCAAACATCTGTCAATGTCAATTATTATTTTATGTCAAATTAAATAAAGTCGAAGTAACCAGTATGAAAACCCATTTTTAAGAAAGGATGAATTTAGTGACTTCATAGGATATTACAGTACTTTAGGTACATACTGAAACATTTTAGATACTGCAGAATATTGTTTGTTTACTTCCATTTATAACCTCAATTTCTCAATCCACACAACTTTGAACAAAAACAATTTGTTGTTCAAATTACAAGTAAATGATTTTAAGTGCTTTGAAATGATATTAATAAATTGTTTATAGTTTCTACAATGTGCAAAGCATATAGAAAGCCTGGTTGTAATCTCACAATACTCGATACATTGTTTTCAATATGTAACACTTTAACTTCTTTAAAGTTATTCATTTATAAGGTAAGACAGAATTCATACGACTTGAGATTGCTTTAGACAATTTTATTAGGTAACATTTTGATACAGAAGCGGAGTTCCGATACAAAATTTTCACGATCATAAAATACAAAAACTTACAGTAGAAGTGAGTTAATTATGGGTACCTTTCTATTACTGTATTTGATTGATGTAAATAAGTAATAATGCTAATGGAAAACACAAGAACAGTAATTACTTGTGAAAAATCATTTGAATATTGATTCTGTCGCAGGAAAAAACAAAAATAGAATCATATAAGCCATCAACATTACTGGGTTCAAGATTTATTCGTACACAAAAACAAGGTGAATTTCACAGTTTTCAATAAGCTGAAAGAAGATTATTACATTTTTGAAACATTTTCGGAGTGAATCAAAAACTACGTTTGCATACTTTCTTACGGTCAGGCAATATTTTTATTGAATATAAAATGATTATAAGTCTGACCACGGTACAAACTCAGTCTTATAACTATTATATGTCCAATTAGTAAGAATCGACTTTAATGTGTTTAATAGGAGAAACTTCATTACATCTTTGATCATAAACAATTAAAGAAATGCATTAATTTTGAGGGTAGGCTTCCAACTATAACTACATTTTTAAATATACTTCAAAATAACACTACCTAAATGTAATTTTTATTATTTTAATAAATTATAAAAAAGTACATGTTTTACCTATTACCTATCATAATCAAGTGCTCTTATAAAAATTATGTGATTGTTGTAAACAAATGCTTTATCGGTACAATATTCGAACGCGGAAAGCTTTTATTTCCTTTAATAAATTTTGACACAAATGTTACAATACTGAACGGTGAAGTGAACATTAGGTACAGTAAAATCAGAACAAACGTAAAATTTTTGTTTAAAATTACTAAACATTTTGTTTTCAGTAAACGGTAATCAATAGAAAATTAATTAATTTAAGGTCAACGGAAAAAATTAATATGTACCTCGGAAAAAAGTGCTTTTTAATAACCTCGCCTGTTTGCTTGCCTCGGCTAACGCCTCGGCCAGCAAATTCAGTCTCGTACATAAAAGTGCACTTTTTTGTCCTTGTTACATAAATAACTATTTCCGTCGACCTCATTATAAAATTGAGTTTTACGTACTCCCTGAATAATCATAAAGTAACACTTTTTTAACTGTAATACTTTTCGTCCGCAAACACTTTTCGTCCGCAAACATCTGTCAATGTCAATTATTATTTTATGTCAAATTAAATAAAGTCGAAGTAACCAGTATGAAAACCCATTTTAAGAAAGGATGAATTTAGTGACTACATAGGATATTACAGTACTTTAGGTACATACTGAAACATTTTAGATACTGCAGAATATTGTTTGTTTACTTCCATTTATAACCTCAATTTCTCAATCCCACACAACTTTGAACAAAAACAATTTGTTGTTCAAATTACAAGTAAATGATTTTAAGTGCTTTGAAATGATATTAATAAATTGTTTATAGTTTCTACAATGTGCGAAGCATATAGAAGAGCCTGGTTGTAATCTCACAATACTCGATACATTGTTTTCAATATGTAACACTTTAACTTCTTTAAAGTTATTCATTTATAAGGTAAGACAGAATTCATACGACTTGAGATTGCTTTAGACAATTTTATTAGGTAACATTTTGATACAGAAGCGGAGTTCCGATACAAAATTTTCACGATCATAAAATACAAAACTTACAGTAGAAGTGAGTTAATTATGGGTACCTTTCTATTACTGTATTTGATTGATGTAAATAAGTAATAATGCTAATGGAAAACACAAGAACAGTAATTACTTGTGAAAAATCATTTGAATATTGATTCTGTCGCAGGAAAAACAAAAATAGAATCATATAAGCCATCAACATTACTGGGTTCAAGATTTATTCGTACACAAAAACAAGGTGAATTTCACAGTTTTCAATAAGCTGAAAGAAGATTATTACATTTTTGAAACATTTTCGGAGTGAATCAAAAACTACGTTTGCATACTTTCTTACGGTCAGGCAATATTTTTATTGAATATAAAATGATTATAAGTCTGACCACGGTACAAACTCAGTCTTATAACTATTATATGTCCAATTAGTAAGAATCGACTTTAATGTGTTTAATAGGAGAAACTTCATTACATCTTTGATCATAAACAATTAAAGAAATGCATTAATTTTGAGGGTAGGCTTCCAACTATAACTACATTTTAAATATACTTCAAAATAACACTACCTAAATGTAATTTTTATTATTTTAATAAATTATAAAAAAGTACATGTTTTACCTATTACCTATCATAATCAAGTGCTCTTATAAAAATTATGTGATTGTTGTAAACAAATGCTTTATCGGTACAATATTCGAACGCGGAAAGCTTTTATTTCCTTTAATAAATTTTGACACAAATGTTACAATACTGAACGGTGAAGTGAACATTAGGTACAGTAAAATCAGAACAAACGTAAAATTTTTGTTTAAAATTACTAAACATTTTGTTTTCAGTAAACGGTAATCAATAGAAAATTAATTAATTTAAGGTCAACGGAAAAATTAATATGTACCTCGGAAAAAAGTGCTTTTTAATAACCTCGCCTGTTTGCTTGCCTCGGCTAACGCCTCGGCCAGCAAATTCAGTCTCGTACATAAAAGTGCACTTTTTTGTCCTTGTTACATAAATAACTATTTCGTCGACCTCACTATAAAATTGAGTTTTAGGTACTCACTGAATAATCATAAAGTAACACTTTTTTAACTGTAATACTTTTCGTCCGCAAACACTTTTCGTCCGCAAATACTTTTCGTCCGCAAACATCTGTCAATGTCAATTATTATTTTATGTCAAATTAAATAAAGTCGAAGTAACCAGTATGAAAACCCATTTTAAGAAAGGATGAATTTAGTGACTACATAGGATATTACAGTACTTTAGGTACATACTGAAACATTTTAGATACTGCAGAATATTGTTTGTTTACTTCCATTTATAACCTTAATTTCTCAATCTCACACAACTTTGAACAAAACAATTTGTTGTTCAAATTATAAGTAAATGATTTTAAGTGCTTTGAAATGATATTAATAAATTGTTTATAGTTTCTACAATGTGCGAAGCATATAGAAGAGCCTGGTTGTAATCTCACAATACTCGATACATTGTTTTCAATATGTAACACTTTAACTTCTTTAAAGTTATTCATTTATAAGGTAAGACAGAATTCATACGACTTGAGATTGCTTTAGACAATTTTATTAGGTAACATTTTGATACAGAAGCGGAGTTCCGATACAAAATTTTCACGATCATAAAATACAAAAACTTACAGTAGAAGTGAGTTAATTATGGGTACCTTTCTATTACTGTATTTGATTGATGTAAATAAGTAATAATGCTAATGGAAAACACAAGAACAGTAATTACTTGTGAAAAATCATTTGAATATTGATTCTGTCACAGGAAAAAACAAAAATAGAATTATATAAGCCATCAACATTACTGGGTTCAAGATTTAATCGTACACAAAAACAAGGTGAATTTCACAGTTTTCAATAAGCTGAAAGAAGATTATTACATTTTTGAAACATTTTCGGAGTGAATCAAAAACTACGTTTGCATACTTTCTTACGGTCAGGCAATATTTTTATTGAATATAAAATGATTATAAGTCTGACCACGGTACAAACTCAGTCTTATAACTATTATATGTCCAATTAGTAAGAATCGACTTGAATGTGTTTAATAGGAGAAACTTCATTACATCTTTGATCATAAACAATTAAAGAAATGCATTAATTTTGAGGGTAGGCTTCCAACTATAACTACATTTTAAATATACTTCAAAATAACACTACCTAAATGTAATTTTTATTATTTTAATAAATTATAAAAAGTACATGTTTTACCTATTACCTATCATAATCAAGTGCTCTTATAAAAATTATGTGACTGTTGTAAACAAATGCTTTATCGGTACAATATTCGAACGCTGAAAGCTTTTATTTCCTTTAATAAATTTTGACACAAATGTTACAATACTGAACGGTGAAGTGAACATTAGGTACAGTAAAATCAGAACAAACGTAAAATTTTGTTTAAAATTTACTAAACATTTTGTTTTCAGTAAACGGTAATAAATAGAAAATTAATTAATTTAAGGTTAACGGAAAATATTAATATGTACCTCGGAAAAAAGTGCTTTTTAATAACCTCGTCTGTTTGCTTGCCTCGGCTAACGCAAATTCAGTCTCGTACATAAAAGTGCACTTTTTTGTCCTTGTTACATAAATAACTATTACGATAACCGAAAAATAAGTTTACAACAGTTTCAACGATAAAAATAAACGTCAGCTTTGCTATCCTTGTCCCTCAAACCGTCTTTCTCGAACTGAAAGCATATTACAAGAACGCCGAGAGATGACGCCGTCTACCAAGCATTATTTTTATCATTGTAGTTCTGCCACGATAACGAACGTATTTTTCAAAATTCTTGTGTGCACTTTTTTGTGGATATCTTCTTTTACTATATAAAAATAAGTCGGGTTTTCCTTCCTGACGCTATAACTCCAGAACGCACGAACCGATTTCCACGGTTTTGCATTCGTTGGAAAGGTCTCGGGCTCCGTGAGGTTTATAGCAAAGAAAATTCAGGAAAAATGTCAACAGAAAAGCGGAAAAATCTTTTTTCACATACAGCGCCATCTCTGCTACATAGTATGTACTACAAACCAATATTTTAAGTAGATGGCGCCGGTGCGTCGCAATGACAATTAACAAGTCGCAAGGCCAATCGCTTAGTGTTTGCGGGATAAATTTAGAAAATCCAAACGAAATGTTACATAAAAGGAAGCTATCTGGTGGCGAAACGGAGTTCGCCGGGTTTGCTAGTTGAGAATAAAATTCTTCACAAAATGATATAATTAATTTTTTGGTAAAATATGCCGTTTGGTAGAAATTAAATAAAATCGTTTGGGTTGAAATGCAATGTAAAATCCTACATTTTTAATACGTGACTACATCGCTATTATTTACAATTTGAAAAAATTGTTTCCATTTTGTAGAAGAAGGTTCAAACTTGCATAATATATTTTTACATAATGCGTTATTTGCTAAACAAATAGGTTATTATGGCAGCCGTGATATAGGAAATTTGCATTGGTAATGCAGGTATAGAAGATTGTTTCGTAGTTTATCACTATTTATCATCTATTACAGTTATATGTTGGCATTCTTACAGCCGGTATTTCAGTCATTTTAAAATTAACCTTAACCAGAAACTGAAATACTGGCCATTAGTAGTCAGTAATCGTAACATTAGTATGTATATAGTATAATATAACTCATCAAAAGTGCAAAATATGAATTTGATTCGATAAATTTTAAAACCTCAAAATTTAATTTAATTTAAATTTCAACAGCATTGGTAAGTTCAACTGACATTTAAAATCTGTTAAGTTATTGAAATGAAAAGCAAACTCCGAAACGAGTGAGGGGAGTTAGTATATTTTATAAGTTATTACATTTGAATGGAATAAGTAAATAAAAAGAAACGTTAGAGTTGGAGATAAAAGTAGGGATTTGATTCGATATGAAAAGAAACGTAGTAAACGAAGAAATCTGGAAAACAATTCGCGATTTAATGTGATAAATGCACGAGTTCGCGAAAAATCTATTAGCGTTAATTTATCAAATGTTCCCGTGTTGTTTTCGAACAACACAATTCAAAGTGAATATAACGTAGCTATTAATGCGCACCTCTTTTTGTCTTTATCTACATTATTTTTCTGCAAAAGGACAAAACATAAGTTCGCAATAAGGCTTTTTGTGGATTTAGTGGGACGATTACAGCGTTCTTACAACCAAAATAAACAACACGATAGCAGAGCGTTGCTCTAATGAAAGGCTATTTGTTCCTTGTCTACTCGAGATACACTTCCGTACGGTTTTTCAACCTTCTGGCAGATATTTCGAACGGATATTTTTCGAAAAGGTACGTGTGGACGCCCAGGAAAGATGCAAATTTGGTTACAATTTACATACCGATCTTTGTAAACCGAAATTTGTGTTCTTAAATAATAATCTCCCGCCTGCGACATAATCCCCTTTCTATAAAACGGATTTCGCGCATTAACTAAATTAGACTTAACTCGGGATTTTTGCATAAAATACGCACACATAATTATAACGAGTCTGTTCAATCTCAGGACGAACGCAGCTATTATACATTAAAACTTTGAAAAATCAATGATCGTCTTAAATATTTAAATGCACGATTAGGGGCTTGATATTGAATTTGGTAGGCAATAAAATTAAATTTATGTATGTTTTATTATAGAAGTGGAACAATCGGTGGTTGAAATTCAATATCCAATTAGTCTGTAAGTAATGAGTTCATAATCGTGCTAGTTCTGATTAGCACATAGAGGCATAAACTTCAGATTGAGTTAGCGATGTAGGGTCATTAATAAAACGAAGATTCACACCCTAGATGTGTTTTGGTAGATTCCAATTAACAAAGTTACAATTTGCAATTAATGTTTTTGTAACAAGTTTGTCATTGTTGTAAGTGAAAATGCGTATCTAAGTTTGAAAACAATTAGGTTTGGTAGTCAAACAAACAAAAAGTTAAATATTTTAGGGAGAAGTAAGAGAAAAATAAGATTTACAACGACAATATCAAGCAAGCGTCTGCATCACTAGCCCGTGAGTATCTGTGGCGACACATACATACTGCATCATAAATTTAAGCAACATAAAATGCAATTGATTGTCTCATGAGATGAGTATTAGAAAATTTAAAAGATGCAAATTTGCCGCTTAAACTGATAGTGAAGTAATTTATGCTAATGCTAAACCTGTCAATTATTTCATCATTCCGTTGTAATTATTATCCCTAGTTTTGTAATTGTGTAATTGTAATTATTATCTGCCACTTTTCCATCTTCAGACCCGTTATTGAACGTAATGACAAAGTGATGACCTTGGACGTTTGACATAATGAGAAAATCCATGCCAAATGATGACTCTTGACGTTTGCCTGATCGGAAGATAGATGTAGACGTGAATAGGATGGAAGGCGCACCCGAGAACGGAACTAAGCGTGAAGCAAGAGTAGTCACAACATTTACTTGCTTACTTTTTCAACCACTTCCAAACATATTCCGCAACATCTACTGTACTCACGCTATAGACACTGTCAACATCGCTATCAGGGTTGACCCCATAAGAGCAGTGCTGCCGATTATACTTAGCCGACTATCCCACCATGTAGTACTTTATCACTACATAGCTATCAACAATCAAATCCACACCCACACGAAACCCAGTAACTCAAGTCTTCGACTTCGTCACCATCCGCCGTATCAACGTACGATCGACTACCAATTTATGAACCATTTATTTTTCGGGTGACCTTACGTCATTGATCCAAGATAAACGTCAGCACTCTTTCAACGGCTAAATCATTAAACCCACCTACTGCAACGTCGCAAGCATCTGTATCTTGATGACTTCTTTACCACTGGTCTGGGAGTATCTGTAACATATATTGCATTATAAATTTAAGCAATACAAAATAGCTTAAGTTCAGATTTCATAAATCCAATTATTTAATTCCAAAAAAAAGGTTTTGTCAGATCTTCGAAAAGAAGAGTTTTTTTTTGAGTTGAAGAATAGAAGAAGAAATTAGGTAATTGAGTCGCGATATGTTAAAAGAAAACAGAATACGAAAAAACAAATGAAGAAATAAATAAAGTAACGACAGAAATGAATAAGACAAATGGAAAATTGGAAAACAGAGATCTAGTAATAAGAATTGCATTGAGGAAACGGGAATTGAAAGGAAGAGGCGTTGAACAGTAAAATGTAAGTGGAAAATAATATGAAGGGAGCAACAGAAATAAAGAATGAATATATTAATGTGTAAAAGAAAATTTATTATAAGATGACGACGTGACAAGAAAGTAAAGAGACATACAAACCAAGATAAAGAGGTATAAATTATGGGGAAGGGTGAAAAGGTAGGATATCCAAAATGAAGTGGGAGTAGTTGATAAGACCTAGACAAAGACGGGCGGTAAATGAAAAAAGACAAAACAAAGAGGAATGAAGGGGACCATCAAAGGAAAAAAGTCATAGTTTTATTTTAGAAAGAAATAAGATTAAAATTTAGAGACATAGTAGGAAAGAAAGAATTGGTTGAAACGAAACAAAAAGTGGGATATAGGGGAATAATTAAAGTAGTGATAAAAGAAGAAGAGGGAGAAAATACATTTAAATATTAGTAAAACCTACGCATAAGGATTCGAAACAACAGGGTATAACAATATATGCAAATAATCAAAAAGTGTAAGAGGGTGGTAGTGGAGAGAAATAAGAAAAATTGCTATTGAGGGGTGATCTGTTGGAAGTTCTTCCTCTTCTTCCAAGCGGTTTGTTTAGTGCTGTGAAAAACATATTTCGTGGTCGTGGAACTCGTTTTAACTCTCTGACTGAATAGTTGGGGATTTTCATTAAAAGATAAGGATGCTTAATTGTAAGTAAAAATTTAAATTGCCAAGGTAAAAATTAATAGAAACCAAAAGGGCGGATAAATTTGAATGGCAACATGGTAAAAAGGAAAAATGGTGAATAAAAAAGTATCGACCGAGTTGGAGAAGTTGGAGAAGTACATAACTCTCGAGAAGAAGAAAAAGGTAAAAATGGAAAAAGGCGTGGAAGAGGTTACTTAAAAGAAAAAGAATTGGGAGGGAACAGAACAGAGTAATATAAGGAATTTCAAAACAAGTGAAGAGAAGGATGTGAAAATGAAGATAAAGAGCAGAGGAGGAAATTGAGAGAATAAAAAAAATATGTTTCTCGACTTTACGCGAATGTGCTAACCAACTACACCCTATGATAAAGACCATGATGACGTTTCGGGTAATTAGAGTGAAAAACTAACTAGAAAACGGAAAACAATGTAGAAATCGTAGATGATAGTGTTTGAAAAAAGAAAGAAAGGGGAAGAAAAAATGGAAAGTATTAGTGCAAAACTAGTAGGGATAAGAAATGGTTTGATGTGTACTCAGATAGAGATAAATAGAAGAGCAAAATAAGAAAACAGATAGAGAAAAACAATAAGATGAGGTTGTAGATATATTAGAAAAAGTAAAGGAACAAGATATGACTAATATGAAATGATTACTTATTACTAAAGTATTTTTAAGGGGAGGAAAAAATTTAAGCGTACGAACAATGATAGAGAAATTCACATGTGAAATCAGGAAACATTGGGGGGAAAATGAAATGTAAAATTGTAGAAAATGATTAAAACTCTTATAACACAGAGTTACAGAAGTTAAAAAATAGAAAAAGGGTAAAACAACAATTTTGGGAGAAAGAGAGAGAGAGGAATTGATGAAGAATGCATTGGATAAGGAAGAGTGTAGGGAAAAGGAGAAGATCAAGGAATGAAATCTTAAGCCGATTTTTGTAAATTACATTTTCTGCTACTTTTATTTGAACATTTTTTGGAATTTACCTTAGAGTTCTCAGCTAAGGTAGTGTGTGTTGTGTCATTTGGTGAGTTTTGCGCTAGAAAATTATATGGTAAGGAAATATACTATTTCAATCGCTTTTTCATAATCTGAACCGGATATTCATTTCCTGGTACACGTAGGCAACATTAATTAATTTTTATAGCTTTTTTATAAAAAGTGAAATTGTAGACGCAGCAATGTACTGTGGATTTTTCTGCGTTAATCTTATTAATGATTGCGGCGTTGGTTACGAGGTGTGTTGACAAAAATATGTAGATTGAATGAAATGTCGGTACAATTTGAACATACAATGAATTTCATTACGTGTGTGTGTGTAGTGTCATAAGCATCTCTGGGATTTGCGGTGTTGTGTCACTTATGAAATTCTAATAATACCCATTTGTTCTTTACTTTGGTGTTCATGATGCATATAATCGATCTACTTACCCGAAAACAGGCTTATAAGAAACATTTCATTTTTAATATACTTCAAGCACTCATTTGTTGCTCAACTCTCTACTACGAATTTCAAATTCATGGTTGAATAGACGCTTTTCGTCACACGTATTGATTTTTGATGAGGTTTTCAGTTTATTTTTTCATTTAAGTGTGACCATTTCGAGGTACATACATACAAAATTCAAAAAATGAAAGTAGCACATAAAACCGGTATTGCGTAAAATCGATAAAGCATTGAGTGTAAAGTTCTTTAAAAGGCGCAACCTAATGTTAAATATTGTGCCTTATGGAAAACTCCCACCTTTCATAAAAAATGAAACTGTAGTTCGGCGACGCCGGCTTATAAAATAATTTTATGAAATTACTCAAAAACTAGTTACAATCTTCTCCTGAATGATCTAAACTTATGTATATTTTTTTCGAAAATAGGAACTTTAAGTAAAACACGACGAAGTTGAGGTCAATCGGTTAAATACACTCAAAGTAAATTAAATACAACCTATGATAAGAACATCATTTTTATGTATTTTTATGTAATTGTGGTTATTATGTACATAAACAATTTATTCGCTTTGGACCAAGTTGGAAAATATGAATCTGCTTAGTTTTCCTTTTGAATCGAGAAGGACGTCGCAAGTTGATTCTAAGAAAAAAAAATAACATAAATTGCCAGCAAAAAGAAATGCTGAGTCAATTGTATTTAATTTTAAATATTCTTTTAAAATTTTATTTCTCATTAATTACAATTACGTTTAGTACATTGTAATCAAACAACAAAATAAGTTGTTAATGAGCTATTAAATTTGTTTTGTATTTTTGTTTTTGCGCAAAACTTACAGTTGATAAATTAAAAATTATAAATTAAATGGCGATCAATTTTCAAACGGAATAAAGTTAATAAAACACACGACGAAATTATGTGAATCACTTCAAACGAGTGCATAATTCTTTATCTTATCAGTTTGAAATTTAAAAAGGCTATAGAAAAATAAGTTAATACACAAAACAGTTTTTGCGCAAAAACTCACAGTTGAATAAATTAAAAATCATAAATTATATGCGATCAATTTTCAAACGAAATAGTTAATAAAACACACGACAAAGTTATGTGAATGAATCATTTCAAACGAGTGCATAATTCTTTTATCTGATCAGTTTGAAATTTAAAAAAACTATAGAAAAATAAGTTAATACACAAAACTATTTCAGTAGGAAATAAAAATAATATTAATATGCTTTATAAGTACCTTCTTTCTCAAATTTTGTCGGCACTGCATTTCTATGTAATTGTTTTCTTTATTGTTTATAATTGTCTGACCTTAAAAAATATTGTTCACAAATTAACTTATTTCCTAAAGCGTCAATATCTACAAGAGCAATAACAACGTTTCCACAATTTTTTTGCCACTCGCTGGCGCGGTGTAATATCTTTTATTGGAAATTTAAAAAACTTTTGTCTCTGTTCTTCTCAGTATTGTTTTTATAAGTCACGTATTCGCACTTAGTGATTGTCACAACAAATCACAATAACTTCCAGACACACGCACAAACTCGGAGCGGTTCAACGGTGACGCTAATTTAACGAACGCACGAAAGCAACTA
Organism: Abscondita cerata; assembly: GCA_030710515.1. Lineage (NCBI taxonomy): Eukaryota > Metazoa > Arthropoda > Insecta > Coleoptera > Lampyridae > Abscondita > Abscondita cerata. The sequence continues at coordinate 515,413 of JALBCR010002302.1, forward strand.
AAAATATTTTGCTGAAAATCGTCGGTGGAGTCATCTACAAGTCGGTGAAATTGTACGTTACATTTTTCCCATATGCGTTGGTGGATTTTTAGTAACTTTATTATCAATGGTTAAAGTTTATTTAACAAGCTTCCAATTTAAAAAATTGTTTCAAAGAAAATTACAAGAATAAGAAATTTTAAAGTTTTTAGTATTGGCTTTAAGATTCATTTTATTATTTTTCGTTTATTCTTTAAATACGAGTTACCATCAATTGTCAAGGACATAACGTAACGTTTTACAACTTTCTTTGCTAACTGTGAAAAAGTATAAATTAGATCACGATGATTTTTACTAAATGAAAATTGATTGGAATGGAATTGCAGTTTGGTAGAGGTTTGAAATCTATTTGGTTTTTTTTTCTCAAATAATGACTTTTAATGAACCAAATTTTATAACTTCAATAGAATATTACTCGAAAAGGGTGGCAGTAATAAAAAAAGTTTTCTTACAAAAGTTGATTCGTTTTTAAAGGTCTCTTCAACGATACAACATTTGAAATATAGTGCCATTAAAAATTTGAGGTTCTGAGCCATATACTGGATCCCGACTTTTCCGGGAAATTAAAATATCACCATTCGATTCTTGACTACGGCTTTTGTGTTAAATTTTTTTGACACAACTCTCTACGACTAACCTTTTTTGAAAAATTGACGTGTGTTACATATCCTAAACGTGACCACGTTGCAAATATAGAACTTTTGCGTAGTGGGTGGTGGTACGCCCGGTTGCGGGAGAACAACAGCAGCAACTCGATAGCTCGTTAATGGCGCACAATGTCATTCTATAAATTTAGTTAATAAACATATAAAATATAGTACAACTCTTGTTTCTTTCGAAAGCAAGCAAAACAACGTGTGGGACAAATTTAATAAATAACACTTAGCCAAACACCAAAACTCAGCACCACTGCGACAGAAGGTAGATCTTTTGGGCTCGGGATGGACAGCGTTTTCGTTCCCCTCTAGGTGTGCATCTGCAGTGACGCAGACAGCCTGAACAGAAGACTACCGAACGGGTTTCGGCAAGTGGTACGACGGCAGCGGTGCTCAAACTTTCCGCATCTTGTCTCCAACAACACAACGCATGCTTGTCGACGTAGATAGATTATAGTGTTGACTGTGGGGAAGTTATGGAGGTGTTTTGCTATGTCTCGGTATATCCTCGACCAATAATATCGATCTAAAGTCCACGGTGGTTTTTGTTATACTATTATGTCCGGTGGTCATGGTTTTCTTTTAAAACTCAAGTACGGAACGGTTTTGAACACAATACTTCTATAGATCGGGGGCTACATATTTGAGTGTGTTTTAAATAACATAAAATTGTGGTATAAGTATCCCTCACGAATGACATAGTCTGAAAAAGATTGTCTTCGTCGGCGTACATCGGACAACTAATTAGCGTGCGATAGGTTCGGTTTTTACGGACACAGATCGATTATCGAGGTATCCAAAAACTGAAGTTCGTGTACATATTTGGGCGGCGAAGTAAATCCACCGCAAAAGACTGCCACACAACATTTACGGATAGACCGATCGATCGAGCGTTTTTAGGTTAGGGAGGGAGGTGGCTGCTCTCGTGTCAATCAACGCATCTACCAGGTGGTCATCTGCGGTGTTGGTTAGGGATTTGGAGCTGTGATTTCCGAAGCTTTGCGTGAACAATTCTTAGAGAAAACGTCATTCTCCTACGTCGAAAACAGAAAATAATTTGTATAATATTGAACTAGCAAACCCGTTTGTATTGCATACAAACTAATTTATTTACAGAGATAGTAGTTATAAAAAATTGACACAGCATAATAATATTAACATAAAACTTCACGATAAACAATATTTCTAGTTGTAAAGCTTCCGTCCTCCATTACTTTTTTCAGCATATACAAATTATACATAATACATGTGCCATACATACGTTATGTCCGAACAGTAACCTTTGACCTTATTTGACCTCCCATTAGATATTTTTTTAAATACACGTTAATACTTTTCTTAAGTTATAACATAATTATATTTCAAATGTGAAGCATTTTAGATGCGTAGTAACCTTTGACCTTATTTGACCTCCCATTAGATATTTTTTTAAATACACGTTAATACTTTTCTTAAGTTATAACGTAATTATATTTCAAATATGAAGCATTTTGGATGCGTAGTTTTTGAGTTTTGTCTATCAAATGGTACAATATAGCCAATTTTCAACTTTGACCTGAGTTTAAAAATAGACAATTATAAATTTTGAAATGTACTACCCTTTAGACACTTCCCCATTTAATTGCGAGTTGAATGATACCACATTTGTCTGGATTAACCCAGAAACAAAAAAGCCTTAGCGTTTACAGTCCCAAAAAATCTTTAGTAATTAATATATAGAAGATGTATAAGTGGTAACAGGGCAATAGATTTCGGTGAAACCAGTACATCTCTTGTTCCTGGTGAAATTTCCGGGGCGGCAAATAATTGTTTGCAAAGCAATAAGTTCATGCCGGATTCACCTTTTCTCTGAATCCTGTGGCTAATTTCGATTTCCACTTCGATACGGTAGGTGGTGGGTAAGAAAAATAAACGGAATTGGCGGTCAAAATGTCTCCAGCAGCTTTAATCATTTTACTTAGTACGGTACCACAATAGAGCGTTATCTATTCAAGTTTTGGGGAGTGATGGTAGGAGCAGGTCCGGAATCAAGTGATATTGCTCACATGCTTTATCTAGACGATCCAGGAATGTTACTGGATCGGTTATTTTATCAAAACTGAATCCCCACTTATAAATCTTAACTTGCTTTCGCCGGATGTAACTTTCCAATCTGTTGATTATGGTTGACTACGAAATGGCGGTTAACAGGACGGAAGTAGGTTTTTTGGGTTTCACGGTTATCTGTTGCGGTGTTCTTTTGGATCGGATAAATCTGACTAGCTTTTTTTTGCATTTTCCCACGGTGACGACAAGTTTTAATCCAAATTTTACCAATTCTTCTCTTTCTTCAGCAGGTATATCCATCAACGGTTTCTAATCCTACTGTCTTGCTCCCGGGTACCGGGGTGAACGTAAACCATGAATGGTGGAATAGCATTGAAAATAGATGAATCTTCTTCTAGGTGCCTACCTGACTTGACTTGACTTGAAAATGACCCGTCGTTTGTATCTGACAGCTTTGGCATAGCTTCGGAAAATGTTGCATAAGGTCGGGTATCTTCGAATGTAGGAGGAATTACTTAGTAGTTTGGTGGCATCCAAGTAAAAAAAATTGTTTTAGTGAGTCATGGTTCTACGAAAGAGCGTCGGAAGGGTTCGGATCTGGTCGGTAGTGATTGAATAGGATTGGTTGGTATTATAGATCTCGGTTTGACATCTGATATCTTTGACTTTTTCCGGTTCTAGGTGGACATTTATTCAACGGTGTGATGCTTGGCAATTTCCAAGGTTTTTGGTAGGTCGGTAAACGTCGGGACGCGTTGAATAATTTCGTAACTCTTTAAACGTCGTTCACTGGCGGATCTTTAGTTTGGTTTTTGCGGTTAGACGACTGGTTCCTGCTCGGGCGCTATTTTGTGGTGTTTCTTTCTGGTGTGACGAGTATCTGTATATAAAAACGAATCAGACGGATCTCGGAAGCCAGATTTTATATGAGTTTACACTCCGTAGATGGTCTTTCCTCTCACTCTGGTAGCTGAAAACGAAACGGAAGAAAACAGACAAATCAAACTAAAGCTTTTTATGTCAATTCAACAACGAAAATCGATTCAAACGGAAATAAACAACAAACACTAGCTCAGCGAAACTAGATCCTCTAGCGTACTACCCTAAAGATCTACTTGTTAAGCAATAAGCTGTTGCGGGTAACGTGGAGGTAGAAATTGGTAGAGTTAGAGGACTTAGATGACGGTGTTCTTAACGTGTGAAACGCGTCACGCTGAAGACTAGGTACGAAACCGTCACGTATAGAATAACTAGTGACCGGTATCTTTGGTAAAGTAAGTAAATAATTAAGACATACCCTTCGGTTCGGTTTTCGGAAGTAGAACACAATTAAAAAACGGCCCGTGCCCCTCGCTTTTATAGGTCACTGTCAACTTAAGAGGGGTGACGAGCACACACTTGCACAGTGTTTTCAATGAAAAGTTAGTATGTGATGTGTGACTTTTTTAGTCTCTTCCTAACTAAATCAAAGCGTTTATTTGCATTTGTAGCATCTAAGCATTTGACGCATGAAAAAAATTGCATTTGTAACGACAAAGTTTATACTTTCAAATTCATGTATGTTTCAAACAATAACTTTTCATTGTGTATGAGAAGTTTATGTTAATTCACAAGTATAAATGACGCAGTTCGGCACCAATTATCATTGCAGTTTATTTTCTATTACACTACTACAAGTTTAAGTTTAACCGAGGGAGCAATTACATCCATACTTCCTTTACGACTTAATCCCCGCGTACATGTTCAACATATCTAAGATTCCCGTCCCGAATTAAATCTTTTACTACAACTTTAATTTGTGTTGTACAACACTTATCCTTGACCCGCCGCTGGTGCATAAAAAAATCCTGCTAAGCTTTTTTTATTTATTTGGTTTGCCTTATAGAAGAGTTTTATTGTCAAATAACGGGTATTTTAATACAATAAATTTACTCGAACGAATGAATCCACTAAAATGGAACAATTTCGGGTTAGCAAGACAAAAATGTTTAAACCAACAAAATAGAATGGAAACTAAGGAATTGCTCGAAATTGCTAAAATAAAACCAAAATATTAGTTGTCGGTTTTTTCTTCTTGTAGGGTAGAAACTCGTTAACTCCGTTCTCTTTCATGCAAATGCAAAGTTTTAAAATTTTTTATTTTGTTATAATAAAAGTTCGAGGCATTATTCTTTCAACAAGAAAAGTTGATTAGGTACTCGCATTTGTAAATACTATGTGCGCAATAATAAGAATTTGCAGATTATCTGTTTCGCAAATGGACCATTTACGTTGGATTCTTGTGACGATAAGGACGTAACTGCTTTTGCGTCATTATCGTTACATACGTAACTATTTTTACTTTAAAACTAATAATACGATCTTTTCAGTTGTTTACAACTAACAAAGTAAAACAATGTTACGGATAAAGTTTCTTATTGAATTAAGTTTTTACTGTTCATCTTTCGTTAGATTTTAAATACGTAACTTTTTGAGAACGATTTAGTTCCGTTTTAACTGCTTTAATTAAAACTTTTATTGCTACTTATTTGAAAACATTTTAACAATATGTTTTTAAACTTAAGTGTTTTTCATTGTAGCAACTTATATTTTGTAGAAATCAATTTTATGCCGGTCGCATAAAAGGCTTGTTAAATCTGTTGTTAGGTAACTGTCCTTCTGATTGGTTAAAATTTAAATTTTAAGTATACTGATTGGGTAACAAATTGTTGAAGATTAATTACGATTGGCCATACGAAAAGTAAATTAAAACTTTTTGAATAAAGTTCTAAATAATTTATTGGAAAATTGGTCAGAAAAAGATGACAAAACTGTACCGGTAAATACAGATTTAAAATCGAACTACAGTAACATTTAAAATATTTGTACACATAATTTGAATAGAACTAGTTATTAAAAATGTACTTTTCATTTTTCTCTCTCGCTTCTAGTATTTTTCGATGGTTGTTTAATAGTGGTAAACTTGCGGCTATAACCAGGGGTGTTTTTCTAAAAAAATAAGTATGGGAACTCTCTACGCCTGCTCAACTGGGGGTCTGGGGGGACACCCCCCCAGTGGGAGGGGTCCGGGGGCCTCCCCCATAAATTTATAAATTGACCTCTTTAAAACGCGATTTTGAACATACAAACACCTAAATTACCTCATTTTTAATATTCTTAAAAGCTTTCAACTTCAGCTCATTTTGGTCGCTTTACCAAGTTGTGGTTTTGTTTATTTGAACCGAAAATGCCCTCAGGCAACCCTCTTGCAATTTAGTCTCCTTCAATCACAGCTCATTTATTACTATCACACTTTTTATTTTTATTTATTCCTTAAGTAATGAAACTGGGAATGTTGACAATTAGCTTCGATCAACATTCCGAATGTTGATCGAAGCTTCTGCGAACGACGGGACCCATAAAAGTGGAAACGTGAGGAAAAATGCAAAATTAATTTTTAGTTTTATTTTTATTAATTTTTTTCTTTAAATGTAGCAGAAAATGAAAAAAAATACAAAACAAAGTACTCACAATTTTCAAAAAGAGTCCAAATCTTGACCATATCCGGATCCTCCTCTGGTGGCTTGCGGACTTTACTTTGAGTATCAACCGCTGAGTGACGCCCTTTCAATAACCACGACTTTACGTAAGGCGCTGGATCAAACTTTGCGAGAGGCGGTCCAACGATTCTGATGAATAATAAAGCTGAAGTCGTCACTACGGACAAGGATGACCGATCAGGGGTTACAATTAAGTTCATTTGAGAAAAACCCCGTTCAGCCTCAGCGGAGGAAATGGCAACTGTCTTTACTGTACGTTCAATTTTCTGAAGCTCTGGGGATAGTGCGTTATCCGGCATTTTTAACTGCAACCTGAGCGCCCTTGTACTTTCTCTTTCACTGAGTTGCAGGGTTTTGATAACGTTTGTATTTCTTTTTCACCATACAGGATACGATCTTTAGAGCCGACTGGAGGCCATTTCTTTGGGTTTAGAACTTCCGTACATTTTACTAATTTTACGTCTTCTTCCGAGAGGAGTCTACTCTCAATCGATGTTTTTAAATGTTGGTAAATGAAGCCGGTGAAATTGGTGGATCAGACGCTCTGTTTTCTTGTGCAATTCGATGCCTTGGAACTTTAAAGTTTTCGCGGCTTCAAGAGCTTTCTCGTAATAGAGACCTGGGATCTCACCTCTCCGTTCAAAGACATCAACTAAGCATTCAATTTTCACATGGGCAGTGTAGAGATCGATATCTTTTTTTTGTAGATCCAGGCTCAATTCAGACAACTCTTGGAGGGCGTCGCACATCAGTCCAAGATCCAGTACAAACTCCACTGAAGTAATTTTCCTGTGAAGACCTTCAAAAGTGCTTCTCGTTGCTTTTTCGGTGTCATTGCCTGTAGACTTTCTTAACTGAAAATGGAGCACTAGGGCTTCATAGTCTTCCCATATGGCTGAAACGGTTCGGAAACTGGAAGCAACCCATCGTACTGATTTTCTTCCGATTTTCAAGAGTTGCAACTCCAACATTTTTGCACATTCTTTAAGTTGCCGGGCATTTTTTGGAGACGCGTGGTACACAGTATACAGCTTGTCCAAAAAACTCGTCATCCTATTAATACTGGCAACGGCTTTAACCGCGTCGCCCACTGACAACTCGAGACGATGATTGAGGCACCACCAAATAATGATATTCGGGAATTGCGCTTTTAGGAGAACTGCAACACCCGCACGACAGCCAAGCATGACACTCGCACCATCACTTGTCACCGATATTAAATAATAGCTTAGAAATTCTTTGTTTAAACCCACGGATAACAAGAAAGACATTAAACTGTCAAAAATTTCAACTGCTGTCGCGCCATCAAGCTCTATTAAAGTGAGGAAAAGGTTCACGGGATTTTCTAAGTTAAGACTGTCGATGGAAGTTCGAATGTACAAGATTAACACAGATTTTTGAAATGTGGTTGCCTCGTCAAAAATAAGCGATACTTTGTTTTGCGAATCGACTATCTTCTTGATCAATATCTTTTGCATTTCGGAGCTGATATAATTCACGATATTTGCACATGCGTTACGTGAGTGCAAAATGCGTCCCATATCCAAACCGTTCAATTTTTGCACGTCAATCTCCGCTTCAAAATCGTTGAAAGCTTGATTTTCTTCGCCACTTTGTAGGCTGTGCGGAAAATTCTTTCTGTAGTTTCTTCCTCTTTCTTCACAACTTTGTACACAACGTTTTCTAACACTTCCTTTGAGCTCTCCTCAGTAATTTGTATTGCAAGTTTGTGGCCAGCGCTGTCTCTGTGCAAAAAAATTTTTTTTCGCAAAGACGTTAGGTTTTGCTTTCTTTCCTTGCCGCCCGCAGAAACATCACAGGATGTCCACTCCTTTGAGAGCTTCATTCCTGCGTTTTATCAACGCCCAAAGAGCCAACATTTTTGCATACCGAGCAACCAAGTTTACCATCTTGAAAAATTAACCACTCGTTTTTCTTCTCAAATTCATCTTTCTGATCAGAAGTCCAACACGAGGGCCAACTTGTGCTGGTGCTGGTATTTGCTTTGGCTTGACTAGCCGTGTCTTGAGATGAGGAGGGTTCTGAATCATCAAAAACAGGGTCATTTTCAGGCACAGGGGTTAAGACTCGTAACTTTGGCTTGTTTCGCCGGTGGTACCGCTTCAGGATTCACAGGTGAAATTTCATCAGTTTTTCGCTTATTTTCCGCGTTCACTCGCGATCGCGAAAAAAATCGGAAATTTTCTTCATTTGAGTTGAAGTTATTTAGATCGACACTCACACGTCACACTCGGTACATACATAATATCAATATCGGAGCATCGAGCATCGGACACGATTATAAAAACGAACAAATCGCATAGAGCATAGAGCACTGAACTTTTGATGTTATTAAATAAATTAATAAACTATAGACTAAACTATCGAAAAGTGAAAAGAAAACACCGACCACGTGTGTGTCTGCAGCGGGCACGCACAACTCGGAACAACTGATTTAGTCAGTGCTTGCCGTGAGGGGAAGGGGAGCTGCAAAGTAGACTACCAAGAGTCCCGCACTCGGCGCTCCACGAGAGCTCCTGCGCGTGCGTCTGGCTTATTTTGTTAAGTTTTCGCTTCGCCTGCGTCATTCATTTGCTTCTTTCGTAAAAAAGCTTAAAAAAGCCGGACTGCGAAAGAAGTATGGGAAGGCGTTCCCGTTCCCACCGAAAAACACCCTAGCTATAACCTAAGACATTACCGGCGTGAAGTTTCAGCAAAAAATTAAATAAATGCAAAATGGGGATTGTATTTCCCAAGAGTTTTTATATATTGGTCACTATATGCCAATTCTTATAACCCTTGCTACGAATCCCCCCTACCCCCCCAAGGTACTTTGGGGTACCTTGTTGCCAGTGTTCTAATTACTAATCAACATATAAAAAATCTGCTGGGGTACAATCCCATTATTGCGATTGTTTAATGTTTTTACTGAATTTTTACACTTAGAATAAAAATTGCCACCCCTTGCTTTTGGGGTAATTTGTTGCCAGGGCTATAGTAACTGGCTTACAATGACTAAGATATAAAAAAAATCCAAGGGTACAATCCCATTACTGTAATTGTTTAAATGTTTTGCTGAATTTACACTCTTACAAAAAAAAATTGTCACTTTCTGACGGCGTTTGAGGTAATTTGTTGCCAGGATTATAAAAAACTTGCTTACAATGACCAATATATAAAAAAACTGAGGTGGTACAATCCCATTATTGCGACTGTTTAATGTTTTTGCTGAATTTATACACATGAATAAAAATTGTCACTCACTGACGTCACTTTCGTGTAATTTGTTGCTAGAATTATAAGAACTGACTTACTATTATCAACATATAAAATATCTGCTGGGGTGCAATCCCATTATTGCCATTGTTTAATCATTTTGCTGAATTTTTACACTTAGTTCGGTGTTTTCATCTCCAGTTAATTTTATCTGTCCGTTAATCATCTTATGGAAACGCGACTATTGATTGGCTCAAATCTGTGTTTCCATAGTAGTTAACCGACTGATTAAGTTAATAGACCCGATTAGTGTGGTCCATACAAACCTTAAACGGACTTGCAGTGAAAAGGGAAGACGAAAAAGTGAACCTTAATTCGGGAGGTGATGAAAGACCAGATTTAGATAAAAATCGTTGTATTTGAAACTCATCTAGTTATATTACATTTTGAAATCGTAGGTTAAAAAACAATAGTATTTATAAAAATATATTTAGAAATAGTGGGGACCAGTAATTTTTAGAAATACGCACCAGGACCATTAAACATAGTAACAATTGTTTTTTAAACCAAATAATGAAGTAAACGAGTAAATAAGCTTTAAAAACAGATCGCAACACAAAAACTGGTAACTGACTTTTGGCGCCACTGGCGCTGTTTTTTTTAGACTGTAGTTGTTTTCATCTCCAGTTTATTTTAAAAAAAAAAAAAAATGAAAGGATGTCGTTAATCTGTGTATCTTAGAAACGCGACTTTGATTGATTCTCAAATCTGTGTTTCCAATTTTGGTAGTAGTTAACGGTTTGTTTGACGACTGATAAAGCTAATTGAGGTGAAAAATCTGTCACCTGGCTTATAGGGTGTTTACATAGGGAAAACGGGCATACGTTAACTGCTGTAGGGGTACATCTAGGTGATTCTAAAAATACCACCCATATGATTGATCTAGCGCGTTTTATAACCGAAATACAGAGGGTTTTACGTATTTGGTCCATTTCTTTAATCGCTTATAACTTATGATCCGCCCTATATATTTTTTTTAATATTTAGGCTGCACATTTTTCATAATATGTGCAATCCATTAAGATATTCATAAAAAAGAAAATTTAGGTCCGTCTTCACAAAATATTTACAAATACAAAATATTTACAACTTGGTAACATAATCAGAACTTTAATATAAAAAATGCTTGTAGGTTTTTGATTCCATCAGGCAAGTTTAAATATAATATATATATATATATATAAATATATAAACGGTTGTTTATTGTTGAGGCACTATCCCTTACTATGGAATTTATACGGGTTTTGTATTTGACACCTTGGCAGGAATGCGTATAGAATATGTATAAAAGACTTAACTTAAGTATTTCAAAAATTTGCATAAATAAAGCGTTTGCGGTGTAACGAGATTATCTCGCTACTACCACAGCATCTTTTTTCTTTTGTTTGGATCGACTTTTGGTTGATTTTTCTTTTCTGGCGACGCCAAAAACGCCTGCGGTTAGGCATTACACCGTACACCATCTGACCCCTAGGTCAACATTTATCTGTTAGCAACATTTCTTAGTGATAATGCGGTGTTAAAAGACGAATTCTTGTAGAATTTGAACGCTTTTGGTGAATTAAGTTTACAATTGCCAACACGAAAGGTGGACACGGGTATTTTATAAACCTAAAATTACAGACTAGTTTTAAGCTTTATCGAAGTTATTTCTGGATCTCACCTATCATCCGCTCTTTTATTGCTGTTTGGGGAGGTACCTTATTGCAAGCGAGTAATTTAATTCTCGGATTTAAATTTGTGCTGAACATTGAAAGCTTCTTCAAAACCCCTCATCTAGTATCGCCACCTCTTTTATTTTTGGCTATTTTTCCTTCGTACACTTTGAAGAGACATTTGTTGTGCAATTCTACCTAGTTTGATCGATACCTGGTTTGTCGACTGTTGGCTTTCGAACTACGGGCAGTTTCCATTACACTTTTGCTGTAAGCAGTATTCACAGTTGCGGATTGTGCATGTGCTTCAGATCGAAATATTCAGTTTTCGTCGTTTTTGGGGGTATTCAAGTATCCGACTCCGTTTCGGGCAATGTAATGTGTAATGTTAAGCACTAGAAACACATACCTAGCTACCTACGCAGTGTAGGATTTTTTTTAATACGATTTAGAAATATTATATTCTTTGATAAGGTGGACATTTTATAGTTTTCATTTAATGTTTTGTTTTTAGTTAAGTTTTTTTCAATGAAAATTAGCGATCACGTGGTCCATTAGATTTTCATATAGTAATGTTTATTATTTTATCCAGTAGTGTTTTTCATGTTTTATTTTTTTTAATGCAATAAATCTTGTTAATATGATAGTGCAACGACTTTTTTAAATTTATGTATGATCTTATTTTTGTGCGGTTTGTGTTAACTTTTACAGATCGCGGCAGTACTTTCAATTACGTTGTGTCCTTGTTTGGCTCCCTCTTGAATTTGACAAATTTATTGTTGATTTGCATCCCTTTACCCGACCGTTATATTTCACGAAGACATTTCATCTCACGAACCACCCCCTTTTTCAGCTGAGCTACTACGTATTGCCTATTTATGTTAGGTTAACTTATTTTTTGTATGTAACAGCAAGCTCTTACAGGGTTGTAGCAGATTTATCTAATTCTTGGTGGAAAATTTACATGTCTCTGAGAGCGCTGATATTGTATTCTTCCTTCTCATAGTCGTGCTGTAGTCGTTGATCCTGCCGTTGAAGAAAAGATGCGGGCGATCATGTTGTCTCGATATGTTCGATGGCGTGGGGCCATCCAAAAAACTAATGGAGGAAGCTTCGTTGCGGTGCTGTTGGTGAGTGTAACAGTTTCAGCGTTGTGTTGCTTCAGAAAAGGATTGTGCAAATGCGTGTGCTGTTTTATCACAGCGTTAAGACCTCGGAATTGGACATCATAAGCTTTATGAGTTGGGATTGACTTGTGCTTGTACATGTATCTGACAAGCAGTACCTCGAAGACTTAGAGCGGGCATCAGAAGTTCCAAGACGATTGTGGGTGCGACCATGGTGTTCCAGGGCGTCCTGTTTATGACAGGTGATGGTTGACGATATCGGGAGTGGCAAGCTTCATATGTAAGCGTGCATGTAGCTCCAGCGCAAAGACTTATGGGTCTGGGTTTTGTGATGTGTATGCGACTGTGATTGTTGATGTGAAGGTCTTCTGAAGCAGCGATGCACTGGTTAACTACTACGAGTAAAGTGATGTCGTCTGAGAATGCAGCATGGTTGATTTGGTACTTAAGTGTTGTTGGTTACAGATTGTTTGGTCTCATTGTTTGGGCGATGAAGTTGATGAAATGGTTTGCGTTACATCGCGGCAAAGTAAGAGGGCGGGATGTGTTCTCCTCTTCGATCAGTGCTTGTAGCGTTGTCGTTGTGCAATTGGATGTTGCGGTATGTGGAAGCGGGTGTAAGGTTTGCGGCGGCGTCGTGTTGTACAACAACAAAAGAAAAATTGAGTTTTATACTTTGTGACATAAAAGTTAAGGTGGTTAGTGACAAGCAGATTGTCCTTGGCTGGCGTTGAAAATTTGATGGAGCGCCGTTCCGTTCGAGTTGTTAATATAACGAAAATCCCCCTTCCGATTGTAAAAGAAAATTAACAAAATAATTCCTGCTTGCTACGGTATCTAAATATTCTTTTCCCAAACCTTGCTAATCGTTCCACAGATGATGATCTTAATTAAATTATAGGAATTCTGCGACGGCTGGTGTCAAGATGATCCGCGTCACGTAGTACCATTTGTCTTCAACCAAGAAAAAAGGATGAATTCCAAATAAAGAAGATACCGGATAAATTATAAATTTAACATCTCATACCAAACGAAGAATATAATCTTATGTAAAATATATAAACTTACGAAATTTATGACTTTGTCAAAAATATAGTCTGACAAAAATGTAAACTGCCGAAAAATCTACAAGAGAAAGATTACGTGAATGGAATTCTACATTTTCATTAATTATTTTTAGTATTTTGCTCTGTCTATAACTTTCACTCATAATTTTATTATTTTTATTCTTTCGTCTGTAATTGAGATTATATACATTATTTTTTTGTTTTTATTTCGGATTTTAGTCATTACTGTTCATGAATGTTTTTATGTTTTAATTATCTATATCTTATCTATTTATTTAACTTTTATTTTATTTCCGTTTTCTTCTTGTACATTTTGATTACCTTTTTATGAACTCTTCCAGTATTTTGCATTTATTTTAACTTTGACCGATGATTTATTCATTATTCTTTCGCTTGCGCTTAAGATTTATTTTTATTTAATATATTTAAATGTTTAACTCAAATATTATTTGTTTTTTTAATAGATTTTTGTAGTTTTTCTTTGTGTTTATTTTTTTTAGTTTCTTATCTTGCGTATAAAAGTTTCTTTAGTGTAATTCATTATTTTATTTTTTAATTATTAATATTTTATAGGTAATTTTTATACTTTTTTCTATTTTGTAATCCTTATTATGCTTTTCCTTTAATTTTTCTTTGATTTTCCTCTTCTTCTTGTATTATTTTCAATTTTTTGTGAACTCTTAAAGCATTTTGCTTTTTTATTTCACTTTAACCCACATTTTTATTATTATTATTATTTACTTTTTCTTGACTAATTTTCATCTTGCTGTATGTGCTTCCCTCATATTATTTTTTAATTTTTATCGATGTATTTATAATTTTTTGTTGCTTATTTTGCACATAAATTTTTTAATATAATTCATTATTTTATTTATATTTGTTTTGTTTTGTAATTATTATTGCAGTTTTATGTTTTATATTTTTTTTGTTGTTGCCCTTATTCTTGCACGTTGTTATTATTTTTGTGTACTTTGTTTTTAACTTTGGCTCATAATTTTTTTATTCTGTCGTGTGTGTGCTTGTAGTTAATGTTTTATTTTTTGTATATTTTAATTCTGAATTTTGAACTTGCAGGTTATTCCGTTTTTTCTTAACACATTTTTGTCTTGTTTTAGTATTTCTTATAAATGTTTGTTTAGATTATTCCTTTTAGCTACTTTTATTGCCCTTTAATATAATTTAGTGCATCTTCCAAATATTCTATTTAATCTTATTATGTTTATTCTTTTCTTGATGCTTATCTTGGAAATTAAGTGTTTTTAAATATAATAATACATTATTCAATTTGATTCATCATTTCCTTCATCAAATTTATTTGTTTCAATTGTATTAAGATATTAATTTAATAAAACTATTATTATTCAACTAAACTACATTAAACCATATATTTTGAAAAGCAAAAATAAATGCTTTTTCAATAGGGCTATCGCCAACTACGATTTGTAATATGTATGACTTTTTGTCATAACTTTTAAATTATAGACAACAAAATTTATATGATATGAGCAACGGATTCTAATCAAAAAATTATGCTGAAGAACGTTTTTACCGATTTTAAATAATCTTTATAAATAAGAAAGTTATTCGAAAACCGAAATTTTTTATTTATGTCCCATAACTCGAAAACTGTTAAACGTATCTAATTTGGCTTTTGGATATGAGTTTATCTCTAAAAAAGAGCCCTGGACACCGATATCAGATTTTGTCTATTTTGGGTGATTAGGGAATTTTCGATTTCAAATCATCGAAAAAAACTCACCCTGTACACTTGGTTGATTTGATATTTTTTAATTATTTTCTGTGTTCTCTTCCTACAACCAACCCTAATGGATTCTAATACGACTAAATTATTCTGTAAATGAATATTTTGAAATAACAACAATTATTTACCTTCTGATTGCTTGGTTTACAATGTATTCAATTAATCAACCTTTAAAGTATTTGAACATTATCAGTTCCTGACGTAAATTCAAATTAAATTTACAAATGGCCTTTGCATTGAAATCGTGACGATTACAACAATTTAGTTGTGCAATCAAGAAGTTTTACATTTTTTATCTGTCTACCAAAATTATGCCAGTAGTTTTTGATTATTGGAGTGGAACGCGTTTAGTGAATCCAAGAAATGGTATATTTTTAAGTATTCTAATTTCTTTATGGTAAGTCCCTTTGTATGGGGTGGGAATTGATGGTTTGAAATACATTTTTTGCTATTATGTTTTAATTGATTTGTTAGATATTTAGTATATGCATTAATTAAAATTATTTATTAAGAAACAAGGTTACTTTTATAGAATTTGTTGTTTATTTTTACTTAATATATTAATGGCGTTAACAATTAGTTCAATCAACCATTTACAATTGATTGAAGTATTCGTATATATCCCTTTTATCTTCTTCAGGTTAAAGCTTAGAAATAAGATGTTTACAGTTTTCTGGCGTTTTTACGTGTAATACATTCCGTTTTTAGAAAAGCGCATTATATTTATGCGATTAAAATTTAATTATAGCTCAAAAATGTTGTCTCGTTTTTTATCTCGTGAGTGTACATATAGTCCAGTCACTTTAGACAAAAATAGCCATTAGATGGAAATAATTCATAAGGTTTTGATTTTTAGACAGTGAATTCTCGGAAGGGTTAGAAATAAGGGGAAAAAAGTTCCTACTTTAATCATGGGTGGAACATCCCCTTTTGAACGAAAAACTACCCCAGGCGCGGACTCTTTAGGAGTTTTCCTCATTTAACTTCTAATAGTTGCTCAGACGACAAAATATCATATGACTAAAAATATTCCCTATAAAATTTTGCATAAAAAAGCTTTTATACCAAAAAGCTAATTCTTATACAATATTCTCGCAATTAGGGTTCAAAGTTAAAGAAAGTTTTGCAAGCAAAGGAAAAATTCGCTTTCGCACGCAAATAACTCCGAAACCGTTGTTCTTACGCAAATAATGATAAGAACAAAAACATTTTTTACAAAGTACATGTCTTACAACTTTTTATTTCATATTCTTCACCGACTTTTAAGCTTCCTTTGCAAATATTTAATTCAATTCAATTCAATATTTATTTTGTCTTAAAAAATTTTTCTATAACAAAAGATTCGGTTTGTCCCTTTACAATCTCAAAAATAAATAAAAAACAACATAATATTTCATTAAATTATAATTTAACTAATTTCTGTTTCCTTCTTCAACCTTCCATCCCTCTCTTCCCTAAACTTTCAGTATTTTTCTTTTCCTCTCCTCCATCCCTTTCCTCCTCTCCAACACTTCCCTCATCCATTGTTTTCCTTCCCTTTCTCTCCTAGTAGTAACTTCCATTCCTTTTCCTCATGTCTTGTTTCCCTGCATCCCTCTTTTATATGTATTATATTTTCCCATTCATCCCACACAACCTGCATACTCTCTCCTCATCACTCATCCAATATTTATTTTCATTTTCTTTATTACCCATTTTGAACCTTGCAATCATTCTTATTTCAAATTCCTTTTCCTTCATTCCTTTTCCTTCTGTTATGTACCTTGGTGTCTTGTCTGTCATTATTTTATGTATTTCCCGTTATATTTTCCTTCCTTTATTTTGCTCTTCTTTCCTGCTTCTGAGTATCTTTATCTCTTGCAATTATTTCCTCTTCCATCTTTCTCCCCCCCTTCTCTTAATCTCTTTATCTCTTCTCTCGCGTATCCCACTCTTTCATAGTATTTTCTTCTTTCTTCTTCCCCATATTTTACCTTCTGTGCCTCGATCTCTTTCCAAACTTCATAAAGTATTTCATTTTCCTTCCTACTTCCCATTTTTCTTCATACCTTACTGCAATTCTTCCTGCTTGTATCCTTATTTTTTCTATTTCTAGCTCTTCTTCCACTATATACCCCGGTGTCTCTTCCTCTAGTCCTTATGGAATATGCATTCTATAATTGGAACTAGTTTCTACACCACCTGTGAGGTAGAGTTGAATACATATTCACAATTTATTATTAATATCTGTAATAAATATAATTACGCTGATGTGTGACGTAATTATGCTGTATTACTATTATTTTTTTCACGCATTTTTTCGTGGATTGGAAAAAGACGAAAAATATATTATCTTCTATTTTTTACCACTGAGGCACCAGCTCCGTCTAACATTTTCAAACTCATTTCCTGGAATTCTAAAATGGGTTGTGGAAAACGATGCAGCTGTGTTAAAGTTGTATTACGTTGCTCAATCATGTGCTCCAACTCCAAAGGGCAAGATTGTTTAAATTCAATGACTGAAGAAGAGTTACTCTGCAAGGCTGAATGCTCCTGTGATCATCTAATTGTCAAAAATAAAAAAATATTGTAAAGTTGAAATAGAAAGAAACAATAGGTATATCCTGATTTTTCGATAAAATGATATTTAACACGCAAAAACTGCATACAAAGATGATTGAAAATGGCTGAGTGAGAGAAAACGGAGAAGTAGTGGGAGTACCCGTCTGCAGCGCGCTTATATAAATCTCAATCCTCTCAAACGCCGTTAGCGGACGGGTACCCCCACTACTCCGCCGTATGCTTACACTCGTTAATTTTCAGTCATTTTTGCATGCATTTTTTGGGTATTAAATACCATTTTATCAAAAAATGAGAATATACGTTTTGTTCCTTTTTATTTCAACTTTACAATACTTTTTTATTTTTGACATTTGAATGATCACACGAGTATTAAGCCTCGATTGAATATATCGCTTTAAAAAATTTAAATCGCAATTGTGCATAAACTAATTGCCCAACAATTTTAGGGTTTTGCACACACTAAGTACGTATCATTACCTCCTATTTCCTGAAAAATTTATGATACATCTCAAAAAATGACAGATCTACGAATTTAAAAAGAAAAACCCAAATATTTCACATTTTCCGATTTTTCTTGGAAAGTTATTACCTGATTGAGTCCAATTGGTGCTCATTTTATTTGTATTTTATCTTCTATAACTTTCCTTTTTACACCGTGAACATTGGTTTATTACTTTTCACTCAGAAAAAAAAAGTTGAAAAAAACGCGTTTCTTTGCATATAAATGTTAATTAACTATATAATGACAATTCATTTTCGGTATAAAACATGAATTTAAGGTACTTTGTACTATTTACAATTACATGGCGCAGGCGATATTCTACTATTATTTTTGTCAAAAATTTACTAATTATTTGCCCTATTGACTGGGGTATCGGTAAAGAATAGAAACTAAAAATTGTAGGATATGTACTTTGTAGAAAATTTTGTGCTCTACAATTTTTGTTCTTATCATTTTTTGCGTAAAAATAACGGTTTCGGAATTATTTGCTTGCGGAAGCGATTGTTTTCTTTGTGCGTTTCACTTCTCTAAACTTTGAACTCTAATTGCGAGAATTTTATAAGAATTAGCTTGATGGTATATAATACTTTTTTATGCAAAATTTTAAGAAAAATATTATTCGTCGTCGTTTTTTGCGTAAAAACAACGGTTTGGAGTTATTTGCTTGCGAAAGCAATTTTATAATTATTTTATAATTTTATATACTTTTATAATATTATAATGAGAATTAGGTTTATGGTATACGAAACTTTTTTATGCAAAATTTTATAGCAAATATTTTTAGTCCTATAATATTTTCTCGTCCGAGCAACGATTTAGAAGTTAAATGAGGAAAAATCCGAATGAATCTGCTCCACAGATAATTTTTCGTCCAAAAGTGATGTTCCATCCACAATTAGAGTGAAAACTTTTTTTCCCTTATTTCTAACTGTTTTGAAAAATTATTGTCAAAAAATTAAAATTATATGTTTTTTTTTTCAACGTCTAATTTGCCTGAACTGTCAACTGTGAAACCTAATTGCGAGAATTCTATAAGAATTAACTTTATGGCTTATATGCAAAATTTTATTACAAATATTTTTAGTCCTATGATATTTTGTCGTCCGAGCAACTATTTAGAAGTTAAATGAGGAAAACTCATAACGAGTCCGTGCCAGGGGTAGTTTTTCGCCCAAAAGGGGATGTTCCGCCCACTATTAGGGTGGGAACTTTTTTTTCTCTTATTTCTAACCCTTTCGAAAATTCACTGTCCAAAAATCAAAACTTGATGAACCATTATTTACGAAATGTCTAAAGTGACTGGACTGACATCTTTCTATAAATCAATACATAATGTTAACAAAAGAGGTTTTTTTTACTGTGCATTTTTATTAATCGCTGAATTAGTTTGATTAATTGATTAATCAATCAAAAATTCGTTAACATTTATGTGAGGATAAAATTACGTCTTAACAAAGTTATTTGTTATAAGGTATAGAAATCCAAGTAAACGTGATTTGGTCATTAAAACCCAAACTGAAATGCAGGCGTAAATCGAGTTACAAGTTATGGCATTATGCACGAGGGTTCAATGCTTCATTGCAATCAGTTATGTATTCTGTAGAAATTAAAGAAATGCCAATGCGTGCCATTGAAACAAACTTGAAAATAATTTTTGAGCTTTAAATAAAAATTGTAAACTAGTGGAAATTAAAATCGAGCAAAGTACAAAAATCAACTAAGAAGTAACCGAAAAAAAATTTTAAATTAAAGTAATCATTTTTTCCCCAATTTAATTCCAATTTGTTTAGTTTAAACTGAGATACAAATACGTGGTATAGCGCAGCCCTAGAGAATTTGTCAAGTTTTACTAATAAAGCTTTGTTTTCTAAATGACACGAAAATCAGATTTACATCTTAATTCATAACATCCGAGTAATAATTGAACAATAATTACTATTGAATAGAACTTGAATTGTTAACTTTAAAACTTTCTGTAAGTTCAATGTAATAATAATAATAATAGTAATAATACATAAGTTTAATTCTGCTAGTATTGATTTTATAATTAGTCTAGCAGTTTGTAATAGTTATGCAACTAATTATAAAAACGAGACGCTATTTTTTTATGTATTACAAATGGAAACTTTTATGTTTTGTAATGTACGATACCGTCTGTTATATAAAAACAAAGTTTAAGTTTTTGTCTTAACATTAAGAACGTTCTTATACAGTTTAACTGTAACAGAACTATAAATTTATAGTATATATGAATGTGATTGTGCCGGTTCCCGAAGTTCAAGTCTCGTACAAGATGATCTATTTATTTCTAGTATTTTTTTACAAATTTCTTAATATTTGTAAATTATGAATCTCTAAATATTGTTTTTGGCGAAAAGACTCTCCTTTTCTAATTAAAATTGGAAATAAAGTAAACAATATTATAAGAAATTATTAAAACAGAAACATTGTCAACAATTCTAAAACAGAAAATCGTCAATAAAATCACGTGCAAGCTTTTTTGCCTCTAATTAAATTAATACATTACAAGTTTTAAAGGTTAACTTCCTCATTTTATTGTATTACAATATAGATTACACAGGTTCACAAAAAAAATCGTTGACGGTTTCCTTTTACTAAACCTGGTGAATTATATATTTTTGGGGTCGCTGAGCACTAATCCGAAGTCCGTTTTGCCCCATCACGTCATGATTTTTTTCTAACCTCAAAAAACATGGTGGATTTTGAGCGGCAAACTTAACTTTTTAAACTTTTTAAATATTGACGAATTTGCTTGAAACTTGTTACTCGTGGGTTTTGGGAGTCGTTGATTAGGAATCTGACCTTAGATTTTAAAAATACAAAATGGCGGATCCAATATGGCGGACGAAAAAATAAAATTGGATTCGCTTGAAACTGGTTACTTAGGGTTTTTTGGAGCCGATGATTACGAATCTAAAGTGAAATTCTCGATTAAAATCCTTATAATCTATAAACCGAAAATTCAATAGTTAAATTGTACGTATGTACACTCATGAAATTTAAAACTTGGACACCACAATTTCTGTAAACAAAAGTTTGCACATTGTGAAGCGGGCTTAAGGGTATCATTTACAATTCTAACAGCAGGTAGTCTCAGCAGGGGTTATCTTATAGAAGGACTGTAGAATGAATCATTACACTAAGCACGTTTTAGAAAATAGGTAATTTACGTTGCTTACTTAATTTTTTTCTTTAATTTTTGAAGGATCGCCCATAGCTCGATTAATTATCGAATCAAAATTTTGTTTAGGAAATGTTTACAAAATAAAATTAGAAATAATTTTGATTTAAAAAACGTCTACAAGCAATAACTTTTAAATTAAATCAAAAACTAAACATGGTTATTTGGGTTGACTGATTATTACTTATTTTTAAATAAATCTAACCTACTAATTATTGTAAGTTATTAAAAAAATCATTAAACTCTCTATTCATAATATTTAGTCCTTACAAAATGTATATTTTATGACGTTTCATTTTTTCTGTAGTTAATATAAAAGTGAAAATAAAAACTAAGGCAATTCTTATTGTCAACGTATATATTTAGTTTTTGACAAGAATTTATTACATAATTATAATTAAGATACCAAGTTATAGTTTAAAATTAAATGAAAACTTTTTTTTTAAATAAAGGTATTACTATATAAATAAATATAAGAAATCAATAATGGGTGTGACCTCCATTATTATTGATACATTCTTGGAGGCGTCTGCTCATTGACGCTATCAAGGTATCAATATAATTAATATTAATCGTTTCCCATGCGGTATCAATGGCTGCAATTAGTGCATTACGGTTTACTGGTATAAAATTTGGCCCTTGTTGTCTTCGGATAACAGCAAGTATTCGAGCCCAAACATTTTCGATAATGTTAAAATTGGGCTGCTGGGCAGAAAAGTCAAGTTATTTTTCTATCCAATTGTATGAAAAGGTGTCCTTTAACACAAAAATACAAATTCAACAGATCCCGAACTATTTTTGGAGAAAGTATAGTGAAATAAGAATACTTACTTGTTGGAAAATATAATCTTCGTCTGGATAAAACACTTCGACTGAAGGTTTCATAATAGTTTCAAAATATCTAAATACGCAGCAGAATCAAGACGTCCATCGATAGCCCAACAAACTCCTGGACCCCGCGCGCTAACCCAACCCCACACATTCACAGAAAAATAACCACTTCGTTTTTAGGACATATGTGATTATTTTCGTAACGAGTTCCTTCCATTCTAAAACTTTTAGTGGTCCATCGTTGCGGCTATTGAACGTTTTTCGTCGCTAAAAATCACTCGATTCCAAAATTCCAAAGGTTCGTTCACATATCGCCTTGCAAATTCAACGACGTCTCATATTTTCGTCACTGAGAACTTCTTTCGCAGCAGCATTATACTTCTTTATTCCCATCTCCTTTAATCTTTTTGTGCAGTTATACGGCATCCGGGAAAATGTGTATCTGCTATAGCCCTGGAGTATGTAGCAAATGGTTGTTCTGTTACGTAATGAAACAACTCGAGATCTTGAGCACGTGTAGATACTTTAGGTCTACCACTTCCGATGGCTCTTTCCAAAGTGTGTTCAAGATTCCATTTTACTCGGTAATGCCCTACGGTGCTTTTGGTATATCTAACATACGTGAAATTTCACGCACGCTACGGCCCGCCGCTAATTCCGAAACAATCCGCGCTTTCAAATCAGCACCGAGATGAGGTGGCATTTTCACAACACTTGAAATTTTAAACTAAAATGGAATTTACATTTCTTACTTTATTTATTGGTTCACACTACCCCTTCTCAAACAGTAGGTAATTGTTTATTTATTACATACTTCTAATGACCAATGTAACAACCCTTAGAGCAATATGACTCAAAGGAAGTAAATTAAACAAGCAAGGATATTCTATTGTTATTGAAACTTATTCATAAAGTAAAAGCCATTTCCTTATAATGCTAATGGACAGGATTTTCTTTTAAGTATTAAGATTACAATAGAGGACTTATAAACTTTCGAAAATATCTAATTATAAATATTTACACTGCAATTGCGCTTTTCCTTAATAATTTCTTAGCAATAACATACACGTTCTTGGTTTTAAGTTGTCATAAATTTGATATGATATAAATTTGTGTTTCTAATATTACATCACAAACTAATCTTTATTCGCCAAAAATTGTTGCTTAAGTTGTAAAGCTTCGTACACACCTGAACAACAAACCGAGCAACAAACATAACAACGAACCGAAAGTCAAACAGAACGACAAACGATCTTTTATGATTTCCACAATCCGAACAACAAACGGAACGTTTGTGCTGTTCCATAATTATTTTCAGTAGTTTTCAGTTCATATATATTTATTATTGAGAAGAGAAAATTGCGGAAAACAAGAAGATAGTGCCAACCAAATTTTTACGCACAAAGAAGAGTAAAAAATTATAATTTACTTCGCTTTTTTTTATTTTGGAAATTTCCCGCCCAAATGATGCTAATAGGGACATCATTTTTTTCTTGCATTCTTAAACACTGATTAATTTAAAACATTTTTCTTCTGTCAACTCCATAATATTACCTAAAACACAACAAACCCACAAAAGGGAGGACAAAAAATAAATAATTTAATTCTCCCGCATAAGTTTGTTCGCCGTTTTGTTTAGATTCGTCCAAACCTGCAAACGCATTCGCGCGCATTTTCTTTGATGTCGGAGAAAAACCGACAAGTTGCGGGAACGCCGCAAACCGTTCGTGGAACAATCAGGACTTGCGAATCTGTTCTAAAATTCGTACGTAGCACCGTCCAAATTAATGTTCCGATTGCCGTTCGGTTCGTTGTTCTGTTTGTTCCTCGGTTTGTTGTTCAGGTGTGTACGAAGCTTTACAATAAGCATATTAATATGAACTATATCTTATGAAAGGAGAGTTATGTAACTATAATTAACGACTTAACGTTACGTTAGTAGATTCCATTTACTATTTACACATATTTTCTTGGAACATTCGATAATTAACTATCGGGATATGATGACCCTATACTTCGCAGGTTGTGCGCAACTGGATACAAGCAAATAACTTGGAGCTGTTACCCTGGCCAGCAAAAGCCCAGATTTTAACATTATCGAAAATGTTTGGGCTCGAATACTTGCTGTTATCCGAAGACAACAAGGGCCAAATTTTATACCAGTAAACCGTAATGCACTAATTGCAGCCATTGATACCGCATGGGAAACGATTAATATTAATTATATTGATACCTTGATAGCGTCAATGAGCAGACGCCTCCAAGAATGTATCAATAATAATGGAGGTCACACCCATTATTGATTTCTTATATTTATTTATATAGTAATACCTTTATTTAAAAAAAACGTTTTCATTTAATTTTAAACTATAACTTGGTATCTTAATTATAATTATGTAATAAATTCTTGTCAAAAACTAAATATATACGTTGACAATAAGAATTGCCTTAGTTTTTATTTTCACTTTTTATATTAACTACAGAAAAAAATGAAACGTCATAAAATATACATTTTGTAAGGACTAAATATTATGAATAGAGAGTTTAATGATTTTTTTAATAACTTACAATAATTAGTAGGTTAGATTTATTTAAAAATAAGTAATAATCAGTCAACCCAAATAACCATGTTTAGTTTTTGATTTAATTTAAAAGTTATTGCTTGTAGACGTTTTTAAATCAAAATTATTTCTAATTTTATTTTGTAAACATTTCCTAAACAAAATTTTGATTCGATAATTAATCGAGCTATGGTGTTTAATTAGCGATACCTTCAAATATATTCTTTAAAGAAAAAATTAAGTAAGCAACGTAAATTACCTATTTTCTAAAACGTGCTTAGTGTAATGATTCATTCTACAGTCCTTCAAGGTAATATTTGGGGACTAATTCGTTTTTTTTTTTTTTTTTTTTTTTAATTAAATTTTTATTTGCTTGACAATGTGAATTTTTTATTTTTTTTTTAAAGTGGTACTTTTACGTTTGTTTAAATAAAACCAATAAATTTTTAATTTCAAAATACGATCATTGTGCCGTTCTTGCAGCATATCGACCTATCTAGGGTAGGTTGCTGAGAACAATAGCTTAATTTTGTATAAACATCTTTCCCCATCAGCCCAGGTACGGAATTAAACGGGGGAAATCATAGCTGTAGATGTTGGTATTGGATAACAAGATACAAAAATAATGGTATATAATATTGTGTAAGAAGTAAAATTTGTAATTTGATTTAATTTAAAAATAAAATAAATAATATTTAAAATGATTTATTTTTTTAATTAAATTAAATAAAATATAAATATTTTATTTAATATAAAAATAAAATAAATAAAATATAAAATGGCTATAATAATTCATAAGATCGAAGGTAGATTTTACTATTATAATATATTTACCTACAAAAAATATGCGATTTTCAAAAAGTTATTTTTTCCAAACGTATCAGGTACCTACGCTAATACAATACGGAAAGGAAATTCGATAATTATGACAGGTTTATTATTCCGCGTTAATAGTATACTCAATAGTATACTGATATACAGTCCTTCTATAAGATAACCCCTGCTGAGACTACCTGCTGTTAGAATTGTAAATGATACCCTTAAGCCCGCTTCACAATGTGCAAACTTTTGTTTACAGAAATTGTGGTGTCCAAGTTTTAAATTTCATGAGTGTACGTACAGATCGACCTATACATACAGCTTAATCGCCAAATCACACATTTTCTTGTGTGCCTGCATCCAGGGTACCTCCACGTGGTGACGGCGGCCAACGAAGTTGTTCCGTGATCCGGCAGAGTCCCTGGATCACGCTCCTCAAAGTGAGTTTACAATGGGCTTAATTGTACGTAAACGTATAACGTTACGCGGCACGTTTCTACATAGATTAGCATTGAGACGTACCGTGTAACGTATACGTGCACGTAACACTAAGCCTACTGTAGACTTACCTTCCGCGGTCATGGCAGACACACGAAAAAAACGTACGATGCAGGGAGTCGGAACCCCATTATCGGCGACTGGTCAGGGTGGGGAAAGCAGCCTGGCAAAGTTTAATAACAGTACTTTATTTATCATAATTTGCTACCTACATCCACATCTCAATTTTAATATTTACACCTTTATAATGTGAAAACATAAGAAATTTTAGCATATGTACCTATTTATCTAAGTTTCACACCTGTATATTTTCCTTAATTTGATCTTGAATATTCTAATATCACTTGCATTACGAATGCTATCATACAATTCATTATACCTAACTAACCCCTTCACAAAAACAGAATTGTAACCCATTTCCTTAAATGCAGGTTTAATATAAAAATTGTTTTTCCTCTGTGTTTCATATCCATGCAGATCCCTACAATATACCTTATATCTCCCAAATTAGGATGGCATAGTGCCCAAATGAATCTTATGTATAAACACCAAGGTTTGGTATTCTAACAGTTGTCTAACATTCATCCAGTCCAAACACTTTAACATGTCTCCAACTCTAGCATATCTATCACAGTTTAATATTATTCTCATACCTCTATTCTGCAATTTTTGAAGCCTATTGTATTTCCTAAGTAGAGCACTGTACCACAACAATAATACATTTGCAAAATCAGTGCATTATACAGCATATATCGTGAATATCTTGACAACACATCTTTTAATCTATAAATCAAACCCAACCTCTTTTCTATCTTTCCGGTAATGTAGTCAATATGATCGTTAAAATTTAGTTTATTGTCAACTATCACTCCTAGATACTTCAGCACCTCTACAAATGGAACGTCTGCACCCTCAATGTTAACAAATCGTTGTCTATCTACTATATATTTGTAATCACTTTCACTACTGATGCACATAGCCTTTGTCTTACCAACATTTAATTTCAACTTATTCACAGCAAACCACTTGCCCAAGGTCGCCATTTCCTTATTTACAGTATCGATTAGCTCTTTCACGTTGTTACCTTCCAAATAAATAATAGTATCATCAGCAAAACAATGATATCTACATTTTTCCAAATGCTGTCCTAAATCATTTATGTAAAAGCGAACAATAAGGGCCCTAACACACTCCCTGTGGAACTCCCATATTGACTTCCATTACTGTTGATTCTTGATTTCCAACTCTAACTCTTTGTTTCCTATGTTCAAGATAATTCCTAAACCATTTTAGACAATTTTTTTCTACGCCATATGCATTTAGTTTATCTGTCTCTATCCACTGTTTCAAATGCTCTCTTTAGGTCCAGAAACACAACCACAACTGCAGCTTCCTTGTCCCTGCATTCTTTCCATTCTGCTAACACACTGTATTGCAGTTTCACAGCTATACTTTTCTCTAAACCCCGATTGAAAACTGGATAAGATATTATTTTCTCTAATAAATTCTTCAAATTGAGCATAAATCACTTTTTCTAAAATCTTCTCAATAGCTGGCAGTGTATTCACATGTCTGAACTCCTCACAGAGTGTGGTTTTGTTACCTTTCAAATTGGTATCACTACTGAAACTTTCAACTTTTCTGGCTAAACACATTTTTTTCAATTCTTCCTCTTCTATCATTCTCAACTCTTCTAATTTATAACCTCGAAAAGGTAATTCAGTCTGTCCTCCCGTTTGTCTTATCGAATCCACAATTTCTTCAATACTGTCTATAAAATATCTATTAAATTTATCTGCAATCACTACACAACTCCATCAAATTTCACCACTCCAACAGTATCATCCATAGTTTTACCTGATATCTTCTTCGGTGTTTTCCACATATCTTTCGAGCTGAACTTATTTCCATCAATTTCTGTCTCATAATATTTTATTTTTCTCTCTTTATCATCTGCACCGTTACATTCCTCAATTTTCTATATTCCTCCCATCTACTTGTAGACCTGTTAGAGAACAACGCCTATGTGCCTCATTTCTATTCTTAATTGACATCTTTATTTTATCATTAAACCAGCACTATTTCTTTCTCAGGCATAACCACATTTTTCACCAATTCAATTTTTTTTATCATATCATCAAATTCTTCGTTGACATCCTTCTTATTATACCCCCATATAATATTAGCAAAAGCTTCTGCTTGCTTGCTCTTTGCTAACTACCAGCTTTCTAACCATTTTTTGATGTATTTATCTTTCATTGCAAATTCATTACCAAATCTTGTGATTCGTATACCTCAATTATTCATTATGCTAACTGATAGTTCTCTAACATTGGTCACAACCAAATCTATTATTGTTCTGCTGTCTTTCGAAATGTGAGTATGGTTTCTAGGAAATACAAAAGATCCTAATTACGCAAGTATTGTTGACAAAATGGTGAAAACTTTTAAAAACTTCACATGTTGAATATTTTCTTGAAAATTTCGGTGATTTTAGTAAAGAGCAGGGCGAAAAATTCCACCAGGATTTACAAGAGATTGAAAAGAGGTATCAGGGTATGTGGAATGCTCACATGTTGGCAGACTACAGTGGGCCACTAAAAAGAGACACATCAAATCAACATAAAAGAAAAGCACTAAGAAGATCATTCAAAAATAAAAGAATTCGTTATCACTGAGTCAAGACATATAAAATTTTATTTATAAATTTTTGAACCTAACCTAAAAATAGTGAGAGGCAAGGGGACTCACTTTTAATCATGCACCTCCAAAAGGAACAGAAGCCTGCTACGTCCACGTCGTTGTTCCTGGGTATGTATGGCTGAATGTAGGTACTTGCAAAGGACGTCTTGACCAGTGGCGGAGCGTGCCATCTTGGCCCCTGAGGCGGGAGACCCATTTTGCCGCCCCCATTCTATAGGTGCTTAATTAAAATTAAATTTCACATCAAATCAAAATCATTTATTCAATGTAGACCTTTACAGGTACTTATTGACGTCAAAAACAAAAATTACATTATACTGAAGAAAATAAAAATTAACTAGTTTAAAACTACTTCTACTTTAAAACATACTTATTGGGTAAGTATGTGTCAAAAAAAAAATAATGATTCTACCACTTGTAGGCCTATTCACTAACCCTTTTTGACAGTTGTAAGTGATCATCACTGTACTATTTACTTATCCATTGCTGTTTTTACACGACAATGGTCACAATAGTATTATACTAAAGTGGTAGTGTATGGGTAAATGGCTTGGTGATGATCACTTTTAAGTGTCAAAAAAAGTTAGTGAATAGGCCTACAGATCGGATTTTGGGAGAACCTGCTACCGAGAAGATCTGGCAAGAAACTCGGGAGGTGTTTTTATTATTATTTTTACTCCTTCTTTTTAAAAGTCGATTACAATAATAATTGTTCAAATATATAGGTATGTAAATACATGTCAAAAAAAAAAAGAAATAAGTAGGTATATATACAACTATATACCTGTACAGTTTTATGAGCCAGCTGGTGAAACCCACCAGCACAGAGCAAATCTATTTCCAAGCACACTTGTCTTCAACGTAATCAGATACCTTATAGTAAGCCTTCTTAATCAACATTTTCTTTACCACTTCCTTAAACTTATTGTCTGTCAATGCTGTGACATCGTCGGGTGCAATGAGGTACCTTTTATTGAAGGTAAAATAGGATGAGCGGTTTTACAAGCGGATTCTACGGGCCTTATGAGCAGCGAAGTCAGAAATAACTTTGTCATAATCAATATTAGCAGCCAATTCTTGTTCAATCGACAATATAGCCAAGTTTGATAGTCTAGCGGAGCTCATAGTAGATCTGAGGTAATTTTTATTAGCTTCAACTTCGAAAAACTTCTCTCACAACTTGCAACACTAATCGCCAAAGTCAAATATATGCGAATCAAGATGACTATATTTGGAACCGAAATTCCAAGATTCAGTTTTTGAATGAACTGGAGGAGCTCCAGTGGTCCTTTACCACTTATATTTTCCTCTGATTCAGAACAGGAAACAAACTGCTGGAGACGCTTCCGCTCCATCTGAAACTCGTCCTTGTCGATGTCTTCAAATACGTGAGAAAGATCACACTCGAACTTGCTGTCCAAAAGTTTCGCTGGCATTAAAAATCCGAACTTGTCCGATATTTCTTGAAGTTGCTGGAATCGAGTCGTCATTTCTTGAATAATCTTGTCGAATGATGCGAACACCTCTCGACGGATTTCCTGCTCGTGAGACAAAGCTGCATCTTCAGAAGATTCATCGCCATGCATGCGTTTTTTCCTGCGAATTCTTCTCGTTTTGAGTTCGATTCCGAGTTTTCGCAGAGAGTCTTAGCAAAGTCAATTGCTTCTTGCACGAAACGGTCTCTACTTTCCACTAAGAGGGTTTTCAAAGCGCTGAGTTTCTGAGCACACTTATCCACACTTAGTCCTCGTTGCTGCAGGTAAATCTGTGCGTCATCTACTTCAGGTAGCACTGCAGCCCAAAAGCCAAGAAAAGTTAGGAAGTTAAATGACTGCATGGCTGTCAGGAGAAGACTGGCTCCCGATCTTGTTTCGGAAGTTTGAGATGAATCTGTTAATTGTTCCAGTACCTCAAGAACTACCTCAAACTTATTTTTAAGCATCTTGACAGCTACATGTCTAGCGCTCCAGCGCGTTTCAGTGACTCGTTTCACTGCTTGACCTGTGACGGAAACCAAAGCGTTCCATCGAACAGTTGATGCAGAAAAGAAGGCAAATAGCTTCTCCAGAGTTCCAAAAACGTCACGGAATCCACTGATTCAGAAGCAGCGTGTACCCCAGCCAAGTTTAGTGAGTGGTTTGTGCATGTCACGAATAGAGCTTTCGGATTCAGTGCTTTAATCCGGGCTTGAACTCCATTGTGGATCCCTGACATTGTGGCAGCATTGTCATAAGCCTGTCCTCTCAGATTCTGTATGTCCAGTCCGTCTGATGTTATCTTCGCGATTATATCGTTGCTGAGATCTTCTGCATTTTTTCCTTTTGGTTCGAAGAAGTCAATGAAAGATTCTACCACGGCGACTTTTTCTCCTTCGATATGTACGTATCGCAGAACTTGGCTCATTTGGTCATTGTGGGAGATGTCTGGTGTACTGTCGAAGATTACGCAATAATATTTAGCTTCTTGAATACGACGGATGATGGTGGATCGAACTTGCTGTCCCAGTAAGTTTATAAATTCATTCTGGGTTTCTGGAGATAGATACGAAACTGAGACTCTTGCTCCCAGCTTTATCTTTGTCAGGTGTTCCATTAGAAGAGGGTCGTATTTAGCTAGGAGGTGCACTAACTCCAGAAAGTTTCCGCGATTGCCACTATCATCTCCTCGAATGTCTTCTCGATGTCCTCTGAAGGCCAGATTCTGTTTGGCTAAGAACTGGATAATATTCAGCAACCTGTACAGTACATCCCTCCACTTCTTCTCCTCACTTTCGAAAACTTCTTGTTGTTTCTGATCGATGGTTGCTTTACAGTTCAGGCGAACTTCCAACTCCTTCCATTTCAAGAAGCTCTGTTCATGGCCTAGGCTATTTTCATGGTCTCCTATTCTTGGATTTAGCTTCCACCATTTGTTGAATCCTTCTTCAGATGCGAAGTTCGAGCCGGAATTGCCAAACAGCTTGCAAGAAAAACAATACAAGGATTGCTTCAAAGGCGAGTACACCATCCATGTTCGGAGAACCTTTTCGCCGTTGGATAATGGTTTGTAGAACCACTCTTTGGTTAGTTTTCGAGTACCGCCTTTCGTTGAAGTCCCTGAGCGAACAACATCGGCAAATTTGGAATCGATGTGCTGTACTGAGTCCGATCCGCGACGTACTAGAAGCGTTCTGACTTCGTCGGTCATAAGAGAAGGCCAGCAACCTACATCGTCGAGATTCACATCTTTGACTTCGGCAGGAGCAGAAGGCACGATTTCAATTATGTCTTCTTTGGCAACATTCACTTTTTCTGCAGGCTTATGACTAGATGCTTGAGGTACTTCTGGTGAGTAGACTTCGTCTTGACCCTGCTTTGTGGTGGGACCAGAACTACTCCCAACTGCGACGGCAAGCACGTCTTCTTCTTGTGCCTGTAAAATAAGTTATGTATTCCCATGAATATTCGCTGGAGGACACGTTCGAATTTCAAATAAGTATTTTATCTATCACAAAACAAAAGTGGTTTTGGTGACGGCGCGGTTTGTCAGGCTTATAGGAAAATTTACAAATAAAATTGATTTTGTATGGCAGCTACCTTTTTAAAGTTTTCCGGTAAAACTGACTGAGTAAGTATGCCATGTTATAGATGTTAATAAAGGTAAAATGACGAGAAATTTGAGAAAAATCGTTGCCGCCATTTTTGAGCTAAATGAAAAATTATGTTTTATTTGTATGACAGGTACCATAAATAATCAAGTTATCCAAAAACAAAAAAAATATTCCTAGACATTTACAAAACATCCCCTAATATAAAATTTCATCCAATTTGGTTCAGCGGCTTAGGCTCTAGAGCTGACAACTGAAAATAGACGGACATACATACATTCACATTTTGCTTTTTACTTTTCGGATTGAGTTAACGTTAAAGTTAGAGAACCTTACAACTTTGCAATTTATTGCGAGCGAACCAGCCCATACATGTTATGTCTAAAATAACTGGAGTAATTCTAGGCCATGCACGATTCTAGATGGAGGAATCATATACCTACTTACACTGGAATCACTTCCGCTGCTGCAGGATGCCACCGAAGACGTTAACGTGGCTTTCGAACCAGAACTGGAACTGAAATATTTCAGTAATGCACCTTGAGACTTCTTCGCATCTGCTTCTTTCTTAGCCTTTTTTTTGCGAAATTCCGCACCGCTTTCTTTGACTCTTTTCATTTTCAAAAACTAGTTCACAGATTGGGTAAAGTTCTAAATGTTTAGTTTTAGAAGATTCAACAGTATTTAAAAGATCGAAGCACAATCAAAATGACTGTCGTTCCGTATCCGAAACTCTCGCGAAACAAACATACGAATAATGCGTGCTTGCGTAACGGTACTTCACGATGCACTAAAACAAACAAAGTTCAGTACAATGCGTAGTACTAAATTCAATGAGTGCGAAAGAGAAGCATCGACACGGGCCGACGCGTGAAACAAAAGATTTTGCAACAAAGAGTGCCGCTCAACTCGGCTCCCGCGCGCCGGTGGCACGGCGTGATGCGAGTTGCCGTTCGTATGTAAACAAACAAACGTTATAAAGAGCTCTGTCAGTGATTTCGCAGTTTTTCTTTTAAATAAATATTAAAAAATAGTTAGTGCGCAAAATTTTTGATAAAAATGGAACATTATAGTGTGTCTGACCTGACACATGTAATGAATGAATCATAGATCAGATCTCAACCCGCTTCACCGGCGACATTTTGCCGCCCCCTCCGCCCCACCCACGCTCCGCCACTGGTCCTGACCCTATATTGGATATTAATTTAGAAAATCTGGTATCAAATTCGTAATCAGCGATCCCGAAAATCCCTAAGTAACAAGTTTGAAGCAAATCCGATCAATTTTCTAATTTTTCGTCCGGCATATTGGATCCGCCATTTTGAATTTCCAAATTTTAGGTCAAATTCGTACTCAGCGACCACAAAAACCCCGAGTAACAAGTTTCAAGCCAATTCGTCAATATTTAAAAAAGTTTAAAAAGTTGAGTTTGCCACTCAAAACCCACCATGTTTTTTGAGGTTAGAAAAAAAAACATATAATACACCAGGTTTGGTGAAAGGAACCCCTCATCGATTTTTTTTGTAGACCTGTGTTATTAGTCAGTTTACATTTTTTGTACCTAGATTTTTAAAAAAAATCTTTGTTTTTATTTAATTCTTTTTATAGTGCACTTGTAGGTGAATCTAAAAATTATTATTTTTCTCTATAGTTCTTTTCAAACTTCTATCTTTAATTTCCGCAGTACCTTTATTTAAATTAATTTTATGTCCAACATATATAACTAGAAGTTTAATAAAGTTTAACCCAACAATAAACTTTGCCTTTTATAGTAACCACATAAAAATAACTGTAATTACTTATATTATACGACTGCGTAACTTCTGGACAATTTCATATGCTAAACATTATACGACATTGTCCTTAAACGAAAATTGTTCATAAACTTTACAGACCGACTATTAAGTGGTAGGAAACAAAACATCCTCTATATATTTAAAGAAGTTCTTAGAATTTAAATTAAATTTCTAGTTTACGTTGCAATAATTTTCTTTTTGTTAAACAATGTTATGTTTATATTAGAATAACATTAAATGTAAAGGTACGTGTTTTAATATAAACTACAAAGTGCAATGTTAGTTTTATGTTCAATTTATATGAGAAGTGCGCGTTTATGCATAAATTTACATCTCCATAATACGATCAAGAGTAATTTAGATTTTAATATAAGGGTTACTACGTTAAATGCTGACTTACTGAAGAGTTTGTGAAGTTTAACCTTTCCTTTAATCTATTTAAAGGGGTTAAAGGTAAACACTTCGCCATACTATTATTGCGTTTTAATTTTTTCTTCCCCGTTAAAACCGAGTTAAAAAAGTTTGCGTCAAAGAAAAATTAATTTCTAAAGGTTGTATGTCTTTATAAAGCAATTTCAAGTTTATACTTTAAAGTCATAATTCCTACGATAATTTTTAGATGGAACCTTTTCAAATTGGATTTGTACCTTAATGGATTATATAAAAAGTTTCTTTGTACGTAGGTTTTTATCTTTTGTTGATGTATGTAGTATCGACAAAGCTTTTGGCTTGATTTTAATAAATAATTCATCCTTGGCAATCTAGAATAATAACTTTACATCAAATTCTTATTTTTTCCCCAAAAAATCTAAAACTTGGGTTATTTCTCAAAATATTGCGAAAAAATAATTAAATAATTATAATGTAAAACAGACTAAAGCATAGCTTGAATACGCATTAAATTTAATTTTTAAATAAATTAAATTGTTTGGCAAGAAATTTTCGTTAAATTATAAATACAACATAACGAACTGTCTGATGCCCGGCATTTTATTCTCGTTACAGATGGTATAAATTATTCGTATCGATCACGGTAATGTTGGACTTTAAACAAGTCGTGCAATTAAATCAAAAGTGAGCGATAGAAGCACTATCACCTGTTCGTGTTAACGCTGAACACGTAACGAAATTGAATCGTAATGTGGAAACGTGTTTTTGAATCAGTGTGTTAAGCGTTAACACAAAGGCGTGGCTTCGTTCCTATCACTCGTTTGCAATTTTTAGCACATTTGCATTTTTTATGAATTGCAACGCTGTTGCAAAGTAAGATTTAATTCAAACTTGATAAACTTTTAAATTTCTATAATAGCTTATTTGACACACACTTTCTTTAAAATATAGTCATTTTATATACACGCGTTTTTTTGTACAAAATTCAAATATTAGCACACGTTACTGTTTCCGGAGCACTGGTAAAAACAGCGATACTCGCTGCTGTAATTTTTAAATTAAAAATTTAAAAAAATCATAGAACCCGGGAAGAGATTTAATGTAAACAGTTGTCAACAAATAATAAAGATAACCTGTCAAATAAATAAAATCAATTTCAATTTTTTGGTGTGTAACAGTTGCAGTTCACAAATAATAAGAAATAAAAAATAAAGTGACGGCTCTAGCTATACAACCTAGAAAAGAAAGAACAATAATATTTTGCTCGAAGTAGCGTACTAAATTCGTGGATGATCCCGTATTTGTAAGAGTTAACACAGCAGTGTCCGGCTTAGTCGGTGATGTGGGGGAGGTTCTTGAGGGAATTGAAAAAAATAAACTGCTGCGTAACGAGGCTGGATAACAGAAAGAAATAAAACCGACCAACAGGAATTCAATAGGTTTTACTTAAGGTCTACTACGCTACAACGAACACAAATCAGAGAGACAAAAGAAAAATCTGTGAGAAGTGAGAGATTTTGTCGCATGAAACTTAAGTGCATTAGCAACAACAAAATAATTTTGGTAAATATACAGCAAAGGGGACCCACCTCCGATGACCTTGAATTTTATATATATATTATCAAGGCAAAAATTATTGCTAATAAGTGTTGCTTGTGAAAATCACTTAATACATTGCATTGTTCCGCATCGGAAGCCGCGTCCAACTCACCTATTTAGAAGGCGATCGGAGGTGGGTCCCCTTTGCTGTATATTATTGTAATAACTGTAACCTACCAACCAACACCGTTCACACCCGATCGCAGCTCCCAACCAACACCGTTTACCTCAAACCACATGCAAACATGTAATTTTTTTAAGAAGAAAATTGTAATAACTGTAACCTACCAACCAACACCGTTCACCCCCGTTCATACAGCAAAGGGGACCCACCTCCGATGACCTTAAATTTCACATATATTGTCAAGGACACCCTCGAGCAACTTGCAAGTAATTTTACTCGGGGGTCATTGTTTGTTAAAAAGTTATTAACGAATAAAGTTAATGTATTAGTTAAGGTCTACTACGCTCTCTAAACGTAGAATATAAATGAAGTAAGAATAACAGCAATAACCTGTAAACGTCTCTAAACAAGTGTTGGAGAGTAAGTGTTCTCATAATATAAGACGTCTCGAATGTACACGGTGTGGTACAATTGAGATTCCATTGTACGGCTGTTATCACCACCTTCATTTGTTAATAAATTTTTAAGAAACAATGACCCCCGAGTAAAATTACTTGCAAGTTACTCGGGAGGGTGTCCTTGACAATATGGCAAAGATGTCGAATGTACAAAGTGTCATGCTATTCAAATTACAATATTTATCACATATTTAATGGTGAATATCTTTTACCGACGTGACCCCCAATTATGTCAGAGGGAAAAGTTGTTCCGCATCGGAAGCCGCGTCCAACGCACCTATTTAGAAGGCGATCGGAGGTGGGTACCCTTTGCTGTATATTTACCATAATTTTAGTTCGCGATCAAGTATGTCTCAATTCAGGTAAGTTTTTGTTTGTTATACCCCAAATTAAAAGTAGCGTACCAATTTAAGATTGGTGATTAAGGAAACTCGACATGCACACGTCACTTACACACGGTGACTTACAAACTAGGATTAAACTCGGACTAATACGGAACTTAGCTCCCGCCAACCCAAAAGGCCTTTTGTTTTAGCTTTGCCCACTTTATTTACAGCGCCCCAGCTTTGAGGGAGCTAGTGAAAACAAAACCAAACGTC
Organism: Abscondita cerata; assembly: GCA_030710515.1. Taxonomy (NCBI): domain Eukaryota; kingdom Metazoa; phylum Arthropoda; class Insecta; order Coleoptera; family Lampyridae; genus Abscondita; species Abscondita cerata. Next base: position 552,810 of record JALBCR010002302.1, read on the forward strand.
GGTGGATGGAGGCTATCCCGAATAACAATTTGCTTATACACTAGGGATTCAAACCACTTAATGTCACGTGTACTTGAGTTCCGAACGCATGCAAAGTGAATAAGTTCCTTAAACAATAAACTTAGTTGTGTACTGATGCATGTAGTTTTGATAAGGAAGGTTCTTGCTAACAACAGCCAGTTGACAGCTACTAGAAGATCGGTAGGATTTCTCTGAGGAGGATGAGACGACAAAGCTCTGGAAGTAGATCGTTTCCTTCGAAATAACAGGAACGCACGACCCACAACCGGTGGAATATAATCGGCCGTTGCAGCTTCGAGGTCGGCGACACCGTGGTAGTCGGCACGTTTTGTATAGCGAAGGATTCTCAATTGCTCATTCAGCGCCCCCAGGAATTATCCAGACAGGAAGATATGAGTAAAGTATGAGGTCAAGACACGTGCTAAAACATACGTTGTAATTAACAATTAACACAACCACGAGACAACAACAGAAATAGCAATATATTTTCACACTATTTAATTTGGAATTATTAAAGCCACATTAATATTTTACGTGTAATTTTTAGCTTTGTGAAGCGCCGACAAACGCGCAATAGAAAAGAGACAGTCACAAGATGTCCGCCTGTCGTTTCGATTAACATTAAAAATAAATCGATCCGCCAATGAGAAAAATCGTAGCATGCGCGGTAAATTTGATTTTCATTGCAACGTGCAACTCTCGCGATCTACGTTTGGGTTCGAGTGTTTTGAAGTTTTTTGGGCTGGGTTGCAATTGGCGCCTAACGTAGGGTCAACCAACGTCAGATCGGGTTTGGCTGGGTTGCGTTGACGGCGGCCCTAGAAGTTACTGTTGATCTTAGCTTTCATCGGGGGGTTATTGAAATGGCGGAGAAAGGCCACTTTGAACTGGTCGATGTTTTGCGGAATTCCATCTTAGTTCTTCGTTCATTTCGCCAAGTTGATCTACCATGAACTGAAACTGCTCTTCTCTGTTTGATCGACCAGTTTAAGGGTGCACGTGTCGAGAACCTCGTGGTTAGTGTCTTAAAAGTTGGGAAGCCGAACAGATCTTCGATCTTCTGGAGCATGGACTTGGTGATGTCGGTTTTGATAGCGTCGATTCTGTTGATGTCAGCTCTGGTAGCGTCGAACAAGAGGAAACTGATTCGGAACTTATTATGGCAGACGGTGCCGTGCTGGGAAACGTAATGTCAGAAGATTTTGTGGGGGGCACCGTTAAGTCAGATTGGGCGGTGGAGTTACAAGTCCTCATCTTGTAACAACAACATTGCCTCGGTAGTACCAACAAGCTTTCGAATTTTTTGTCACGAAATCTATCATTGTCCATCGGCTCGGGTGTCGAGGAGGATTCAGTGCGTTTACTACCTCCGGAACGAAGAATCGGGAACGATGTCACTACTTCGAACCATGTGTGAAGCCGATTGATATTCAGGCGATCTCTGACGAAGTATGGGACGCGCAGCAACATGATAGGTTCACGAGGCAGATGACAGAGACACTATGGGACACAACCTCCCAGTTATCGACCGGGAGAAAAGACTCCGGGAGTATTTCCTGACACAAACTGGACTTTTGTTCTGTGTGAAAGGTGAGGTGCAGAAGCTCTATGTACCGGAAGCGTCGGCAACGACCTGGGATCGTTATTTACCGAAAACATTTTTTCAAATCCGCCGACACCGCAACGCTGCTACCGGGACATCACCAAGCAAATTACGATTCGGTCGGGACCTTTTATTTCCGGGAGGTTGGGACACGCCAGAAGCCAAACACGAAATGTTTAAAATTTTTAAAAATATTGGAGAGTCAGAATTCGGGAGGACACAACGCCTTCGAAAGAGGGGTGATTAATATAAATAATTCAAAATTATAGAACCCGGGTGGAGAATTGATGTAAATAGTAAAGATAAAATCTGTTAAAGAAAATAAAAATAATTAATTTTTTTGGTGTTGAATTTTTGTTGTGACATCGGATTTGGTGACAATACCAAGTTGTTGGGGGACGTGTCGGTTTGCGGTACTAATTAAGCACTCGCACTCCAAATTAAACACACTTGATCAAAATAGATCTTGCGTTTATTAACACAGTCTGACAACAAAATAAATAATACAGGTTCAGACGAAAAATACACGTTAAGGCTACAGTTCGTAAAAGCGGTTTTCGTGAATACTATTGATCCCCAGGAGATGCTATTAGTATTCCTATTCCCAGCAATGCCGATCGTAGGATGATTTCCTTCATGCTTGGTACCCATATATGAGTGACCCTGACTTGTATTGCCTTTGGGAGGTATAAGCGGTGCGCCCTCTAGTTGGCGCGTGGGTGTAACTAGGTTGTCGTTACTGGCGCGCGGGTCGTTTACCCGGTGTCGCATGCGTGTGTAGGGGTTGCTTTAGTATCGTGTTACAGACTCCCCCTCTGAACCCGATAGGCGTCCCGACGTAGGGTTCAGGAGTTTGTTTTTGGTGGTCTTCCTCTTTTCTCAGGGGCAGGACCGCTATTGGAGCCTCTTCTTCTCTTCCTTTGTACGGCGTCAGTGCTGAGGAGTGGTACTTCCCCAGAGGCTCTGTTGGTTTGTCCGTAGAGGCTACTTCGTAGGAAGTTGGAGATACTTGGGTCAGTATCCGGTACGGCCCATCTCGTCGTGGCTGGAACTTCCCGGTTGTCTTCTTAGTGGCGTTACTAAGTGGGTGTGTCTTGACCCAGACTAGGTCTCCTGGTTGAAATGCTGGCGTTTCTCGGCGACTTAGATCTTTGAAGACTTTTGCTTTGTCCTGAGCTGACTCGGTGGTTTCCCTTGCTTGTCTTAATGTATCTGTTAGTCTTAACAGATGTGGGGTGATCGTCGGTATGAACGTATCTTGTTCAATGATTGCTCGTTGATCCCTGGTTACGTCGTCCGTGGTACGTAGTTCTCGGCCGAACGTTAGGTACGCTGCTGTGTAACCGGTGCTTTGGCAATGTGCGGTGTTTAAGGCAAACCTTATTGCCGGCAACTTATCTGGCCAGTTGTCGTGGGTTCGCTGTACCAGTATGGCTAGTTGCGTTTTTAAATCTCTATTCTTCCGTTCCACTGGGTTTGCCTGTGGGTGGTAGACTGGTGTGAGGCTTTGGTGGATATTCAGGCAGTGAGTTACATGCTGCATGACTCCGCTCACGAATTGCGTGCCGTTGTCGCTTCGAATTCTTCTTGGGTTTCCATACCTCAGGAAGACTTCGTTGACTAACGTTAGGGCACAGGTTTCTGCATCTGCTGTGCGGATGGCGAAGAGTTCTACCCATCTGGACATAACGTCTTCCGTTATTAAGATCCATCTTTCTCCAGAGGGTGCTTCTGGGAGTGGGCCAAATAGATCTATGGCTAGTGTTTCAAAGCGTTGTGCAGGGGCCGGTGTTTGTAACAGGCCTGCTGGTTTCTGGTTGTCTGCTTTGAAGCGTTGACATTCTATGCAGCGCCGGACGTACTCGGCTATTTGTTTTCTCATGCCAACCCAATAGTATCGATTTGTTATCCGGTGGAATGTTCTTTCTTCTCCGTAGTGACCAGCTGTTGGGGCGTCGTGGTATTCTTTCAGAATTTGTTCTTGTTCGTGCGCTGGAACAAGTTGTTGAGCCTCTTCTGTTGCTGAGTCCGGTGCGTATCGGAAAAGGATGCCGTTTGACATTAAGTAACCTCGGCTTGTCCAGCGGGTGAAGTCCACTGGAGCTGAGTTCGGCTGTTCGAAGCATTCTATGATTTTGCGTAATTCCGGATCTTTTAATTGTTCGTTCCGGATGTCCAAACTGCTTCTGGTTGGTATGTCGATTGATACCATGCAGATGGTGCAATCTTTTTCGGCTGGGTGTGCGCATGGTGGTCGTGACAGGGCATCGGCCACAACGTTGGATTTACCCGGTACATACGTGTACGTGATGTTGTATGACTGGAGGGCTAGAGCCCAGCGGGCTAGTCTCCCGGTTGGTGATTTAATGGTTAACAACCACTTTAGAGGTTGGTGGTCCGTCAGTACGGCCACTGGGTTTCCCTCGAGGTAACCTCTGAATTTGTTGAAGGCCCAGACGATGGCTAGCGCTTCTCGTTCTGTGGTTGTGTAGTTCCTTTCCGCTGGTAGCAATAGGCGGCTTGCGTACTCTACCGGCCGTTCTTCTGTTCCCTCGCCTTGGCACAGTACTGCCCCTAAGGCGTAGTTGCTGGCGTCGGTACGTAGTATGAACGGTGCGTTCATATCGGCTTGTCTAAGGATAGGTGCCGATGTTAGTAGTTTTTAGAAGTGCGAATGCGTTGGATTGTTCGGGTCCCCAGATCCAACTAGCGTTTTTCTTTAGTAGACTAGACAGTGGACGAGCTGTGTCCGCGAAGCCTGGTATGAACCGTCTGTACCACGAGCATGTCTGCAAGTACGACATCAACTGTTTTGTGGTCTTGGGTTCGGGCAGGTCGGTGATTGCCTTAGTCTTATCCGGGTTCACTTGGATGCCGTTTGGGGTTATATAGTGGCCTAGGTATTTCACCTGGTGGCACCCAAATGTGCATTTTGTCCTACGCGCGTGCAACTTATAACTACGTAATTGTTCTAACACTAACTCTAAGTCTTTTGTGTGGTCCTCGATTGATCTCGAGAGGAGAATGATATCATCCAGGTACGCCAACAGGGTCACCTGGGGTATGCTTGCACGGAAGCGGTCTATGAGTCTTTGGAACGAGGCGGGTGCGTTCCGTAACCCAAACGCCATTCGCCGAAACCGAAAGAGTCCAAACGGTGTGACGAACGCGGTTTTATCTCTGTCGCACTCGCGGACTGAGATCTGCCAGTATCCGGACTGTAGATCCAGTGTCGAAAAAACTTTTGCGCGGGCGGCGTGCAGTAAGTCGTCCATCCGTGGCAGGGGGTACCTGTCGGGGGTTGTTACACTATTCAAGCGTCTGTAGTCAACACATATGCGCACTTCATTGTTCGGTTTTGGCACCATCACTACCGGAGCTGCCCACGGTGAGTCGCACTCCTCCACAATGCGTAATTTTAACATTTTGTCAACTTCCTGGCGCAGGAGGGTCCTTTTGTGGTCCGGGAGGCGATACGGGGGTGTGGCAATCGGTTGTGCGTCTCCTGTTTCGATGCGGTGCTCGCCGTAAGATGTGGCTTCTGTGTTGGGTCCGAAGACGTCTGCATACTCGGATAACACGGCGTTGAGGTGGTCGTGTTCTTCAGGCGAGAGGGCCTCCCCCTCGTCCGGGCGTAGTTTCAAGTCGGTGACTTCCACCATCATTAGTTCTACCCTTGCCGCCTTCTTGCGGGGTGAGTGAGGGAACAGCTCGGATGTGGTTGCGATGTCTCCCGGGCTGGTGGCGAAAGCGTGATATTGTTGTTGGAAGGAATACTCATCTTCTTCCGGGTACTCGTCATCGGGGCCGAATAGGGCGTTCAACTGTATTGTTCTTGCCCTGGGGTCGTTCGGTGCGGCGGTGTCGAATGAGGTACCTTGGTACAGGGGTCGGTCTTGCACTGGTACTAGTCTCCATGCTTGGTTTGGTATCCCGTCGGCGTTGAAGGAGTACTGCGCGTGGGGTTGCTCTTTGAACCACCATTGGCGCGAAGGCAGATCTAGTATTATGTTGGCGTCTTCTATGAAGTCGACTCCCAGTAGCGTGCGGTTTCGTGCGTCTGGTAGCACGATGAAGTCCGTTGGTATCGTTCTCCTCGGAGTCCGATGTTTACTCGTGTGGTGAGGACGTTCTGGGGCCTGTCTTGCCCGTCTGCTAGGACCAGATTTATCCGGTGCCGTTGAAATTGCGCTCCTTGTCGTTTTAGGGACTCGTATAGGGTGTGTCCCGCGATGCAGTGGCGAGCACCCGTATCTATGTATGCGCATCCTTTGTCCGCTCCGACGTCAATGTGGATGACCGGACAGGTTCGATGCTGGCTGGCGTTTGGGATCAATTCCCTTTTCTCTGCCAGGTAAAACGTCAGCTGGGCTAGTGCAGCTTGGTTCCCGTTACATTTTGGGCATTGGCTCCTGATGACTCCGGGGCTTTGCATCCGTAGCAGGCGATCTGGGAACTGCAGGTGGTGGAGGCGGGCGGCGTGCTGTTGGCGTCGGCCCTCTTCCTCTTTCGGCATTCGTCGATCGTGTGACCCAGATTTTTGCAGAAGTTGCATTTCTTCCTGGGTTGTTGCTCTTGTTTCCCGGGTCTCGTTTTGGGTTCTGGAGCGGTTGCTTCTTCTTCGAACTTCCTGAGTTCCGTGATCAGGCCTTCGAAGGTGTCGAACTGCGCTCGTGTCAGCTTCTTCCGAATTCGACGGTGTAGAAGCCCGTACACAGTGTCTAATTGTAGGGGTAGCGGCATCTTGCGGTCTTCGGGTATTTTGGCGAGGAGGGCCCTTTTCTCACAGATGAAACGCTCCGTCGCTGTTGCCTCTGTTTGTTCTGTTGCGAAGATCTCTCTCAGTACTAGGTGGGGTGGTCTGGTTGGTCCGAACGCCTTTCGTAAATGTTCCACCGCGTCTCCCCATGTTGCTATGGTGTCTTTGACTCCTTGCCACCACGTAGCTGCTTCTTTCTCTAGGAGCATTGGCAAACCCTTTAGCGCGTTTTGCTCGCTGATCCGCTCGCAATCTTTGTACACCTGGATTGCGTTGATGAATCCTTGCACCTCTGCACTCCCGTCGTACCTTGCTGTGCACTTTGAGAATGACCCGTTGTTTGTTTGCGCCGCCTGGTGTCCGAAGTTGGCCATTAGCTGGTTTAACTGCTCCATCGTGATTTGGATTGGTTGTAGCGCGGCTTCGGTTGTGGTGGGCATCGTTGTCGCTCGTCGATGTGCTCGGGTGTTCGGTCGGTGTGCCGTGGTGATGGTTGTTGGTGATCCTGGACGATCTTCTACGTCGACCTTTGGCGTGGTTTTTCTGCCTCGAGTTGGGCGCCACTTGTTGGGGGACGTGTCGGTTTGCGGTACTAATTAAGCACTCGCACTCCAAATTAAACACACTTGATCAAAATAGATCTTGCGTTTATTAACACAGTCTGACAACAAAATAAATAATACAGGTTCAGACGAAAATACACGTTAAGGCTACAGTTCGTAAAAAGCGGTTTTCGTGAATACTATTGATCCCCAGGAGATGCTATTAGTATTCCTATTCCCAGCAATGCCGATCGTAGGATGATTTCCTTCATGCTTGGTACCCATATATGAGTGACCCTGACTTGTATTGCCTTTGGGAGGTATAAGCGGTGCGCCCTCTAGTTGGCGCGTGGGTGTAACTAGGTTGTCGTTACTGGCGCGCGGGTCGTTTACCCGGTGTCGCATGCGTGTGTAGGGGGTTGCTTTAGTATCGTGTTACAAAGTTCATTTTTTTTACTATTTAACTTAGCTTCAACCATTAAGTATTTTTGAAAAAATAACGTGTGTTTAAAAATAATGCAAATAGGGTAGAAAGAATAAACTTTGTGACCAAATTTTAAGTAACAATTATTTGATTAATATTTTTCGAAAATTATGCGAAAAAATGTAGGATGTGAATCAAAAATTAAGAGGGGTTTTTCCTATAAAACATTAATTTTAATCACCTATCAATGAAGGTGAATAAATTTGGATTTTTCTTAAAAATGGGTACGTGAACTTTTGAATGTGACGTACACTTACAAAATCCTATTTTTTCAATATTTTTTCCTAGAGATGTAACTAGGTAAAAAATAACCCTCCTTAATATTTTTATTAAAACTTTTTTGTGCATTATAATTTTATAATTTGGGAATACGCATTACATTTGCTGCTTTATTTTTATTTACATAGCTTTTTTCTCTAAAGTTGATGGTATTTAAGTAAAAAATAAAATGCATTGAAATACAGTAAGAAAAATTTTGTTTTTTAGTTTCTCCATTGACGTTTATGCGGAAATTGCTTTCAACATTTTTAAAAAAATGACACTTTGAGTATAAAAATTAATTAATTAAGAAAATCACATTTATTTCTGTGCGAAAATGATTTCTTGTTTTTTCGTACGAGGTGTGAACTCGGCAGAGGGTGAATGATTTTAGGAAAAAAATGACAGGAAAGACCCCTCACTTTATTTTTATGAGGAATCACCTCCTAAATCTTTTCGAATAAGTTCAGATAATCCTTATTAACGGCATCTCAATCGGCATAAAAATCTGCCCATTTAACCGAATCTCTACATTTATTAATAACAATGATATTTTGCTGGTTAATGATGGTTCTTATAGAAAGCAACATCAATTTTACATAATTCTTTGTTAAAGCATTGATTATAAAATTCGTAAAGATGCGCAACCTATATGGACGAAATGTGACACAAAAGTACGATGAAAAATAGATGGCTCTACCGTACAATTACGACGAGATTCTCAGTTTCCCCCTACATTTTTTTATGTCAGTTCCACCGTACCTGTCTCAATGCGTGTATCTTGAATATGAATATGAAAGTGGTTTGAGGTTCGAAGTTACTTCATTGTTACAAGATACTGCATTGATTATAAAATTAGTTACCGTAATTTTTGTGACAATTAGTAATTATGAATACGATAGTTGCACAAATAATTAAAACAAGAGCATAGACGCCGTGGACATACGTTTTTTTAAAAATTTCTTACAAAAAATGTGAAACCTACAAAGGACTACCAAAAAAAATTGTAGAAAAATTTGTATTGCGGTTGTGGATATTGACACTTTAGGAAATAAGTTAATATGTGAAAAACTTTTTTTACCCTCCGAATATCCTCAAAACGAATTTAAAATTTTGTAATAGTTTAACTAAATCAATTTTATTGTGAGAGAATTCGAGTTTGTAAACACCGCTGTGGGGGAAATTAAATCCATCTAAAATTAAATTTGTTATTATTATCAGTTTAGTTCTATTATTTATATATTTTTAGTTTTCCTAACTTGTTTAGAAACTTTTAGATTTTTGGGAAAAAATTAAAATTTGATATATGATGAGTACTCTTAATTTGTTTGGTCAATTTTCATCTTGATCGAACTTTACTAGTCACTCAGTATAGTATTATAATTGTTCGTTTATTAAATACACTAAGGTGTTTCCAAACTTATTCAAAAGAATTTAGAAAATTAAGAGGCGTCTTTTCTATAATTTTTTTAAAGTTTTCAGGAATGTAACGGGATAAAATTAACAACCTTTTTTAATATTTTATTAGAACTACTTTGTGGGTTAAACTTAAAAAAACATGGATTACATTTGCTACATTATTTACGAAATTTTTTTATATATTTGAATTTTTTATATAAGAAATAATTTTTATGGAACCTGAATGCTGATCGTTTATTGTTTAAATGATATTTCCTTTGCAGATTTTGTATTTAATTGATTTTATTTCTAATAGGGGTTTATGAATTTTTTCTGTAGGTACTGGTTTGAAATTTTGAAAAAATTAATAGTGTGTTGATGTTGTGGTCATAACTTAGAAGTAATTAAATTGTGAAATATTGCAACCAATTTAAGGAGTTAATTTGCTTCCTAAGTTTAATTAAAAAAGTCAATAAAACGTATGGTTTAATAAATAATTAATTTAAAATGTAAAAACAAGGAAAACAACGCAATATGAAGAATAAACAATAAAGTGAAATTGAATAGTTAACTATCGGTCTAATAGAGGTTTTTGAATTTTGGTGGTCTATTTGAAATTTTGATCATTTTCAATTTTGAAAAAAATCCAAAGCTAATTTTTATAAAACCTGAATGAAAACAAAAATTGTGGAAAGATGAACAAAATTTATTATTTAATATTATTATCGTAGCATCACAAAAAATTTTCGGAAAACTTACTGTTACCTAAAAAGTGGAATTTTTTTGACAACAAAATTGACCCCAAAGCTTACTTTATTTTATTCATCCTTATTAATAGTTAACAATAAACAAAAATTGAGACTTATAATTGAGATGGTGATGATGTTTTCAGTTTTCTTACACAATACTACTACTTTGTGGGTTAAACTTAATAAAAACATGGATTACATTTGCTACATTATTTACGAAATTTTTTATATATTTGAATTTTTTTATATAAGAAATAATTTTTATGGAACCTGAATGCTGATCGTTTATTGTTTAAATGATATTTCCTTTGCAGATTTTGTATTTAATTGATTTTATTTCTAATAGGGGGTTTATGAATTTTTTCTGTAGGTACTGGTTTGAAATTTTGAAAAAATTAATAGTGTGTTGATGTTGTGGTCATAACTTAGAAGTAATTAAATTGTGAAATATTGCAACCAATTTAAGGAGTTAATTTGCTTCCTAAGTTTAATTTAAAAAAGTCAATAAAACGTATGGTTTAATAAATAATTAATTTAAAATGTAAAAACAAGGAAAACAACGCAATATGAAAAATAAACAATAAAGTGAAATTGAATAGTTAACTATCGGTCTAATAGAGGTTTTCGAATTTTGGGATAAGTTTGGGGTGGTCTGTTTGAAATTTTGATCATTTTCAATTTTGAAAAAATCCAAAGCTAATTTTTATAAAACCTGAATGAAAACAAAAATTGTGGAAAGATGAACAAAATTTATTATTTAATATTATTATCGTAGCATCACAAAAATTTTCGGAAAACTTACTGTTAACTAAAAGTGGAATTTCTTTGACAACAAAATTAACCCCAAAGCTTACTTTATTTTATTCATCCTTATTAATAGTTAACAATAAACAAAAAATTGAGACTTATAATTGAGATGGTGATGATGTCTTCAATTTTCTTACACTGGTGTGTTGATCGGGTTTTTAACAATTTCCGGAAACAATCAATACACGTGTTAATATATTTTTATATCTATTTTTGTTTAATAGATTTGCTTTGGGTTAGAAAATGTTTTTGGATATTGAAATTTGAATTTGGAAATTATTTTGAATGAGGATCTTGGTTGAATGTTGTCTAAAGGTTTTTTAAAAAACATAGGTACGTAATTTAAAACGTAGAAAACAAGGAAACAAAGTAATTGAAAAATAAATACTGACCTGAATTTGTATAGTTAAGAACAGATTTAATAGGGGGTCCGGGTTTATGAATTTTGAAAAATTTTATGTATTTTGTCCTAAATATAATGTAAGTAAGTCGTGACGTTTTTAAAAAGTATCACGTGAACACTGCATCCACAGGCAACTATAGTAGATGCGATATTAATGAAGCTGTTATTTAGTGTATTGCGTCATTTTTATTTTCCAAAAATAAGAGTTATTGAAACAGAAACTTAAATGTTTTACCACACTTATACTTGACGTTTGTTGCCATTAAGCACTAAAAGAAACGCATTACTCTTCTAACTGTAATTGATTGACTATACAGAACACAATTTTTTTCAATTATAAATTTGAATCAAACTTTTCTCTTTGTCTGTGAATTAAATTGATCTTTACGTTAATGAGTATACGCGTAATTATATATTTACTTAATATAATGAAAGATTAATATTTGTACACAATTTTATGTAAGCCGTACGACTAAACTTAAAATTAATTTCCCTACATAAAATTTGTTTACAGAATCGCGAGTTTGTAAACTCTAAAGTGAAATTTGTTATTGTTTGCACAAGCTTACAGCCATTGTTTTCAGATCTTTATTGCATTAATCAAAAAAATTCAATTTAGCTTTATTAAATTTGACTTGTTCAAAATATTATCGTTACTTGCAAACAAAAAAAACTATAAACCATTTTCATTTAATTTAAAAATTTTATTTTGTTTTGATATGCTTTTATTAGTATAACAAATATTAATCATTCAATGCGTTAATTTTTTGAATTTAAATATTAAATAATAAATATATTATACTCATATGCAGGAAAAGAGAAATAGTAAAGACAATGTTTACATTTGAAAAATATTCCGATTATCTCTCGTATATGAGCGTCATCAAGTCTGATCTTTTCTGAATGTGAGTATACTACACATTAAATTTTATTATTCAAACCAATTATTATTCTGTTAATATAATTTTAAAAAAAACTTTTCGCTTACAGTAATTTATTAATGTGTAATTTAAACAAAATTGTCTGAAAATTATGGACGATTAATCAAAGCAACATTATCAGAAAATAAGGTCTGCGCAGTTCGTTGTAAAAGGGTGAACTCCTTAGGGAAATGTCCTTTCGCGTTACTTATAACGGACACGTACGAAATCAAACTGTTACATACTTAACAAAACACTGAAAATGCCAACAAAAAAACGTATATATTTTAGGAAAAATAAAGTAAGAAAACAGAACAAAATCGATACGTACACTTGCCAAAAACAATGTAATGTAATTAGTAAAGTTTGTCAACATTTAATGTGATTATAAACTTTCTACTAGAAGAGATGCTTAATTAAAAGCTGAGAAAATTGGAATGCCGTTTACTCTTAAAAAGTCAAAAACAATTACTATCTTCTTAAAGTTATTAAATTTTCTTTTTGAAAATATATTATTTATGAAAAGTTTTAAATTACTGCTGCATTACGGCAGTTCAGTGGTTTAATCAAATTATTTAAATAATTTATTTTTGTTAATTAATGGATACAGAAAATTCCGCATTTTATTCATTGCAATTGTACATTGTTTTTAACAGATAATAATTAATTTTTTCTTTTTTTTGCAAGGAAGGAAGGAAAAAAACTAATTTTAATTTATTTATTTTGTCATTACTAGTGGCGTAAGAGGAAAATAAAATGTCATTTTTCTACACGTACGTGTAGAATGGGATCAACAATGTTCATTATTAACCAATAATTATAAAAAATTTAACATTTTCTTAAATGTGCTTAAATTTAGCTGCGTAGCTTAACGATTGTTCTTTACCTTTCAATGAATCTAAGAAAGATACGAACTAATTGATAGGCAATTTAAGTTCTTATAAATTGAGCCATAATTCAGCTCCGTAGCTCTACAAATTGCATAACTATAACGTTTTCCGAAAATCAAAGCAATTTAAAGCTAACAGTTCCCCACCTCTCTTCTGTGAGAATATGTGAGAGATGGAAACAAATTATTTAGAGACAATAAGTACTTCTTTAAATGTGCTTAAATTCAACTCCGTAGCTGAAAACCGCAATTTGAAAATTGAAACCATTTTGCTATCTATTATTTTTTTACTTATTTACAATTTTTGTATGGAAACTAAAAAGACATGAACAAACTACACTAAATATTATTAATACATTATTAAGTTTCCATTAAAATAAGTTTAAGATTAGCTCCGTAGATGAAACGGTTTTCTAGAAGAAAGTGAGTAAAAAATTATATTAACTTTCAATAGTAATGACCCAGCATATCATTTTGATACGAATTAACGCGAAATAAAATGTCATTTTTCCACACATATGTACAAAATAGGGTCAAAGCAATGTCTTTACCTTTCAATAAATCTAAAAAAGATGCAAACTACATTTATTGATACACAATTAGGTTTCCATTAAAATAAGCTTAAGATTAGCTTCCCGTAGATGAAACGATGTTCTAGAAGAAAGCGAGAAAAAAATTATTTTAACTTTTTGCCCTCAATAGTAGTGGCCTTTTGACACGAATTAAAAGCGACATAAAATATCATTTTCCCACACGTACGCGCAAATGGGGGTCGACAAATTTAACTAATTAAACTTTTGTTTAAAATGAACTTGAATTTTGATCCGTAGCTTAATAATTGTCAGTGAGAGTTTCCGCGAATCAAAACAATGTTTTTACCTTTCTATGAATCTAAGAAAGATGCGAACCAATTGGTTCAGATATTATTGATAGGTAATTCAATTTGTTTTAAATTGAGTCATAATTCAACTCCGTAGCTCCCACAAATTGCATAACTTTTCTGAGGCTCAAAGCAATTCCAAACTAACAATTCACCATCATTCTTTTCTGTGAATGTGCAAAATTAAAAACTAGATAGAAACAAATTATTTCGAGACAATCAGTTTTTTTTCAAATGTGTTTAAATTCAGCTCCATAGCTGAAAATCGAAATTTAGAAATTAAAACTATTTTGCTAACTATTACTTTTGTCATTTATTTACAATCTTTGTGTGGAAACTCAAAAGATAAGACCAAACTACACTAAATATAATTAATACCCAATTAAGTTTCCATGCTTAAGATTAGCTCCGTAGATGAAACAGTTTTCTAGAAGAGAGTGAGAAAAAAAATTTTATTAACTTTCATTTTGATACCAATTAAAGCGAAATAAATGTCATTTTCCCACACATATGCCCAAAATAGGATAAACAATTTTCATTATTAACCACTTGTTAGTAACGATAAAAATTACACTTTTATTTAAATGAGCTTAAATTTAGCTCCGTAGCTTAATGGTTGTCAGTGAGAGTTTTCATGATTCAAAACAATGTCTTTACCTTTCAATGAATCTAAAAAAGATGCAAACTAATTGATGCAGACATTATTGATAAACAATTAAATTGCTTTTAAATTGAGCCGAATTTCAGTTCCGTAGCTTAACACTTTACCATTTTTGTTCTGCGAATCTGCAAAATTTAAAAGAGATAGAAACAAATTATTTAGAGAATATTAGTCTTTTGATTAGCTCCGTAGATAAAACAATTTTCTAGAATAAAGGGAGGAATATTGTGCTAACTTTAATTTTTTTCATTACTAGTGGCTCAGCATGTCATTTAGACAGGAATCAACGTGACCGGTTAATAATCACAAAAATTAATTTTTTTTAATGAGCTCAAATTTAGCTCCGTAGCTTAACAATTAATTATTCCTTACTCTTTAATGAATCTATGAACTAATTGGTGGTGATATTATTGATAGAGAATTATTTTTTTTAATTGAGCAGAAATTCAGCTCCATAGCTAGACAAATTGCATAACTTTTCTGAGTATTAAAGCAATTTAAACTAACAATTCGCCATCTCTGTTCTGTGAACGTGTGAAATTTAACGGTGATAGAAACAAATTATTTAGATACAATCAGTCATTTTTCAAATGTGTTTGAATTCTGCTCCGTAGCTGAAAACTGAAATTATGCAATTGAAACCATTTTTTGTTATTTATTTAAAATTTTTGTAAGGAACCTAAAAAGATATGAACAAACCACACTAATCATTATTGATACACAATTAAATTTCTTTTAAAATGAGCTTAAGATTAGCTCCGTAGATGAAACGATTATTTGAGTATAGCAGTTTTATGTGGATCATAAAGTTGGTTTTGAAACGAATTTAAATTTGGTTTTAACTATTCGCAATTAAATTATACATTCTGTTTTACACTATCACTCGTTTATCAACTCAAAAAGCGTTGTTCTCTTGACTTGTGTTGTCTAGGAGTTGGATAGCCTCAACGTTTACATGGTTAAGTCAACACTATCTATTTGAACGTCTCGATAAATGTTTCCTTTTTAATAGTATCAGGGTGCTTCAACGATGTTTCTTAGTACTTTGTTCTGGAAACGCTGGATTACTTGTATATTGCTTTTGCTGACGCAACCCTGTAGTAGGATGCCATAAATCCAGACTGACTTGTTTTTTGTTGTATGGTGATAGTTTGAAATTTTGCCCAAGTAGCTAATACATTTTTTTTTCAGCGGAGTCTAGCATTAAGGTCAATTCTAGATATTTAGGTGAATCAGCGCAAGGAATCTGGGTATCGTTGATTCTGATAAGTAGATGTTGTTTTTGTTTATTAGTAAAGTCGACGTGTACAGACTTATTTTCATTTAACTTGATGTCCCAACTTTTAGTCCAGGCGTTGATTTTATTAATGAAGGTTTGAAGCTTTTCCACAGCTTATTCACAATCTTTTCCGACAACCATGACTGTCGTCATCAGCAAATAGTGCTATTATTTCATGTTCGAAACTTGGGATATCACTAGTATATTATAGGTACAGTATCGGACCTAGCAAATTACCTTGGGGAACCCCTGCTTTTTTTAAATTTGGAATAAACTTAACTCTGAAGTACCAGTTTTGCTCTTTCAGACATTTTTCAGTCGTATTAGTGAACGGTTTACCCTGTAACCAAACTGTTAACATGAAATCAGATTCTTTTCATATTTTGAAATTTGGAATTAACTGGCAGTAATGATATGGGTCTATATGATGCTACATTATTAGGAGGTTTTTCTGGTTTGGAGATCATGATACTTTCTGCGACATTTCATATCTTAGGTATAATCTGAAAGATGTATTAATAAAATTGGTAAGTTTTACTTTGGCTTTTCTTGGGAGATACTTCATAACTTCAGCAGTAATTAGATCAAAGTTTTGGGCTATTTTCAGATTGATATTTGTTTAATTTCATCTAAGACTTTCTTCAGTAAAGTGGATCTGATGATGATTTCTTCTTGTTCTGGGTTGATCCTTCATTTGGCTAGAAAATAGTATCAAGATGTTCTGCAAATCTTTTTGGGTATTGTTTCGAGTCCAGCTTTTATCAGTATTTCGAATTGTGGAATTATGCTGAACTGGTTTTTTTTAGTCGCTTGTTAGTCTTCCAAAGTGTGTAATCTTTAACTCGCGCTTTAATTGCTGAGTTTCCTTGTTCAAAGCTGTTTTATGAGTCGGTACTTTGTCCTGCTGCTATTTTTAAATAAGGTTTCTAATCTCTTTAGAGTAATTGTTTTCTTTTGTTTATGTTATTTTACAAGCAAATCAACTTCTTCGTCCAGTTGTTTTTCTGTTCTTAGCGGAACAGAAAGATTGATCTGTCCGTCAAGTTGGATTTTGAAGCTTTCCCAATCTATCCTCTTCTTAGTTAAGCTTAATGGACCTTCTTTTTGGATGCTATCGCTTAATGTAGTAAGTATTGGCAAATGATCTGAATTCACATCACAAGCTTCTTCTAGATGGATGCAATTTAATTATAATGTTTTTAATGATTTTAAATTTAACCCTTTAGATCCAACGGTTGTTTAACAGTAACATTTTTGTTGATCAAACTTGACATTTTGTAGTTGTGTAAGGGTGAGTGAGATACGAACAAATTGTTCTAGATTTAATTGAATGAAAACATTTTTGTGGAGACTCATTTTCCAACCATTGTTTGCCGTAACATTTTTCGTAAATCGCAAAAATTTTAAACCATTTATATTCAGTGTTTGTATGAATGCTAAGAAAGATACATCCACTTTAAAGAGAATTTTTTTATGAGTGTACATTCGCTCTGTAGTTTCAACAATTGATTAACGGTAACTGTTTTGGTAAACCTAAAAATCTATCATTTTGCCATCTAGTTAGATTTTATGTGTAAGCTGAAAAGAGATACCCAGTTTTTGGTATCTCTTTTCAGCTTTCACTAGGCTACTAGACATCATTGAGAGACTAAGTATTAAGTTTTTCTTAAAATATGTGGTAATAATTAAAAAAATAAACCTTATATGTAGACATAATTTTAAAGTTAAAATGTCAATGTTAACTTTTTCGTATTTTTTGAAAACCCTAGAGGGGCAAAAAATAGATTCTTTGCTCCAACTATAGTTTAATAGTTTTTGCAGATCTATACAATTTCTACGATTACACTATGAGTTTTACATGTACGGGTGGTCAACTAAGAATGGACGCCGGCTATATCTCGGGAATTATAAATCTGACAATAATGAAAAAAATTTAATAGGTAAATCGGCTACGAGAAATTGCAGGAAATTATTTTCAAGTTTGTAAGATGGCCGCTAGGGGGCGAAACTGTTATGGCCGATCATATGATTGGTTTTTTCTCCAAAAACATGCAAATATAAATATGTTTTAAATATTGCCGTAGTAAATACTGCAAAATTTCAGATTTTTTTTGCTTAGAGTATTTTACTCTCTCTTATAAAATGTAGTGGTGGGGGAACGTCAAACACGTTTTTATTTAAATGGAAATAACTTTGGTATAAGTTAACAGAATTGAACACACTAGGTCTCGTTTAAAAGATCTCTTCTTATTTAATAATATGCTGTATAAAGATAGTCCGAATAAATTTTGACGTGATAGCTAGAGGGCGCTGTTTAACATTACAACAATTATTGCGCATTATCTTGAGATATTTAAATAGCACCTTATGTATCTTTTTACACAGTTAAATAAAGGACAAAATTGCTAAATAGTCGGTGCAAACCGCAACTTCCTATCTTTTTGAAACCGAAGATATCAATAAAACAAATGTTAGACCGCTGACTATTTACATATTTTACGCGTAAAACAAATTTAAATTAGTTGAAACAATTTAATTAATGCCGTCCTAAATTTTCAAACTGCCGTCTATCGTTTTCGATGCACTTAAGCATCCTTTCCCGCGTAGACCAAGCTGCACTCTCTACTGAAATAGTTTGCATACAGTCCCTTATTCGTCCAATCATGTTATCACGTGTAGTGGGTCCGGTTGCAATAACTATATCTTTTACTCGACCCCATAAATAAAAATCCAGGCATGTTAAATCCGGTGATCTAGCCGGCCATGAAAAAATGCTGCCCCGTCCTATCCATCTACCAGGGTAGTTGGCATCTAAAAATTGACGAACATTCACTGCGAAGTGGGCTGGACAGCCATCGTGCTGGAACAGCATTCGTCTTCGAATTTCTAGGGGCACTTCCTCTAACAGAATCGGCAATTGCTCTGTTAAAAACTGTAGGTAATTGTGGCCATTTAATTGGTTATTAAAAAAGAATGGACAGGATAATTTGTCCTTCTAGAATCTCTGCCCAACAATTTACAGACCAACGACTTTGGTGCTAAACTTCTTGCATCTAGTGCAAATTCGTTCTTGACCAATAGTGCATATTATGGACATTTACACTGCCATTACTATGAAAGGTGGCCTCATCTGTCCACACTATACGTGATAGAATTTGGGAATCATCTGCCATCATACCCAAGAGCCAGTGGCTTTGAAAATAGCAACAAAATGATATTGACATGAAATTCAATTGTTCCAATATTTTGACGTATTGCTTCCAATTTTGTTTCACAGCCTACTAATTTTATGACGGGTGGCCTTCTCTAAGAACTGACTATTATTTACCATTTTATTCTCTTCTTTGCATGCATTGTCGGTTTTAGATGCTTAATTGCATCGAAAACGATGAACGACTGTTTGAACATTAAGGGCGGCATTAATTAAATGGTTTCAATTAATTTAAATTCATTTTCTACCTAAAATATGTAATAGATGTTGCATAGTCAGCGGTCAAACATTTGTTTTATTGATATCTTCGGTTTGAGTTTGCGTCGACTGTTTAGGAATTTTGTCCTCTATTTAACTGTGTAAAAAGATACATAGGGTGCTATTTAAAAATCTCATGATAATGCGCAAAAATTGTTGTAATGTTAAACAGCGCTCTCTAGCTATCACGTCAAAATTTATTCGGACTATCTTTATACTGCATGTTATTAAGTAAGAAGAGGTCTTTTAAACGATACCTATTTTGTTCAATTCCGTTAACTTATACCGGAGTTATTTGCATTTAAATAAAAACATGTTTGACGTTCCCCCACCACTGCATTTTCTAAGGCAGAGTAAAATACCCTAAACAAAAAAAGCAGAAATTTTGCAGTCTTTACTACGGCAATATTTAAAATATATTTATCTTTGCTTATTTTTGGAGAAAGAGCCAATTTTATGATCGGCCATAACAGTTTCCCCCCTAGCGGCCATCTTACAAACTTGAAAATAATTTTCCGCGATTTCACGTAGTCGATTTACTTATTAAATATTTTTTTCAATATTGTCAGATTTATAATTCCCGAGATATAGCCGGTGTCCATTCTTAGTTGACCACCCGGTACATTACGTTTTTGTGTGAAAATTAAAAAATGACCTTCATTTAAAATTCTTTTCTTGAACTGTTATTGACCTGTTACACTATTTGTGGATTCCAGATAACATTTCGTAGTTGATTTTCGGTGTTTGTGTAAACACTTAACCACATGCCAACAAATTCCACTAAACAATATTGAGATATTATTTGTTTTACAATGAGCTTCAACATAATTTAACTGTTACATTATTCGTGGATCTAAATAATTTTAAAGACATCGTCTAGAAAATTATTTTAAATGTTTGTGTTGAAACTAAAACTGGTGTTCCTAGACTTGATTAGGAGCCGTTTAAATTTCTGTAAAATAAACTTAGACTCAGCTTTCTAGGTCTCAAGATTGTTCATCCGCAACATTATACGTAGGTCGAAACAATCTCAAAGATAACAAAATGCAAGTCATTTTCAAATGTTTGTGTGAAAAGAAAAATATATAGCAACAAATTTTACCAGATATTATTGAGAGATAATTAAATTTATTTTAAAATGAGCTTAAAATTGAGTTTCTTATCTTCAACCATTGTGTAACAATTAGGTACATTATTCGTGGATAGAGAAAAATATTTAAGTGAAAATTTTTAGAAATTATTTTACGGTTTTCTGTGAAAATAAATAAGATACCAAGAGATTCCACTAGACTAAACTTTTTGTAAATGAGCTTAAATTCAATTTCTTAACTCGAATGTTAATTCAACTATTGCATTATTCGTGGATCAAAATAATCTCACAATAAACATTTTGCAATTTATTTTACTTGTTGGTGTGAAAACTGAAGCAGATATCAACAAATTCAACTGGACAATATTGAGATAGAATTTTTTTACAATGAGCCTGAACTCTAATTTTTAATCCTGAACGGTACCAAACGGTATCAGTTCCATGGTTTGGGCCAATAACAAACACTTATTCTTATACGTTTATCGCTACTTTTAGAGATTCGTCTGACTGTTGCGAAAACTAATCTGATTTATTAATAACATGACCACCGCCTGCCTGACTAATTCTTTTGATCCTACCTACAATATTTGTTAATATTTTATCCAGTGATTTATATCCCCGCGTCTCTTCGACAGCTCTCAGATAAAAACAAGAGTCCTGATGAGGCGTGGCGTCGTTATTTGACAAGTACAGCCCAAGTAAAATACATTTTGGTGCGACAACTTTAAATATTTGTGGTTCATTAAAATTCTTAAATTTTTATAATAAAGTTAAATATATTTTTACTTTTAAATGCCAAACGAAACACTAACAATAACAACACGCTTGTGTATCGTTCTGCACGGTATGTACCTGCAAGCTGTGATTGGATGGATATATTACCGCCACGAGTTTTATAATTAGTTTGCATATTTTCCTGGGTTTTTGTTTTATTCTGTGCGCTGAAACCCTACAGATCTATACCTTCAAGTCCTGGGGTGCCCGGTTTACATTCGGATACCGACAAACTTCACTAGACATTATTGAGAGACGATTAAATTTTTTTTGAAAATGAGGTTAAATTTAGTTTCTTAGCCTTTAACAATTCTTTAACTATTACATCGTTGGTGAATTGGTAACAATTTTTAATTTATTTTAGGGTCTTGTGTGAAAACTAAGTCAGACCCCAACAAATTCCACAGAGACATTATTGAGTTTTTCTAATTCTTCACTAATGTAGATTAGTTTTTGCCCTAAACCGTATAGTTTTTGAAATATTTAAAAGAAACTCATAAAAACCCCAAATTTACCAACTTCTTCTTTCCTTCAAACTCGGCGCTTAGAACGGTGTAACTTTTAACAAACAATATGTGGACTGAATAGAAGAATTTGGAGATGGGGAGAAACTTCTATTTTAGATGTTGGGCTTAGGCCTTTTGGGACTAATTGCATAATACTATATTTATCATTAGTTTCGGGACCTGGTCATCAAGATCCTGCCGGATAATTAGAAAAAGCAGCAATATATTGATGTTGTAACGTCTAGGGTGTATACTGGACGCCGGGTCAAACCAGAGAAAGAACTAGAGTCGTCGTTCGTGATGTAGTATTTACATAAATGAATGAAGTTGGCGTAGGTCGTGGGACATACTAAGTTCGCGTCCTATGTGCTGCGTGAGTGTTGGCGCTCGTGCTGACCGCTGGTCGGCGTCGCAACTGGTCGACGCCAGTTAAGCGTCGAATCGAACTGGACTTAAACTACACTAAACTAAACTTAACTGTTGCTGTGACTGACTTATTTTGTTATCGTACCTACTTCGTTTTATATGTACCTCCTTAGTAGATTGATCAACGATAAAGAGTGTCGAAGATTGTTACGCGAAGATGGGCAAAAAAAGTTGTTTTACGGTTGTCTTCTTGTTGCGTTGTGAGGAGTCTTTGTTGCCGCTGTTGCGGATGCTGCAGTTCGGTGCGCTCTCGTTGTCGCTGTTGCAGATGCTTCGGTTCGTTGCGCTCTTGTTGGCGCTGTTACGGATGCTGCGGTTTGGTGCTTTTTCGTTGGCGCTCCAGAGGCTGAGTGTGCTGTATTCGACAGCTTGTGTGCGCGAGCTAGTTGCTCTGCGCATTTTGTATGCAACAGGCGAATGGACGTCAGAACCAGGCGTCCAAGCTTCGTTACGTGTGTGGGCGCGCATGCGGCTCAAGCGCGAATGTATGTTAAAGACTTGGGCCTGTGGGTTCCGTGATGTGTGCGGGTGCGATTGATCGTTGACGGCTATATTGTCGAGACATAGTGCGCGTCGTGATCGTTTGTTCCTCTGAAGCAACAGTCGTGGTTGTTGCAGCGGTCGTTGCGTTTCGTCTTAGCGAGTTTTTCTTGGGCGATGGCGGTGATGAAACGTCTTCGTTTGTGGTCCATCAGCCCAAGTGGATGTCCGTTACATCATAGAATGCGGGAGGAGAATGTCGGTGCCGACAATGTCTATGGCGGACGCAGCGATGGCACGCATTGTGTTGGCAGGCGTTGTCATGGCAGGCGTAATGCGGCGGAGATGTTGTCGTTGACGGTCGTGTTGTCGGGCGGCGGTTGGGGCGGCAGCGAGAGTAGCGGGCGCAGTGGAGGTGGTTTTCCCGTTCATATCGTTAAATATCGTAGCGTAGGTATAAAGAAAATTTTGCGATTATACCTGTTGTTGTTGCTGTGTTGCTCCTCCTCAAATTTTTTCTCTGATGTTTGATCACGTCGGGATTAGCGTTGTATAGTAGGCGCCGGGTGAAACCAGAGAAAGAACTAGAGTCGTCGTTTCGTGTTTAGATGCGTTTATTGACGTTCCTTACATAAATGAATAAAGTTGGCGTAGGCTGTGGTGTGTGGTACATAGTAAGTTTGCGTACTATGTGCTGCGTGAGTGATACCTGATATCGTGGTATCACATGTCGGGCCTGAGATTGCTGGCCGGGTTAGATGTTGGCGACGCGCTCGTGCTCACCGCTGGTCGGCGTCGCAACTGGTCGACGCCAGTTAAGCGTCGAATCGAACTGGACTTAAACTACACTAAACTAAACTTAATCTTGTAGTAGTTTTTACATAGAAGTTTCCTAGGAGCTGGATGTATAACCAAAGAACTAAATTATTCTATAGTCTTTTCGACAACTAGGTGTGTTGTCGACTATAGAATAATTTAGTTATTTGGTTATACATCTAGCTCCTATAGAAGGTCTTCTATGTAAGGAAACTACTACAAATTAAAAATAATAAGAGGAGCAAGCAATAATTTCAAAGACTAAACTTAACTGTGGCTGTGACTGAGTGATTTTTTTATCGTACCTACTTCTTTTTATATGTACGAAGTAGGTTTGTTTGCTTTGTAAGATAGGTCGTTAGAAATGCTTCCCGAGTCTCAGCATTTTTTTAATTGTAATTGTTTGTTTAAATTCAGCATTCCACGTCGCAATATGCAGATGTAAGATTGATCATGCCGATTTGCGATGGGGTTGAGAGGGCAACCCCACAATGTAATGGGAATAAGTAATAATTAAGACATTACTTGTATTAAAGAGATGACCCCTGTTTAAAGAAACGTTTTCCTCCTGTTGTAAAGGACGTTATAAGGACCAATACTCTTCAAGTAACGGAACAACCTACAAGTTAACATTCTCCTATTCATTTTAGGGCCGAGTCGGACATAGGGAAAATACATGCAAAACCACATTACTTCCTTATCCAAATTTAAGCACCGAATGACATAGCTGGTGTAATCAGGAACAGTTTGACATAAATAGTTAAAAAAATATTTCTGTAAGTTCAGAAAATAAGAATTCTAAATTTGTTGAAAATTATAGAATGTAAAAATTGTGAAAACTGTAAATAGACTACGGCGTATACGTCTTTTGTGATACAAAATAATGAATTATTTTTTTTAATGAGGGGGGCTGCTTTCTAAATTTTGGCTTTTCTTATCCAAAGATGTGTATAGAATACGGATTGTGTAAATAGACTACGGCGTATACGTCTCTTTGCGATACAAAATAATTAATTATTTTTTTAGAATGAAGGTGATTGCCCTTAAATTTTGCCCCTTCATTTGAAAAAAATACGAATTAATTTGTATCGTGAAAAGATGTATACGACGGAGTCTACTTACAGTTTTTTTAATTTTGTACTTCAAAGATAACTTTTTAGAAGAAAAATTTGACCACCATTATGTTTTCTTTAAATTTTTGATAAGAAAATGCAAAATCTAAAAGCAGCGCCCTCATTTAAAAAAAATATAAATTAACTTGAATAGCAAAAGACGTATGCGCCATAATCTATTTACAGCTTTTCTAATTCTTCACTTTAAAGATCACGTTCAACAAAAGATTTTTTTATTCACCATCGTATTCTATATACATAAAAAAAGTAAAATTTCGAAGGCAGTTTCCCCATTTTAATAAAATAATTAATTATTTTGAATCGCAAAGAGAAGAATACATCGTAGTCTATTGACAGTTTTTAATTTTTTAGTACAAAGATCACGTTCGAGAATTTTTTTCCACCATTGTAATATATACATTTTTGCGTAAAAAAAGTAAAATTTAGAGGGCAGCCTCCTTCATTTTAAAAAAGCAATTAATTAATTTTATGTTGCGAAGTCTCACTTTTATATCAAAGATCACTTTTTAATAATTTTTTTACCACCATCGTATTTTATACACATTTTTGCATTAGAAAAAACTGAATTTAAAAACGAGCCCTCCTTTTTAAAAAACATAATTAATTAATTTGTATCTCGAAAAGACGTATGCGACGTAGTCTATTTATAGTTTTTCTAATTCTTACTTATAAGATCATATTTTAGATAATTTTATTACCACCATTGTATTCTATACACATTTATGCATAAGAAAAAGCAAAATTTAGTAAGAAACTCCCCTCAT
Organism: Abscondita cerata; assembly: GCA_030710515.1. Lineage (NCBI taxonomy): Eukaryota > Metazoa > Arthropoda > Insecta > Coleoptera > Lampyridae > Abscondita > Abscondita cerata. The sequence goes on from JALBCR010002302.1 coordinate 577,921, forward strand.
ATCCCAAAATAGAAGCGTTATTAGGCTAGCCTTTATAAAGACCTTTTAAATAAGTTGGTGACAGTTGGAATTGGAGGTTGATTATACTTAACAATTTACAGCATTACTACCTACTAAATAAAATATAAATAATTAAATAGAACACACGAGCTCAGCAAATAAGTGTTGCGACATCAACTCTCAACTTTGTCGACAAATGTGTAAGTAATAACATTAGTCAATCCTTCGGTTATTATAGCCCAGTAAGTGTAACAATAAAATAACAATCTCGAATCGCCGTGACAGCTGTTTTGCATTTGCATACTTACACTCGAGTTCTCTCACTCCTGAAGTGTCCCAAAAGACGAAGCAGCTGTCGAGTGATTCTCTGGAACTTGGTCTTTAAAGTGGAAAATTAGAAAAGCTGTAAATATACTACGGCGCATATCTGTCTTTTTACGATACAAATTAGTTCATAATTTTCTTTAAATGAGGGGGGCTTTTTTTTAATTTTGCATTTTCTTATCCAAAAATGTGAATAGAATATAATGGTAGTAAAAAAAAATTCTAGAACGTCACCTTTGAAGTGAAAAACGTCGCATACAGTTTTTCACGATACAAATTAATTTATTTTTGTTTTTAAAATGAGGGGACTGCATTGTAAATTTTGCTGCGAAATCAATCAATGATTAATTTTTTTAGTTAAGTAAACGGTGTTTGATGTTTAAATGTATTTAATAGTGTTTATTTACTTTAATAACGATATTATTAAAATGAAAACAATAGCGATGAGTGTTCGTGACAATGTGCTCTCCCATACACCGGTCGGGGGATAAAGTTTGTAAAATCTATGGCTGAAAATGGCTAACTTCTTCCCGGTTAAATTTAATTTCTTATCCTAAACGATACTTTAAATGTTAGAGTTTATTGGTGGATCGAAACTATCTGCAAATTTAGTTTTAGGTATAAAATACGTACTTAGTGTGTGCAAAACCCTACAATTGTCGAGCAATTGGTTTATGCAAAATTGCGATTTAATTTTTTTAAAGCAATATATTCAATCGGGGCTGAATACTCGTGTGGTTGTCCAATTGTCAAAAATAATAAAAACATGTAAATTTGAAATAGAAAGGAACAAAATGTATATTTTCATTTTTCGGTAAAATGATATTTAACACGCAAAAAATGGATGCAAATATGACTGAAAATGACCGGGTGTGAGAAAACGGCTAAGTATTTGGGGTACCCGTCTGCTAGCGCCGTTTGAGGGGATTGCGATTTATATAAGCGCACTGAGGACGGGTATTCCCACTACTCCTCCGTTTTCTCGCACTCGGTCATTTTCAGTCATCTTTGCATGCGTTTTTTGCGTGTTAAATATTATTTTATTGGAAAATGAGAATATACATTTTGTTCCGATCAAGATAAAATCTTGCTTCCAATTAGCTCCACTAATATATAACGGTAGAATGAGGATAATATTATTATTTACTTTACATTTAACTAGAATAAATTGGTCTATTTTAACAAAATCAAATTACAACTTTGGATTTAATTCCATATATCACATACCCCATAGCTCTACCGAATTTATTATTTCTGTGAGCGTAAATCCATTTTAATTTAAAATCAACAACAAAATTTTTAAATTAATGTTGTCTTTTTTTTTCAAGATGAGATGAGATAATAAAAAAATACGTCAAAATTATGTACGAAATAAAAAAACTCTACATTATCCAACTTATTTTTTATACCGGCCACATTATAACTTAATATTGAACAAAAATTATTTTCGCTGGTTTGAACATGTTCTTGAAAGGACCTTACGAACAGGGTATAGAAAATAATCAAAGAATTACTTATTTTGTGCTTATCCTAAGTCAGACTAAAAGTAATTGAAGATAATTAATTAGTGTGTTACAAATGTAGCAAATTTCATACCAAAATATGAATTATTTAAGAATACTTTTTCCTTGACGTGAACTTTATTGTACGTATAATTCTAAAAACGTACACACGCACCAAACATACACGTCTGTATGTTTTCTTATTTATCAGTTAATTTGTATTTATAGCACAATTACTTGGGTTAACAAATGTAGCGTAGATATTGTCCAAAATAAACACTCACTACCCTCTCATTTAAATAGGTAGCGAATTGCTTAATAGAATGAAACACCTCGCGCAAAAACAACTTCAGCTTTTTTTTTTAATGTAAAATTTTGGTGAATTTGCGTCACTAGGGTGTTACAATGCCCCGAAGATAAAAGCTAAATGCTTGAAATATGCTTATGTTGAATCAGTAGTGTCCTTCTGGGAAATTACCCTTTCGCTTTTGGTCATAAAACAGAATGATCATACCAAAATTCTGTAGGTTTCGTCCTTTACATTCGTGAAACAATGTCATGTAAAATGTAAATTTTACGATTATTTGGGAATCAACGATAATGAATACGAAAATCATTTCATGTTTTATAACGGCGGCGTCGTCCACATTTTTTCTACACCAAAAAAAAACGTGAAATTTTGATTAATCACTGGACGTAAAGAGATTTATTTTATTTTTTCAAAGGTCTATAGATAGAATGTGAACTAAATTTATCTACTTAATTATTTTGAGGAAATTAACAATAAATTACCCCTATTTTATAGTTAATAGCAACGAGGTGGTTCTTCTCCATTTATTTCCATTAAAAATAGACGTGTTTAATTTCACATGCTCATTCAGATTTAGCCGGCGAGTTAATCCGAAACCATTAAATTCATCAATTTTTTTTTATAAAAAAAGGTCAAGACATTTGCCTGACAATCGCTGAATAGGTATTGTGAACGTTTCATAATTTTTCCATTGACGGAAAAAATTTAAAATCTTTATGTCGAAATTAATTATGCGACTTTAATTAAAATTTATGAAGCAATTTCGTTTATTGTATTTTTAGGATAAAATAGAAAAAATACGGGTTAAATTTTTTTATGTTAATTTTTTTATCCTTGCTTAGAATGGTATAAAAAATGTTTATAAAGTGCGGTCGGTTATGTATTTTTTTGGAGTGTGATCTTTGAAGGAAAAGCTTCTTAAGTTCTAAGTCTTCGAAAACGACAGCAGTTACAAAAATATTTATTGACCTATTTATATGTAAATTTTATAATTCTCTTTTTACTGTAAATTTTGTTCAAATAACAGTTTTTTACTTAATTAAATTATATCGAGGCCCATTAGATGATAGAAAATCCTTTCAATTGTCAATTCTTATTATAGAAAAATATTTGTTAACGTTATACGACTTAAATTTTGGGAAATAACATTAAGAAAAAGTCTTCTTGGATTGGACTGTGTCGAAATGTTAAACAAACGAGAGTTTGAAATTGACGATAAATTGGAAATCTATAAAATGAATTGTAAGGACTGTAATCATGTATACAGGGTGCCCATAATCTATCTCATAACATGGGTAACTTTCTTAATATGCAAAATAGGTAATCGGTTAAATTAGGAAAGTTGGGCAGAATTACAAGCAAAATGTTAAACTTTTTTCAAATTTGACATATGTCTTCAACTTTTTGAAATTTTGTGAAAAAACTGAAAACAGTCGATTTTTTTAATGTTGTCCTGTTCCACTACTACTTACTTTAGAACTGAACTAAAAATGACATCTTATACATATTTTTACGTAGAATTCGATAAAATTACTCAAAATGTCATAACCCTCTTGATTTTCGAGATATAACACAAACTTACATTTTTTAAATGACAATCATAGTTGGCTGTGATCTTATTAAATAGCTTTTGTTTTTGCGATTTCATTGATATAAGGTTCGATATACTTTACTCTTACATTTTTTTGTAAATGCTAAAAGTAGTTTATTGATACAATTAAGCTGCAAAATAATACACAGGCAGGCTATGGAAACAAATGCTTCAAACAAAAACCTGTTGAAACAAAAGCCTGTGTCGTCAACTAAATAATTTGATTTACATAAGTAAGTTGTATTATTCACGGTGATTTATTTTAAAAACATAAAATTCTCAAAATAAACAATGTATTCAAATGAAGAGAGAAACGACATGCTTTTTGTTATTATGCTAGCAACAGAAATAGTAATGAAGCCAGTGAAATGTATTTGCAAAGATATATGGAAAGAAGACAACCAGATAAAAGACTTTTTTCCAAACTGGAAAATAATTTAAAACTATACGGATCATTTATGAAACCAAAAGCTAAGCAAAAGTTTAATCAAGAAGACGAAGAAAGAGTTTTGGCATATGTAAATTATAAACCAAAAACATCTACCCGTGAAATTGCAAGTGAGTGTGGTACTTCTACAGAAAAAGCTCGTTTAATTTTAAAACAAAATCGATTCAAGCCGTATAAATTTCATATCGGCAACACCTTGTATCCAGCCGACTCAGAGAGAAGATTAAATTACGCTCGATGGTTTTAAGAGAAACTGACAACGATCCATATTTCTCGCGCAGAATTTTATTTACTGACGAGGCAAAATTTACCAATAACGGTGTATTTAATAGACATAATAATAACTATTGGTCTGAGAACAACCCTCATGTTACTGTTGAGAGACGAGATCAACATATTTTTCAATAAATGTGTGGTGTGGCATCCTCGGTAGCAGAATAATTGGTCCGTTCTTTTACAATTACCATTTAAATGGAAGGCGATATTTAGAATTTCTTCAAAATGACTTGGAAGACATGTTAGATGAACTGCCATTAAATGTGGTACAAAATCTTACTCATTTCCAACATGATGGTGCTCCTGCTCATAATTTTAGAGCTGTTTCTGAATATCTTTCCGAACGTTTTCCGAGCTGGATCGGTAATTCAGGTCCTATTAATTGGCCGGCAAGAACACCTGATATCACACCTCTCGATTTTTTCTTGTGGGGAACCGTTAAAGACAGGGTGTACAAAGAAAACCCAATAATGTAGAAGAATTAAAAGATAGAATTAGGTTGATTATTAGAAGAATTCGTCCTCGCAGTTTGGAAAAAGTGCATAGAGAGATGGTTAGAAGATGTCAAATGTGCATATTGGTTAACGGGGGCCATTTCGAACATTTAATATGAACTTTTATGTCTTTTGTACATTATTGAAATAGAACATAATTACAAACCATTAATAGTACCTACTTGTGGTATTATATTGTCAATATAAATTTTTGTTTCAAGTTTAACTAACTTGTAAATCATTTTGTTCCTTAATGGTATCAACAACACAATTTTGGGCATTTAAATAGAAATACAAGAGTAAAGTATATCGAACCTTATATCAATGAAATCGCAAAAACAAAAGCTATTTAATAAGATCACAGCCAACTATGATTGCCATTTAAAAAATGTAAGTTTGTGTTATATCTCGAAAATCAAGAGGGTTATGACATTTTGAGTAATTTTATCGAATTCTACGTAAAAATATGTATAAGATGTCATTTTTAGTTCAGTTCTAAAGTAAGTAGTAGTGGAACAGGACAACATTAAAAAATCGACTGTTTTCAGTTTTTTCACAAAATTTCAAAAGTTGAAGACATGTCAAATTTGAAAAAGTTTAACATTTTGCTTGTAATTCTGCCCAACTTTCCTAATTTAACCTATTACCTATTTTGCATATTAAGAAAGTTACCCATGTTATGAGATAGATTATGGGCACCCTGTATATAGGACAAACCAAGAAATTTCTCAAAACTTGTTTTAATCCGTCAAACGAATTCATTGCTGCTGAAAAATACCAGAGAATAGTGAAAATCAGATTATTTAAGACAACAAATACTAAGAACGAACTTGTGCCTTATTTGTTTTTTTTTCAGAATCACATGAAAATTAATAAATATATTTAATTATATACAGGGTGTCCCGAAAATATTTTTACATCAAACCCAAAATTTTAAGCGAAAAAGTCCAAATAACATATGGTCGGAAACGTACCGTTTTCACACAATTCTCAAAAATATCGCTGAAAAATGAGCTCTAAGCGCGCAACATTTGAATTGCCTTTCCAGTTTGAAGGTCGATAACTGCGAGCTGCTCGACTGTAACCGTCTCGATGCGGGTTCGCTTCCCACGACCGGCAACTAGTCGGCTCTGTTTTTTTCTTCTTCCAATTCGACAGCTGGAGGCGACCAAATCTAACACCAGTGAAATGGGACTGTCTAAAGTTTGTTTACATCAAAGGCGTACACCACGAAATGTCTCATTTGCAAACGGCCCGTGAAAACGTTTGTTCGAGAACGACCTTTTCTCTCTGTCTTGCCTACGCTCAACAAATGAGTGAGACAGAGAGGAAAATATTGCGCTGATGCGATATTTTTGGGAATTGTGTGAAAACGGTACGTTTCCGACCATATGTTATTTAGACTTTTTCGCTTAGAGTTTTGGGTTTAATGCAGGGTTTCCGGATACAAAAGTAAACTCGGGACACTCTGTATAACCTTACTTTTAATTTGATGATGTGTCCGTATTGTACAGTTTTTTGCGTTTCTTTCGCGAGAAACTTGAATCAAACAAACAGGAGTTCAAGATAGACCACTAAAAGTCAAGTAATCAACTTGTCAACCAAGCCAGATTCTAGACTAAGAGAAGTCTGAGTGATAACGAAAACACCTCTGTCTTACACAGGGTGTCCCTAAAATGTGTGGACATCACTTAACCACAGATTTCTGGGCTCAAAATAAGATGATTTAATCCAACTTACCTATATCCAAAAGTGCTTCGTTTAGCCAGTATTCTGATTCAAAGTTCAAAAGAAATTTTTTTATTTTGCTTATAACAGAAGAACGGTTTTGTCGATTTTATGATATTTGGTATTGCACTCCTTACAGATGTAGGTCATCTTTTAAGGTGATGTTAGTTATTATCAGTGGACCATTAGTGTACGAAACACGGGTAACCCGGCAAAAACCACTCAAAAACTGTTTAATGTTAAGACCAATAACTTTTCAAAACTAGTTTCAGAAAGAGACATTCAATAGTAAACTTTTTTGTTACTTGTTAATTGATGAGATCTTTTAAGGTTTAGACCCAAAAAAATAAAATCTGAGAACCGCGCACTGCATTTCTTAAAACAGATATTATCTAGCAGTCTGGTATTCTAAAAATAAATGACGATGAGGCATTTTGTTATGATATTTATTAGTGACAAGTAGGTATCGTGGGCGTTCAAGCAGAAATCACTAAGTCCAATTTTATCATTATTGAGATAATAATAGTGGTAGCTTAATAAGTCTTGTGCTTCTTATTGCCAGTATTAGTGCGTACAAGTCCTGTGTTAAATGTTGACAATAATGAATGGTAGCAGAGGTAAACGTATACTGGAACTTGCTGTTAGGTCTAATAACACTGCAAATTCACCTGCACTAGTAGAAAATCGTAATGAGTTCTCTGTGCCAGCAGTTTCAAATGAGGTTAGAATTTTATTTCGTTGTAGTCTACAGTGATTTTCATGAAACTTTAAATGTGTATTTTAGGCGACAGAGGAAAATGATTATGAACAATTTGATGACAGTGATGCTGATAAAGATTTTAATTCAAATGATGAATTGGATTCTGATACTAGTGATGTGGCCCAAGAAAAAATTTCAGAAGCTGGTAAAATCTTTAAAATTAGGTTAATTGGATAAAATGTGTACTATGTATCTGCACTTTCAGAAACAGAATTTGGACAACGTAAAAAAAGAAGTCGTTGGTATAAATCAGACGAATCAAGGTGGTCTCGTAATGTGACAAAAAATTGTACAAATTTAGGACAAGCATATTCTACAAAAAAAGGACCAACACTGACCAAGGTTCCCCAATATACAAATTGCAATAATTGCAAATTTAAATGCTCCCAGCATTTTAACGAACAGTCAAAAATCGATTTATGCTCAAGTTACTGGCAGTTAGAAACATTTTGTCGCAAAAAAGATTTTATACTTCAAAATGTCAAATCACATATCCCACAAAGACAACGATTTCGAAAAATGGATAGTACCCCTACCAGAGTTTGTCAGAAGTTCTTCCTAAAAACTCTTGCTATCAGCAATGGGCCTCTAATACTGCATTTCTCAATAAAAATAATACGTCAGGGCTATATCAAGGTGATGACAAACGTGGAAAACACGAACCAGCCAATAAACTCTATCTAGAAGAGAGACAGAGTATTCAGTGCAGAAAATCATCACAAAGAAAATACTTGGATGCTAAGTTATCGATAGCCAAAATGTATTTCTTGTACCAAAAAGTGTGTGCCGAAAATGGCGAAATTTCCCGCAGCATGACAACATACAAGAGAGTTTTTTGTCAGGAATACAACTACTCGTTCTTTAAGCCAAGAAAAGATCAGTGTTCACTATATATGAGATACCAGTCGGCAGCAGAAGTACAAAAAGTTGCACTACAGTCATCGTATGATGATCACAAGCAACGTGAAACTGATGCAAATAATTTTAAAATGCATGACAAGAACTGGGCAACTAATGATCCAAGTTTTGTCACTGTAACGAAAGAAGTAACGGAATTATCACTTTTCTCGGACACTTGTGGCGGTCAGAAACGCAACCAAAATGTTCTTGCAATGTTGTACTATTTTGTTCGTTATAGCTATTGAGAAACAGAAAAGGTACTTGTTTGTGTACACAATGAACGAATGGATAAATATTGTTAGAATAGCTAGATCGAAGAGAGGCAAGAAGAAGAATGACCAGTATTTTGTGAAGGAACTAAGATTCGCAGATTTTTATGATTTAAAAAAGCTATCACAGCATCTTCTGAAAAACAGAACAGTCAATACTGTTGGTGAGAGAGTAAACTGGCTAAAAATCAAAAGTTTCCGAATAGAAAAAGCTAATCCCAACATAATCAAATACAGATTATAATTATTTCAACATAAACATACACCGAAAGGGTCGACCTTCTGCTCCACCTACACTTGAAAAATCATACTCTGAAATGTTACTAATAGCCGAAAAAAAATATGCGGACTTGCAAAAGGTATGTGCTAGCAAAGATATTCCTGAAGAATTTCACGCTTGGTATTCATCTCTGCCACATTCCAAATCAGTGCGGAACAAAAATCCCGAACCTGCTATAGGAAGTGACAGCGAAACCGGGGAAGACGATTGAAATTATTCAATGCCATATCTTTAGCGACAAAATGTAACCACGTGTCTTAGTTTGTAAGAGTTCCAATTTGTTGTTTTAATTAATGTTTTGTGTAAGTGGTAAAATAAAACTTTTCATTAAGTTCCTATAATGGTTTCTTTGTCGGTCAAAAATCACTAAGTCCATCAAATGTCATTTTTGCAGCAGTGGGAGTAGTTATTTCTTTTTTGAAATATGCCATTATAAAGTATACCCGGGTGTGTGTTGAACAGGTTTCTATTTCAACTATATCACCAAAAATGTATTTTAGTAGGCTATTTGAATCTTCAAATGCAGTTTTTACAAAACTATTAATTTGGACTTAGTGATTTCTGCTTGAACGCCCACGGTATGTACTTTACTAGATCTACAGTAAATGCTCAATGTGACTACCACCTTCCTGGATGCAAAGGTTGATTCGACGCAAAATATTGAACTGTACTCGTTGTAACATTTCTGCATCATTCTTAATGGACTGTGAAGTGTTCTATACTCTGGCCCAAAGTTCGTCTTGTGTGTTTATAGGACGGGAATACACTTTACTCTTTAGAGCTCCCCACACAGAAGAATCATAAATATTTAAATCTGGTGAATGAGGTGCCCATTTTGCAGGAGCATCAGCTCCTCTGCCTATCCATTAGTTAGGAAACTGTACATGAATATGATTCCGAACGTTCAATGTCAAATGTCGCGTCTAAGATTTAACGGCAAGTGTTCTAATAAATCGGGTAAGGTATGTACAAGGAAGTGTAAATAATTCTCTCCATTTAAACTATTTGGTAAAATGACAGGGCCTATGATGAAACTGCCGATTATCCCTACCCATACATTAATTCGAAACTCATGTTGAAAGTGGCGTTGCTTGATGACATGTGGATTTTCATCTGCATACACATGTTCGTTGTGAAAATTTGTCATACCCCTCCTCGTGAAACATGCCTCATCAGTAAAGAGAATTTTGCTATTAAAATTGACATCTTCAGCTCTTCTTTCTTGAATGAACCTACAAAACTCGAGACGCGCGATAGTATCAGCTGGCAAAATCTCCTGGACTTTTGTACATGATAAGGATATAGCAATTGTTCTTTAAGAACTCTATGAGCAACATTCTTTGAAACGCCTGCTTGCAATGCTAAGCATCGAGCACTTACTTCTAGATTTTCTTCTACTATTTCCAGAATTTGTTCTTCTAACCTAAGTGTGCGAATTGTACGAGCACGTCCACGATCAGCTGTGATCGATGCAAAGTTTCCTGTTTCGCGAAGGCGTCTTTCAATGTTTGCAAACGTTTGACGATTGGGCACGCGACGATTTGGAAATTTTTCGTTATACACTCTAACACTTCTCCGACAATTTCCTTCGCAATATCCTAAAACCATCAACATATCCGTTTGCTTAGCATAAGTGTAGTTTACAGCCATCACTACGTAAATAACGAGAATATTCACTGCTAAAGATCACTAGCTAACACCAACAGCAATTTGAGTCGCTTCACAATTGATAACCAATAGCTATTATCATTTATTTTTTAGAATACCAGACTACTAGATAGTATCTATTTTAAGAAATGCAGTGCGCGGTCCCTCAGATTTTATTTTTTTGTGTCTAAACCTTAAAAGATCTCATCAATTAACAAGTAACAAAAAAGTTTACTATTGAATGTCTCTTTCTGAAACTATTTTTGAAAAGTTATTGGTCTTAACCTTAAAAATTTTTTGAGTGGTTTTTGCCGGGTTACCCGTGTTTCGTACACTAATGGTCCACTGATAACAACTAACATCACCTTAAAAGTGGACCTACATCTGTAAGAAGTGCAATACCAAATATCATCAAAATCGACAAAACCGTTCTTTTTTTATAAGCAAAATAAAAAAATTTCTTTTGAACTTTGAATTAGAATACTGGCTAAACGAAGCACTTTTGATTATAGGTAAGTTGGGTTAAATCATCTTATTTTGAGCTCAGGAATCTGTGGTTAAGTGATGTCCACACATTTTAGGGACACCCTGTATAGAACGTCACGGGTTGCTAACTTCGGCTCTAATTGGTTTAGAACAGTAGACGGGGTTTACGATAGGAATCTACAAAGGTGAAAGTTAGAAACCGCGGTCGCGATTTTAGTAGTTGTGATGCTAGATGATTTCTGTACTTATTCTGATTTTTCTATTGAAAAAGAAAGAAGATTTGACATTCAAAGCAGAATTATTAAAATCTATCGTAAGTGAAATGCGTGTCTTAAGACATCTCGTGTATAAAAAACACGTAAAAATAGTACAAACTAAGAAATGCCAACAGGTAACTGTAACGGCAATTGAATGTTTAAGTGCAATATTGTTATTAAAAGCAATAACTTCAAGTGTAAAACACTCGTGCCGATAACAAGCCAAAACGCAACGAAAGAACACCTGATGCGTGTTAAAATCTATCTTGTGACCAGTATCGAAATGATTGCACTTTAACTTAACACAACGGTCATGTTCCGAAATACGAGTACTAATAGAGCAACCAGTTTCACCTATGTTCACTAAACCACATGATGTACACCCAGAGAAGAGAGCGCGAAAAACTTATCCTTAGGGGAACGTAAAACTTGTGAGAGAGGTGAGATTTTGTTAGAAGATGTAAAAATAGATTTAATCCCAATTTTTTAAGAAGTTTGCTTATTTGATCAATAACCTTATGAATACAATTTAGAAAGACTGGAATTGTTTCCAAAGTGGTAGAAGAAATGTCTTTTAAATCTTGAGCACGAGGATGGAAGTGACGTTTGAAGATTTTTTATATAACTTGTTTGCTATAGTCATTTGCAATGAGAACATTAGATGATACAGCTCCAAATTCAGATTGTAAGGTTGAATATAAAAAATGCTCGAATGACTAGATATTCAACAACAGACCTTTTTCGGATGATAGTGGAAAGGAGCATGTAACTGCTTGTTAATATGAGTGAGTTTGAGATATACTGAATGACTTAGTTGGCCGTTGGGTTGGTGACAAGTATGTCAATGAATGGCAGACAATTATTTTCTTTAATTTTTACAGTGAACTTGATGTCAGCATGTTTTTTGTTGAGATGGTCAAAAAACGTATCTAAAGAATGGCGATAGATAACGTTTCTATCCAACTCTGCCATCTACATTTAGAACTAGTTAATACCCTTTCACTCGATTACTGGTTTTGCTTTGGCAACATTGTTTTCAGTAATCGGATCAATGATTCTCATGTAATTGTGAAAAAACCTGAAGATATAAGGCACACGTTTGTTCTTAATATTTCTTTTCTTAAATCATTTGATTTTCTCTATGGTTGTTCTTCAACAGCACTGAATTTGTTTGATGGATTAAAACAAGTTTTGATAAATTACTTGGTTTGTCCTATATATGCTTGGTTACAGTCTTTACAATTAATTTTGTAGATTCCCAATTTATTGACTATTTCTAAAAATTTCGTAGTTTACTTTTGTTTAATAGATAAACTTTTTGGTTTATTAGAATTTTTGCTAAGCAATAAAACCAAAATTAAATTCTTAGATAAACCATGAGTTAATGCAAGAGTTAATGCAAGATTATAAACGTATTAAGAAAAACTAAACAAGATAAAACATGAAATTCTAAAGATGAAAAAAAAAGGAAAAATAACAAAACAAGTGCCAGAACGACATGAAAAATTGAAATGTTACAAATGTTATAATTAGAAAATCCTCATTCAATATCATAAAAATATGAATAATAAAAAAAACCAAGAAATAAAAATATGTAGAACAATGGAATTACATTTAGAAAAAGTTGGAGAATGGAAACTTGAAGCAAATGGTAAAGAAGATCAGATAATTGAAGAGATGTAAACATAAACGTTGGATAGCTTTGGTATAAATAAGAGAAAAGAGAAAGTACAAAAACTGAAGGAGGAGTGTGCATTAATCTGGCCCAGTGTCGAAAATACTGGTAGGGGCACCAAGAGAAGTAGGGTTGATAGCAAACCCGGATAAAATAAAACAAAATATAAAAAATAAAATATAGGTGTTAAATATAGTATTGCTAGAAGTAGAGATAGACAATCAAACCGGTAATACTATAATTATGAGAAACAGCAAATATCTGCATATCCACGAAAGATCATTTTAGAAATGGATGTAAGTGGAGACTATAGGGGAGTGGTGAAAGATGTAAAGGCAACCTGATCGATCATTACCTACTAAGTATGAAAATTACAACAAAAGAAGAAGAAAGAGGACAATAATGAACGGAAATTTGGAAGAGGAAGGAAAAGGGGAATTTACATATGTAGGAGAAAGAGGCCAGTCAGTAATAGATTATGTGATTATAAACGAAAAAAGTAAGGAGGACATCGAAACACTAAGAATAGGAGAGGAGATAGAATCGGACCATCAGCCGCTAGAAGTAATCATAATGGAAGAGGGAGAGAAAGAGGTACAAGAACAAGAAGAGGTATGGAGAGAAAAGAATGTATGGACTGAAGAGAGTATAAAAAGATATAAAGAGGAAATGGAAGAGGAAGTAAATACTAAAGGAGAGGTGGAGGAAGAGATGGAGAGAATTACAACCAGGATGGAAATGGCAACAGAGAAGAGAAAGTATAGATTAAGAAAACAAGAATTAAGGAAAAGAAAAGATTGGTGGAACGGAGAATGCGAGAAGGGAAAAAAGAATTAAGAAAAGGAAGAAGGAAATGGAAAAAGGAAAGATAGAGATAGATGAATACAAAAGGTTAAAAGTAAATTTTAAGGGAATATGTGCAAAAAATAAAGAAGAACATAAAAAACAAAACGAGATAAAGATTAGAGAAATTAAAAATGAAGGACAGGTATGGGAATTCATTAATAAAAAGAGGAAAAAAGGAGGAAGGATGGAAGCAAATATAGATGAGGAAAAATGGAAAAACACTGTAAGAAGTTAGTAGGAGAGAGTGAAAAAAAAGCAAGAAATGAAGAAGTTGGAAAAAAAAGGATAAGACACAGAGAGGGTGGAATAGGAAAAGAAGAAATGGAGAGAGCAATAAATAAAGTAAAAAAGGAAAAACAGAAGGGACGGATGGAATACAAGGAGAACAATGGAGGTACATCGGAGAAGGAATGAGAGAAAAAGTAAGAGAAGTATTCGAGAGAATATGGAAAGGAGAAGGGTTTCCAGAAAAATGGAGAGAGGATAATATGCCCAATTTACAAGGGGGGAGATAGGAAGAAAGCGAACAACTATAGAGGAGTGAGTATAATGAATGCGGGCTATAAGATATATGCGGAAATAGTTAGAAAAAATTGGAAAAGAAATAGAAGAAAAGAATATAATACCGGATTGGCAAGCAGGATTTAGGAAAGGAAGAGGAACGATAGACAATATATACATATTAAAGCACATAATCAATAAAGAGTTAGCAAAGAAAGGAGGAAAGATGTACGCAATATTCCTAGACATTAAAGCGGCATTTGATAAGGTGGAAAGAGGGGGATTATGGAAAAGGATGGAGGAGGTAGGAATAAACAGAGATATAAAAAATGCAATAGAGGAAATATACGAAGAAACAAGGTGTAGAACGAGGGTAGGGAGGAAGCTAGGTAGAGAATTTAGGACGGAAAAGGACTAAAACAGGGATGTCCGCTAAGCCCAATCTTATTCTCGATATACATTAGTGATCTTGAGGAGGAAATGGAAAAAATCAAGTAGGAGGAATAGTAGTAGGAAGGAAAAAGATATGGGTTTTAGCATACGCGGATGACATTGTGGCAATAGCGAGAAATGAAGAAGAGATGAGAGGAGTAGTTAAATTTATGAAGAAATACCTGGAAAAGAAAAACTAGCAGCAAATGTCGGTAAAACAAAAATTATGGAATTTAAAAAAAGAAAAGGAAGAAGAAAGGAAGTGAAATGGTGGTGGGGGGAGGAGGAGGTAGAGAGAGTAGACAAGTATAGATACTTAGGTTACAACATCAGATACGATAACAAAGATGGAGACCATATAAAAGAGATGAAAATGAAAGGAAATAGAATAGTAGGACAAGTATGGGGGTTAGGGGAAAGGATATTTGGTAAAGATATAGAGAAAAGGAGATGGATGTTTGAAAAGTTGGTAAGAAGTGTGGTACTGTATGGAGCGGAGATTTGGGGTTGGAGGGAATGGCAAGAGCTGGAGAAGATACAGGAGAAATACTGGAGGTGGACGTTAGGACTAGAGAAGGAGACACCGGGGTATATAGTGGAAGAAGAGCTAGAAATAGAAAAAATAAGGATACAAGCAGGAAGAATTGCAGTAAGGTATGAAGAAAAATGGGAAGTAGGAAGGAAAATGAAATACTATATGAATGTTGGAAAGAGATCGAGGCACAGAAGGTAAAATATGGGGAAGAAGAAAGAAGAAAATACTATGAAAGAGTGGGATACGCGAGAGAAGAGATAAAGAGATTAAGAGGGGGGGGAGAAAGATGGAAGAGGAAATAATTGCAAGAGATAAAGATACTCAGAAGCAGGAAAGAAGGGCAAAAATAAAGGAAGGAAAATATAACGAGAAATACATAAAAATAATGACAGACAAGACACCAAAGTACATAACAGAAGGAAAAGGAATGAATGAAATAAGAATGATTGCAAGGTTCAGAATGGGTAATGAAGAAAATGAAAATAAATATTGGATGAGTGATGAGGAGAGATTATGCAGGTTGTGTGGGGATGAATGGGAAAATATAATACATATGAAAGAGGGATTCAGGGAAACAAGACACGAGGAAAAGGAATGGAAGTTACTACTAGGAGAGAAAGGGAAGGAAAACAATGGATGAGGGAAGTGTTGGAGAGGAGGAAAGTGATGGAGGAGAGGAAAAGAAAAATACTGAAAGCTTAGAGAAGAGAGGGATGGGAGGTTGAAGAGGGAAACAGGAATTAGTTATTCAAAGAGGTGGACTTTAGGATTAGATAATAAAGGACCAGGATACCTAATAATTCAAACAGGAAATAGAGCATTGAAACTGAAGGAAAAGATGGAAAACAGAAAAGAGAATAAAATGCTGTACATATGTTGGAAAGAAATAGAGGAACAAAAAGTGAAATAAGGTAAAAGAAGATAGGAAAGCATATTCTCAAAGAGGAGGATACGCAAGAAAAAAAAATAAAAAAAGCTAAGAGGTGAAGGAAGAAAGATGAAAGAAGAGATAGTAAAAAAAAGACAAACATAACCAGGTGCAGAAGAGAAGAAAGAAAATTATTGTTAAGGTTTTTTTAGTTAAATTTCGTATTTAGTTTTAAGTTTAAAAAGTTTGTGAAAGAACCGAATCACTTTGTTATTTTAAAAAGACAAATAAATTTGATTTGATTTGAAGAAGAAACAAAACAAACCAAAGGTGACAGGAAAAAATCAAAAGCGGCAAACTAAGAGAAGCCATTCAGGCAGGGAGCCACAACGCCTTACGTTAGACTAGAACCAGTTTTGGGCATTACAAAAAAGTCGAGTCGTCTAGCAGTCACCGAACGGACTCGCAAAGAATATAAGTGATACTGGACATCAAGATCAGGGCTGATACACAGTAAGTGTATGATTGCAGAACCTTACGTAAAACAAACGGCTAAACTACTAACGTTAAGTCGGGCGCAGTAAAAAACCACGGTAGGGCTCCTAACAGGTCACATGGCCATCAAAGAATACCTGCGGAAAATCGGGAGATTCACTATCGACACTTATTGTCGACTATGTGGAAGAGCTTCCGAAACAGTACTGCCCTTATTGTGCAGTTGCAAGGTGCTGGACAATAGAAGATAATTTATTTTTGGGGATAACAAAATGCTACCAAAAAAGTTAAATACGTATCCACCTAACGACCTGCACCTATTAGTGAGGGTATTGAATTTAAATACGTCGATTAACAACCAAAGGAAGCACAGTAAGCCTTTTAGGGTGCAGTGCATCCAGAACCATAGTGGTAGACGGCTTGAGGGAAAGAAGAAAAAAGAGATGATGAAACGCAGAAGATATACCAAAATAAATTACACAATAGACTAAAATTTAAAGAAACTAAAAAGAACACTGGGGTTAAAGATTCACTAGTTAATATCAACACCAATTTTACATAGATAAATACTATAATCTGGGGTGTGTATCACGGAATCAGTCTGATTATTGTGCTCCCCATTTTGAACTTATAGCATCTCCAGTAGGTTAAGGACACACCTTAAATTTAGAAGAGTAATCTGCTTCAGTTTGACGAAACGTTTCTCGAAACGATAGTTTCACATTCTCTGAAGAGGTAAATCGTAGTCTCTTCTGACTCAAGCAGCATAATGTGCATGTTTAGTTAGCAAGTCGACAGTGTCCCGTCAGGAAGCTCGCGAGAATTCTTAAAAATGGTTTCTGTTCACTTGCATCTTTACTGGTGAAGTCACTTAATAGAGCCGTGATATTCTGACTCAGTGTTCCGAATAGGCCGAAGTACTTCACGTAATCCCAGAGTGTTTCAGGACTCAAGCTAAGGTGACCCCAACTTATTTATTGGCTTTTACAAGTTCTAGCTATCCTCGAGCTGCTCAGCGCTGAGAGGGTCGCCTGGCTGTCAGACATATAATTGATATGTCCGCCCGATCCAGGTTAACTTGCCGCAGCGTTCAAGTGGGTGTTGTTTCAAATGAAAAATACTGGTTGCTTGCCCATGGGCTCATATTATTTGGTGCGTGGCTAAAATACCCTCTGAGTCGTCTGCAAACCAGCAAATCTGTAAATATGACGTTGGGAAGAAAATTCTCCAAGCCGCACTACGCTTTTTCTTAAACCTATTATGTATGACTTTATTTATGTTTTTATAAATTTTTGTGTTGTCCATTATTTATGTTGAAATATTTTAGTACTTTAAATTGTTTACTTGCTTTTTTAATGTTTTTGAGTTTCTTGTGCAATTTAAATCAATACTGCCTTGATTTAATCCAGGTTTTGATTATTACGACAATTTGTACACGTTGCTTTCCATTAATAACTTTAGCTATAAAAAACACTGTGCTGATTTTTTTCGTCATAGGTATGCTATGCCTCTCGTTGAGCGCCAAATTTGTTAATATACCTCCAAGATATATTAATTTCTTTGACTTACAAACTTAATAACATGCTTTTATTTTTTATTATAATAAAGGTGAAGTATGGATAAGACAATTGGCAGACAGGAGAAATAGCGAGAATAGGAGACAGTATAATTGGAAAGGATACAGAAACGAAAAGAAGAATGTTCTATAACTTAGCAAAGAGCTAAAGTATGGAGATGTAACGAATGATAGAAACTAGAAAGAGTACAAAGGAAATGAAACTGGGTGGAATACGGCAATCAGATACGAAAAATAAACCTGACAGAGAAAATACAGTAGTGTATGAATGTTAGATGAAGGTGAAGAAACAAAAAATTATTATAAAAGAGGGAGAGTTTGGGAAAAAATACAGAAGAGGTATTTATGAAAAAATAAGGATAGGCAGATTCAAGCAAAAGCCGGAATATCTAGTAAGTTTGAAGAAGTTACAGGACAAAAAAAAATAATAAAAAGTGTCGAAATGAAGAGAATGGTAATAAATACTGGTGGAGGACAAGAAAAGAAAATTAGAATGTGCAGAGAAGAGTGGGAACGTGTTGAACATGTGTTTGAGGAATGTGTGGAACTGAGAATACAAAAAAGGGGAAGATGAATGATACAGGGGTAAAAAAGTGAAGATGAATGAACTGTTGAAGATAAGGTTTTAGTTATGTTTGTACATAGCGAAAAAACAATCGGATAATTTGTTTAATGTATTTAAAGCAAATAAAGAGAATTATTATAAAGGGTGTCTCAGCAAGAACTTGAATTTTAAAAATTAAAAAATATATATTTATTTAATATTTTTTCTACATATGCATGGAGGTAGTGATGACATTTACACATGAAACAATATCGGTTAAATGGTCACCGTTGCTCTGTTGGCAGGTATGCAATCTTTTGATGAAATTTTGCAGTACATTTTCAGTAAGGGCTGCTGGATTTGATGAATTTGACTTGCAATTTCTTCCTTGAGTTCCTCACTTGTCTCGGGATGGTTCGCATAGACCTTACTTTTCAAAAAAACCCAGAGAAAATAGTCCAAACAAGTTAAATCACAACTTCTTGACGGCCAGTTTTGGTCTCCGAAACGAGAAATTACTCGACTTAAAAACTTGGTTTGTAACAAAGTCATTGTTTCCTTTGCGGTGTGACAGGTAGCGCCATCCTGTTGAAACCACATCTCATTTAAGTCCATTACGTCTATTTGCCTTTTTAAGAATCTTTTGGGGGTTGGAGGTGTAAGATAAAAATCTTCAAAAAGAACAGGCCGACGTTTCGTCGCTCAAGCGGGAGTTTTATCAAGGTTTTTTGAACTAGACGTTATGTTGAGGTACTGTATTAAGGAGCGAAACTTTGGCCTGTTTTTTTTTTTAAATTGATTTTTACCGTAACCCTCCAACCCCGAAGACACAATTTAAAGATGTAATTACGTTTATACGTCTGAAAGTGTAATTAAAAAAGAGAAATAAACGTAAATTGATATTCTGTAATTGGTTTATCGTTCGAGTGAGTCATTGAGATCTACCCTTCGCAAACTTTTTTTGACCTGCAACTGGATGGAAACCCTAAAGAGAAGTATTTTCGGATTGAGTTAAAGTAACTTACTTTGGATAGAAGATTAAAATTCGGTAATAGATAAAATGTGTCGCTAATAAGTACAACGCAACATAAACTAGGGGATGGCGTAGCATACGTGAATTAACCTGGGTCGTCTTAAAAATGCGTCAACATTTAGTGAGCGCCAAACGGAGATGACCTGGTGAAGAACTTCTACCCTCCTTTTACCAGAAGTCGACCAAGAGGGGTACCTAGGACCTACCTTTTGAAAGTACTTTAATGAACCTGTAAAATTATCAAAACGCACACAAATACAACCAATTAAGTACTAAAAAGGCTCCTTACAACAAAAATTAACATGGTTTATTGCATTTGTAACATTTACACAATAAAAGAAAATGATAATCTTACAATCTAAACATTGTAATAAAGAATCTACAATTATTTCTTACCGATCACGTGATCCCTATTTTACAAAACGGTTAATTAAACTAGAACACACAAAAGAAAATATTGGTTATATTTCTACATCCGTTACGTTAATTTTATTTGGCCAATAGGGAATACATTGACAAATTCCATAAAGTGAAAGTCCGGATTTATCGTGCCTGAAAAGACACATCCCAACAAAAATTTCTTTTTGCTATTGATTGCCAGACTGGCTGCCGTCTAGAACAACAACGAGCCCTGTCCCGTAAGTGTTGGTTCAATTGCATTAAATCACTAAAATGACTTAATTAAAAAAAAAATAGGAATACCTACTAATTTATTTCCATTGTATTATAATTCAATACTTAAATAAAATAAATAACTGATCTACACACTAACTACATTAATGTAACAAACTAACAATTTTTGTCAGTCTTACCCCGTTATCATTGCTCTCCGTTAGTTTACTCTGTCCTCCTACTTTTGCGGTAGTACTCAGTTATTACAGTTACCACTGTGTAACATCACCCTTCTTTTGTATAACTGCTCTTAACCGACGGGGCATGGTTTTCATCAACTTCTGACATTCGGTTACTGTAAAATTGTCCCAAATATTTTGCAACCGGGTACGACGGGCCACGGCCAGGTGATTGAAAACTGTCTAGAGCGCAACGCACAATCCACAACAAAAGGCTAAGTGTTCTTCATCGCAACCAGAATCAATACCGTTCTCGAAACGCAAACTTTGTCATAGGGGCAGCTGTGATGGAACGCACACAAGCCGGCGTTACCAGACAGTTTTCGACCATTTGGCAAGGACCTTGTCGAATTATAGACACCGCCGGCACTAACGCCTAAACGCCTACTGGATGAAAAAACCAGATCGACCATTGTCGTCCGTCCGTAATGAAAGCGTGACGAGGACGGGAGTGAGTCAGTCGTGCTCCGGGACTTCTAAAGACAACTTTGTAATATATTAAGTGTGAACTATTTGTTCCTGTATTCTTGCCAAAAAAAGTCTGTCAACATGGCCCGGTAACGATGACCGTCGACAGTCACGGCGGCACCTTCATCATTTTGAAAAAAGTACGGTCTAATTATCCCTCCTGCCCACTGGCACACTAAACTGTCACTATTTGAGGATGTAACGGAAGTTCTTAAATGACATGTTGATTTTCATCTCCCCAGATACGAGAATTCTATTTGAGGTGAAAATGAGCCTCGTCACTAAAGATGATTTTGTTGTGAAATTCATCGTCAGTTTGCAGTTGTTCTAAGATCCAGCTGGTAAAGTTTTTGCGCTGTCTATGATCGTTAGACTGCAACTGTTGAGTCAGCTGGATTTTGTAAGCATGAAGGTGTAAATTTTTTTTTTTCAAAATCCGTTGAAGAGTGCTGCAATGAATGTTTAGTAAGTGGCTACGATGTCGAATGGAGGTGCTTGGTCGTGCTGACACACTGTCCCTCACAGCTGCGATGTTTTCCACCGATCTTTTTGGTCGATGACGGGTAAGGTCTCTGTCATCTTTCCATGAAACGTATGCTTAAATTTTTTGATCAAATTCTTAATAGTAGGCTGCGCCGGTCGATTATGCACGCCAAAATGATCACGTAACTTACGAATCGCCACAGTAAAGTATGGCTGACTCAACAATTGACAGTAAAAAATGGCGCGCAATTCGAAATTCAAGTTCTTGCTGAGACACCCTTTAGAATTTATATGAATGTGAAGAAAAATAAGACCATGATAAGCCAAAGAAATATATATTTGCAATCATTTTTGTACTTACCTTCAACGTATTTGTGGACTTAAGTTTTGCTTATATTTACTTTAATAATTCTTCATTCTTTAACTTTGTTTTGCTTATTTTTTGGTTTTTTTTCTACATTTCTCGATAAATTGCCGTCATTTATTAATATGTCTTTGTTTCTCTATTTCCTTGTTGCTTCTTAATATATTTTCAATTCTATAAATTCTGCTAATTTAATTTTCATATTAGTTTTTTATTAGTTTTTGAACTTATTTTTTTATACGTGTAGCTTATCTGGTTTCCATTAATAACTGTAGCGTATTTGAATTATTTTACTTTATAGTTATGAGCCAAATATTATTGGTTTTAACAATAAAAGAGAAAAAATCTTTTGTATAAAAATGGATAACAGTAATTTTTTTTATTTTATTTTTATTAATTTTGTTTTGAATCCTCAAAGTGTTTATGTTTGTGCTCTTTCAATTTTAAATATCTGCAATACGTAGTTACCTATCGGATATTGGTTTGAGACTAGATTATATCGAAAATTCCTTTGAGAATTTTTAAAGCTCATGTAATATTAAAATACTTTGGTTGTACTCCACAAAGAGACCTCGAGTGACGCAAACTTTTCTTTAATATATGTCGTAGTTTTTTTTATTTTTACAGTTTCTTGATCAACTATTTATATAGAATATTTATCGTCTACTTTTAGGTTGGGCGATAGCATCTGAAGAACGCGATTGGAAATACAGATTATCAATTTACTACGCCAAACCACAAGACTCTGGAACTTTCACATGTTCGACGCCTCGGGGTGTTACAACAGCATATCGTTGCACGTTGCCGGTATGGATTTTATTACGCCATCTCAAGCTATAACATGTAATTTTATTTATTCTCTTCCACAGCTGTACATTGCGGTCCCATTTCAGTATCGAGCATGCATTTGACGGTGAGGGTTGAAGGCACCAGATTAGGACATACCGCAATTTTCCAATGTCCTATTGGATTTAAAGTCAACGGAAACGCTAATCTTACTTGTCAGGCTTCGGGCAAGGTTGCATTTATGTGAATAATGAAATTTTTTACGTACGAAATTAAGTTTTCAAACTTCCAAGTTTTCACTAGTTTCTTTTGGAGAATATTTTACGTTCCACCTCGTTATTGAAATTTATCTTTATTGTAGATATAAATCGTAATTTAAAAACAAATATTATATTTAAGACCCGCGTGCGTATATTATCTTTATGAGTTACTTTTCAACTTAATATCTAAAAGATACCATTTTTCATATTATAGCTAACAAGTATTTTTCCAAAGTATAAGTACATTTATAACTAATAATCTGCAGTTATTACTCAATACATGTTTAAACTTCAAACAAAGTAGTCATCTTAGATTCTTACTTTGCAACGTTTGTTAAGTTTTAAATTTAATACAAACGGCGCGATTTTAAACTCCCCCAGCATCATTCTGTTTAAATACGGAAGAAATAACGTCAAGATGGGCGATTCTAACATTTACTCTATATAAACATTTGATTTGATCCATTAATATTTTTACGGAAAATTTTCTAAATAAAGATAAATGGCTGACTTTATGCATCATTGGAGTTAGTTTTGATTATTTGCGGCGCCAAACTAAACGTTAAGTAGATAACGTTATTAAAGAAATAAGATTTAGTATTTATAGAGAAAGATACAGGAACGGTCCTCAAATAACCAAACTTTAGACAAAGAAAGAAAGGATGTTTCCCAACCCGCAGGGTTGAAATTTCAAATTAAAATAAAAGCTTATTGGATAAGGTGGGATACGTTTAATCAATAACTAATTTACGGTGTACAGAATTGAATTAATTATTAATTAATATCTGTAGAAATGACACAGCATTTGATAGAAACTTGACTCAGAAATAATAAAACTATACTTGAATGCAGATGAGCATTAAGGAACGCTAAAGATAATTTGTAACAAATATTAAAAGCAATCGAGTAGAACAGAACTAAAACATCTTATCCGTTATTAAATAGATAAGATGAAAGCTTCTCATTGTTTCACCTTGATGTTGCGTGTTTTGTATATAGTTATCGTTTCATTTAAACAGAAACGAGAATTCGTTTTACAAAGTAGTTTCTGAATAGTGAATGTTTAGAACAAATCAAAGTTTCACAAATTGGAAGGATATTTTTTTGACCAAAAGATGATTAAACTCAAATTTTTCTTTATCAATTGTGGAAAAATCATCTTGTATACTTTGATGTAGTTCCCATTTTTTTTTAAACTGACTGAGGAACAACTTGACGATTTATATGGAAATCTTGAATAACATGCTGTAAGTTTGCAAGGGCTTGTACAATAGCAATCAAACACCGAGAATCACTAGACAGCTGTTTCGTTCTTTTGAGACTCTTCAGGAGTGAGAGAACTCGATTGTAAGTTGTACAAATGCGTGCTGTCAACTATATTCCCTACTGGAGAGTACATAATATTCAAACTATAAGTTTTGCGACACCCAGTGTCGATTCGTGTTAGCAATCACGTACGCAAATGGTTCGCATTAAGCAAATTCCTGAAGAGTCGCAAATGGAAGAAACAGCTGTCTAGTGGTTCTCGGTGTTTGTTTGCTAATGTACAACCTCTTGCGAACTTACAGCATGTGATTCGAGATTTTCATATAAATCGTCAAGTTGTTCCTCAGTCAGTTTAAAAAAAATGGGAACAACATCAAAGTATACAAGATAATTTTTTCCACAATTGATAAAGAAAAATTGAGTTTAATCATCTTTTGGTTGACAAAGTTGATTAATGCGAACCATTTGCGTACGTGATCGCTAACACGATTCGACACTATGTGTCGCAAAACTTATAGTTTGACGATTTATGTTGTTCCAAGAAAATTAATATATTTAGAGCCACATTGTTAAATTCCATTATTCTTAAGGTCCAAGCAGTCGTGGACAAAAAAATATCTCGCTTTCTTTGGGTCGACTATTAAGCTGTTGGATTTGAATTAACTTCTAGTTCATAAATTAAGCTAACGTTCACATGATGTTTATTATTTTATGTTTACCTATGACAACGTATTATTATTTTATTACTACAGTCAAAAATATTTGTCATATTAAAATGTATTCATTCAATTCAAAAATAAAGTTTATTTCCCAATCTTTTATTTCGTGCAGTATATTTTTACATAGAAGAGATTGTTGGCATATCAACATTCTTCATGTTACGGGCCCAGAGAGAAATAAAAGTTGTTGATTGAATTGGTGAAAGTATAGAAGTAAAGAATTTTTTTTTAACATGGCGGATATAAAGACACTTTTAATGACAAAGTACAAACTATGCCAATTGGAAATTTAAGGTAGAATTGTTGTTGAGAAGTAGAAATCTTTGGACAAAGGTAATGGAAACGGAAAAACCAGTGGCAGTTGTGGTTACAGGAACAACAACAATAACGAATCAAGCAGAAATTGATGTATGAATTGAAAAGGATGATGGTTTGTTAGTTGAAGAAGATCAGATTGCTTTGATCTGTACAAAAAGGGCAGTAAAGGAATCGTGGGATGCGTTAAAAGATTATCTGAGAAAAATACATTAACAAACAAAGTATTTTTGATGCGTCAAATTTGTTCATTGAAGTTGGTTGAAAGCGGTGACGCAAAAGCACACATCAACAAGCTGACAGATTTATTAACACAGTTAAGTAATATTGCTGATCCAACTGAAGTGTTGTCGGACGGTTGGAGTGCGGCCATGTTATCAGCAACATTAGAATCAAGAAAAGAAGATAAAAGAGTTTTTTCAACAATTTTGATGAGTCATACAAAATTCCAATTAAGGTAGCTACGGGTGAAAAGTGAGTTGTATGAGGCTATTTAACATTTTCGGATGAATGCGGAAATACACGGCAGGCATTGGCTACTGAAGTTTTTGTATGACCTGATTTGATTAGAAATGTAATTTTGGTAAAGAAATTGACAAAAATGGCACTGCGTGTTGAATTTGACAATACAAAATGCGAAATTAAACATCACAGCAAACAAATTGCAGTTGGGGATGTTATTAGTGTTAAGGCGTCCAGATACGGTTTGTGCAATTTTACAACACAATGATAGATGCATACATACATTACATCAAAAAATGGGACATCGTGATCCAGCTGCAGTCAAAAAGATGGTTTTCAGTGGTACAATTAAAGGTTTGGAAATTGTAGAATGCCGATTTAAAGAAGCTTGTGGTAGGTGCATGAAAGGAAAAATGACAAGACTACCGTTTTGAAAGAAATCTATGAGTGAATCGACAACAACGTTAGATTTGGTTCATACGGACGTGTGTGGTGCAATGAATACAACAACACCGAGCGGAAAAAATACATTGCAATTTTGTCGACGATTATTCACGCTTTACCATAATTAAATTACTTGCACACAAATCGGAAGTTGAAACAACTTTGAAACAGTATGTTGAATTTTGTAAAACAAGATTTGGTCGAAAGTCAAAAGTATTTAGATCGGATCGTGGTGGTGAATACTTACGGATTATTACAGTGAGGAAGGTATACAGTATCAACTGACAGCGGCATACAGTCCACAGCAAAATGGAGTGGCAGAAAGAAAGAACCGAACATTGGTTGAGATGGCTCGTTGCATGCTTATCGACGGGAATATACCGTACAGTTTTTGGGGTTCCAACGGCTAATTATATACAGAATAGAGTGATAACCAGATCAACAGACGTGACACCATACGAACGTTGGAATGATAAAAACTAAGCGTAATGATTTTGATATATTTGGTTAAAAAGTTTATGTTTATGTAGGTACCAGCAGAAAAACGTAAAAAATTGGATAATGTAGCAACTGAAATGATTTATCTTGGACAGGACGAGCAATCAAAAGCGTAACGTTGTTACAATGATAAACCAAAAAAAGTGGTATTAGTAAAGATGTTCGTTTTGACTACACATATGAAAACGAAAGTAGCATTTTTGAGTATCCATTAAAGATGCAAGACAAGGAAACTCTACAAGGAACAAGATAAAGAAGATGTTAACGATATATTTCAGGAGGACAAAAAAAATTATGATAATGTCCAAGAGGAGGAAAGTAACGGTATAAGTCAACCAGAAATTCGTATCTCAAAACGTCAAAACAAGGGTGCTCCACCAAAGAGATCGATAGAAGAAATTCATGTGATACATGAAATTAACGAACCAAAGAATTACAACGATGCAATCAACGGTGAAAAAAAATGCAGTGGCTTACAGCAATGCAATGTGAAATGGAATCACATGAACGAAACAATACATGGGAATTAGTTAATTTACCAACAGGTCGAACACCAATAGATGGAAAGTGGGTGTTTAAAATTAAGACAAGCGCTGATGGTGAAATTACTCGATATAAAGCCAGATTCGTAGCGAGAGGATTTTCACAAAAGTTTGGTGAAGATTATGATGAAGTGTTCGCACCAGTTGTGTTGCATACAACATTAAGGGTTGCATTGTCATTGGCTGCAAAACGTAAATTGATGGTTCATCATTTTGATGCAGAGACAGCTTTTCTTAACGGAAAATTAAGTGAGACAATTTACATACGACAAACAGAGGGTTTTCATTGCGGCGAATCTTCAATAGTTTGAAAGTTGCGAAAAAGTATTTACGGTCTAATTACATAATGTACTACAAATTTCAAACAAAGTTTCAATGATCCATGTTTGTATTCAACAAAAGCAATGAGAGCTACTGTTATGTCATCGTATATGTTGATGACTTTTATTAATTATGTGTAAATCGCCTGAGCAACTAAAATTGATTGAAAACGTATTAAAATCTCATTTAAAATGCAGAATATGGGTTTAATTGAGCATTATTTGGGTATGAAGATAACAACAGATGAACACGGCAATTATGAAGTGAGTCAACCAGGATATATTCAGAAAATAATCTATGATTCTGGCTTGAAAGATGCAAAAACAGCAAAAACACCAATGGAATTAAATTACCCAAAAACTGACGAGTGAATATTTGGACAATAATACAAAGTACAGAAGTTTGGTTGGTCAATTACTGTACTTTTCGATTAATACCCGACCAGATATTTCGGCAAGCATCTGCATTTTGGCTCAAAAGGTATGCAAACCAACGAGAGAGAATTGGAACAAACTTAAACGTGTAGTGAAGTATTTGAAGGCAACTATTAATTTGAAATTCAAATTAAGCAATGTGGAACGGAATAATTTTTCTTTACATGGTTATGCAGATGCAACGTGGGCAGATAATAGAAACGATCGGAAGTCAAATAGTGGTCGAATTTTCTATCTCAATGGTGGCACAGTAAGTTGGACTTGTCACAAACAAAGTATTCTAGCACAATCATCGTGTGAATCGGAATTTATTTCCATGGCAGAAGCAGTAAATGAAGCAAAATGGTTGCGACAATTACTTGAAGAAATGCACATTACATTTAATTCGGCAAAAATCCTGTATGAAGATAATCAGGGATGTATCGAATTATTACGTGATAGCAAATTTTCATACAAAACGAAACACATTGATACCAAATATACATACTACAGTCAAAATATTGCCATATTAAAAGTATTCATTTCAATTCAAAAATAAAGTTTATTTAACAATCTTTTATTTCGTGCAGTATATTTTTACATAGAAGAGATTGTTGGCATATCAACATTCTTCATACGTTCACCTCGTCATACCTCACATCATCATAATAGAAACCGTTGAGACAGGATGATTGTAACCTGAACGGGAACATCTAAAACTCTCGATTGAGTAACGGAGTTTCATTTCAAATTGACAAGTTGAACCTTAGAATACATTGCAGAGATTATTTCAAAAGTTTATTTACATTCTGTCATACAACGTGCCATCTTAATTTATCTACTGTAATAGTATGGTCAGTAAGCTAGCAAAATTTTTTGAAAGTTTTTCCTTCATTGTCTTTATTGTAAGTTAAAATAATTTCACTTTGAGAAGGTCGCCAAGATTCCATTATTCTTATGCCCTGAAGAATATCCTTAAAGGTTGTTGTCCATGATGTCAGTTAAAGGAAATATCTCGCATCTAAGCCAATCTTCTTACTCTTCTCGACTAGTAATCTTTCCAAAACCGAGGCAGGAAAATCAATAATAATGACATTACCTAAATAGAAAATATCGAGGAAGATGATAGTTTTCTGGCGATAGAGTGAATTACTAAGTTAAATTAAAATAAACAGCAATTTTACCGAATGTAAAGGAAAACCCATAACGAGAGCAATTTCAAAACTAAGTGGCGGATATCAAGAACTAGTATTCAAAATTTAGCTCTTCTCATATTATCTGGTTGGGAACCATTAAACATTCACCTTCAATGTCTTCGTTATTTTTATTTTGAAGTTTCATAAATGTGAACTGACTACTTCAGTAATGTGTCATACAATTTTCTTGAAGGGCGTTTTTCTATTCTGGAGTGTTTCTCCTGGAGGGTAAGGTTAAGAACATATGCTTTTCTTTTTGTGGAGTCTTACGTTGAGAGCTAATTGTTATACGGATTGAATGCAGACGCTCTGTAATCCCAACACTGACATGAGTATAATCAGTGATACTTGAAATTTATTCACACAATGCTTACTAGTGATATTTTAGTAATACTATCAATTACAGTAATGGCACAACTGCAATAAAGAATAGCAATTGTAATAATTAACAGCTTTTTTCTATATTTATGTATCTACAAAATAAATGATACTACAACTTCATCTATCTACTGATAATGAAATAAAGCTTTATCTGGAACATGACAAAAATTTGTACATTTGAGTACTTTTTGTGACGTATCTAGATTAAATTAATGTTTAGGAAAATGGTCTTCATCTGTACCAACTTGAGAACCAGTCCGATGTCCATCATTAGTAACACCGGGCGCACTCGAAGAACCCCACGTAAAAATAGTGGAGCACAACTGCAGTTACGGCGGTCGCGCTGTGTTCAGCTGTGCTTGGGGATATCAACTAGTGGGTCCACCGGGAGTAGAATGCGAACTTGATGGAAACTGGTCGGGACGTGTGCCAAAATGCATTCGTAATAGATACTAATCAATTATAAGCTTAATAATATTAACGTCCTTCATCTAGCAATTCAGTGTCCACCACCAGTAATTCCAGTACACGGACACCTCATACAATCCGAATCTGCCGGCATGGATGGTGGAAGATATGCAGTTGGTAGTCTTGTACAGTTCGCTTGTAGAGGAGCTCACGTTTTAGATGGTGAACCGAGTATCATATGCACGGAAACTGGTTATTGGTCCCATCCACCACCTTTCTGTAAGTGAACCTAGTAAGGTTTTAATTTAACAAATTGTTTTTTAAGGTAAACCAAGATGTCCGTATTTGGGCGAGCCGGAAAATGGAGCTGTAGTACCGTCGAAATTTTCTTACGAACCCGGAGACGAGTTACAAGTAATGTGCAATCCAGGATTTGAATCGAGGCTAGAAGCAAGACCTAAATGTCTTGCCGACGGACGGTGGTCTATGCCTTTACCACAATGTACCAATTATTCAGAAATATAATAAAAGGCGGCTCACGTGCATTGTATATTGTATATATGTTTTGTGATAAAATTACTTTGTAATACGTTTTAATTTTTTATATGATGTTGTATGATAAGGATCTCGTGCCGAATGTCTAGATATTGAAAATTTGGTATCAATTTTTTCATAATCTTATTATTATCAAAGTTTAGACTTATGGCAAACGCAGATGTCGATACGAACAGTCACTGTGTTAAGAAACAATTATGGAAAAAATAGCGTCTATTTTATGCAATAGAAGAATATAGCTATAGAATATTGTCCAATGAGTCTACTGCCTTCGGAAATTGTTATTTAATAAAATAGTTTGTTTATATAAGTGTGTACATTAAATAGTAATTTATACTATTCTGGTTCATTTATATACTTACCTTATACCTACTTGTTTTATTAATTTAGTTTTGTACAGAATACGAATTGCAATACTTTTTATAAAAATAGCCAAAAACTCAATTTCTTTATTCTAAAGTTTAATATTAGTGTGTTTTAACAATTTTTTTAATAAACTCTTGGACAAATTGTTTTTGTCAATTTTGTACTCAAAACACAACTATACAGGTTCCGGCACATCGAGTGTGCATTAAAAGTATATGGAGAACTAATTCGATTCATTTTCTGAAAATAGTGTTGCGCCTGTTTTCGACATCACTGAACTCAGACAAATTATTTTCGTTCATACGGCACTTTCAGTTGTACCGGAAGTAGCTGTCAACTTTCTTATTTCAAATGGAACATGCTATTTTTTATTTTATTTTCAGATTCTACGTAAAATTTAAGGTGTAGTTTAATTACTATACCATACCCAAAAAATGACTGGTTTTTTAGTTATATCAATTTTTTTGAAAAAAAAAATTAAAATCATGTTGTTATCGTTCATATCTCAAGATGATATCAATATTTTAGTTGTTCAATATTTAATTTGTTGTGGCAATTGTCGATACGTTACAGTAACTCACATATGAGTGGAAACTCGAACTGCATGTACAGGGTGATGAAAATTTTCGTGCCAATATGAACAACTTTCGACCTCAAAAACTTGTTTAATTCATATGTGACACTCTGTTTTAATGTAATTACTTATGTCGTTTATTTATTTATTGAACAACAAAGGGCCTAAAACGGTGCCTTGAGGGACACCATATTCACATTATATTCATTAAATTGTCTGACCGACTTACAATGGAGGTTTCTATTTTAGCGAGTAAATTTATCTGTTATCTTTAGCCATAGTCTTTAGCAATTAGATTCGAAAAACTGTCAACCTACAAACGCTCCACCAAATGGCACATTCGAGAGAATCATGTGCCATTCGGTGTCGTGTTTTTAATAATTGACAGTTTTTCTCGTCCAATTGCTAAACAACAGATTTACTGTAGAATCATTACTCACATTTAAAGTTGTAATGAAAGAAAGGTTCTAATTGAAAAAAACGTAGTTTGTGAGCAGTTTTGAGAAATACGAAGAAACGGTTTGTACTACAGTCAGGCTGGATTTAGATTTTATGCGCTCCAAGGACCGTGGGTTTTTTTAATAAATCATAAAATTATACGAAATTGGTTTTAAAAAAATCATAAGTTTTAAAAGTCTGTTTGGTCTATTTTTAAACTGCAAAAAGAATTTTTTGAAGTGCAACAAGATTAAAAAGGAGCGTATAACAAAAAAAATTACTGAAAACCACTTAATAAAAAAGTATGATTACAGTTTTTTTATAAGTGATGTGAGACAATTTTATTTCAAAATCAGTTTATAAAATCTTTCTTCTTGCTTTTTTTCGGGCGAATGTGTCTATGATGTCATCATAAGGCACCTCTTGAGTCAGCCTTCTCTCGATGTTGAGCAGGGCTAATGATGTCAATCTATCATGGCTGGTTGAAGTCTTAAGTAGTTTTTCACACGACAAAGGGTAGAAAAGGATCTTTCTCCTATACAGTTTGTTGCTGGTGCACTAAGGACCATTCTTAAGACAATGTCAATGTTTGGGTAGATTTCAACTGCATCAAAATGACGCAAAACCGTTACTGTCATGCTGCTTTTTTTCTTTGGGAGTATTTTGCACCAAAAAGGGTTTCAAATGTAAACACTTGTCAACAACAACTGGCTCTAGATCTTCGAGGTACAATCTCAATAGTTCTCCTGCATGTTTGGTGATTTCTGAGGCTTCTAGTCCTTTAACAACTTCAAAAAATCCATACTTGCTGTATAGTTGAGTGTATTTATTTCCACGTCTTTTGAGTTCGGAATGTAAGCTATTTAATATGGCATTAAAAGTGTTCACAAGACAGTTATCAGAATCTGTGAATTCAACATCACTGCTTTGTCCACTATAATCATCAAACTTTTGGTAGATATTTTCCTTTTGCATCGGTTGTCTGCTACATACTTCTTCTTGCTGGTTTCTCTAGGGTATCGAAGGTTTTTCTTACTTCTTGAAGAAAACCCCAAAGAGATCCATAGTAAGTAATAATCTTTCCTAGCTCTGTAGTTTCATACTGCAGTTTTATGTTCACCTTGTTAAACCTTTCCAATATCGTACTCCATAAAGTTGACATGAATGTTGTTTCCATAAAGTTCAACTTTTTTCTCAAAGCATTGGCTTTGACTTTGCAAAATACCTTCTCTGTTTTCACTTACAACTCGGCATGCGTCGTGACGAGCAGACCATCGAGTCTTAGATAGGTTTTGTAACTTAAGAGTACAATTTTTCTGTAGGATAGCCTATCTGTGAGTTGAGGCACTGAAAAAATTGAAAAGTGACTGCAGCAATCCAAAAAATGAAATAGCCTCTGTTTATGATTCTAGTGCACAAGAACCCATTAAGTTTAGAGAATGTGCTGAGCATCGCACATACATACTTCGCTAGAGGACTAATAAGTTCCTTGATACGAGCCTTAACGCCGGTATACACGCCAGACATATTTGAAGCGTTGTCGTATGACTGTGCTCTGCAATTACAAATGTCCAAATCAAGTTTTAGAACTGCTTTGACGATTTCCTCAGCTTTATGGCCCACATTTGGCACAAAACAAATAAACCTTTCAATTGGAACGCCATCACTGGCAACATATCTGAGTACTAAGGTCAACATGTGATATGTCCGGTGTGGAGTCTAATACCATACCAAAGTATTTAGCTTCTTAACTTTTTTGTAATTGTGTTTGTAACTTTGTTTGCCATAACAGCAATAAGTTCTTCATGTACTATCTTTGAAATATAAGATGTGGTTCCGGAATCTTGATCACCATATTGCCTTAAATGTTCCGCCATGAAAGGGTCGAATTCAGCTAGGAATTGCAATAGTCCAAGGAAATTCCCACTGTCAAGATTTTTTACCACGTAATGTCAGAACCTGAACAGTTAAATATTTAACTGCCACCACTACTCGCTTAAGTACCTCCCTCCAATAATGGATCTCTAGTTTGAAAGCTTCAGTAAGGCTGTCAACACGGCTTTCTAAACTACCTCTAAGTTTTAGTTTCTCTAAGTTATCTTTATGATTGAAACTATTTTCATGTTCTAAAACTCGTCGCTTAGCATTTTTCCAGTCATTGTATCCGCTATGAAATGCGTCCGTCGTATCAGACTGTCCAAATAGCATACATGGAACGCAGAATATTGTCTTTTAGATCGATTAAAGTCTAAATCTGAATTTTGTACCACACCATTAGTACATGCATATTCACGTAGTTCTTCATTTACATTCCATAAAACAGGATCCGAATTAAACACAAAATCAGCTTCCCCACTTTCTAAAGCTATTTCTCCTTCAGTTTGTTTTTCAAACATAACCTGTTTCTGTTGGCTCGACCTAGCCACAGCCAATCGTAAGTTTCGCCCGTCCAGCGTCACCTATACGAGGCAGGCGTACGAAACTTTGAATCGTGGAGAGTAGAGCATGTAGATGTAAACGCGTATTTTAGTCTATGTTATGTATTACACTTTATGCGATCGTGACAACGTCGCAATGTTTAGCGCGACGTCAGTCGCTTTACGGTACGAAAAACGGAAGGTTGATTTTTACTTAATATTACTCTTTTAGTTGTATTTGTGTTGCAATAAATTTACTTTTTGAACTGCTGCTTACATGATTGACCCCGGTACACAACACATTAACTGGCGACGAGAAAATTCGAATTCGCGTGTGCTTTATTGATACTATCCTGCTTTACTACGTACTTTTAAAAAAATACTGCAATGGCGTCCGGGGCTGCTACTTTTACTGCTGTTGGTGAGTTCGACCCTACAAAACCACAGCAATGGACAATTTACGCAGAGCGGTTAGAATTTTATTTGGAAGCTGGTGGAATCACGGAAGAAAACAAAAAAAGGGCTACTTTACTAGCTGCTTGTGGTACTGCTACATATGAAATTGTTCGATCGTTGTGTGCACCTAAGAAACCGAACGAGAAATCATTCGATGAAATTATCGATCTACTAACCAAGCATTTTACACCAAAATCCTCCGAAATTGTACAGCGATTTCTCTACCATAAACAGGACCAACTTGAGGGGAGGACATAGCTACCTACATAGCTGCGTTGAGGAAGATTGCGGAAAAATGCAATTTTGATAAGGAACTGGATAATATGCTACGGGACCGATTGGTTTGCGGGGTAAAAGACATTGGACTACAAAAAAGACTACTATCGGAAGAAAATCTAACTTTAGAAAAAGCGATGAATCAAGCAATTGCTGCTGAAACTGCAACAAAAAATATTAAAGAAATCCACAAGCCAGGTTACACAGCTGATGCAAACGGCGAGGTTAATAAACTTATTTTGCATAATCGTCGTACTACTCCGAATTCTTCCTTATCTACACGTACTAATTATAAACATCCTGCAAAACAGAACAAAGGAAGTTGTTTTAGATGTGGTGACGTTGCTCATCGTGCTGATACGTGCAAGTATAAAAATTCAACATGCAGATTTTGTGAAAAATTAGGACATCTAGAAAAGGTGTGCCTTACGAAGAAAAATCGTACAAATATTAAAACAAATACAAATGTGATACAAGATGCGGGAAATGATACATTATTAGAACCAGTAACTGATGAACCGATATTTTCATGTAATAATGTTATGTCAACGAATCCTTACATAGTTAATGTTGAAATTGACAATAAAAATTGTGCGATGGAAATTGATTCGGGTGCGAGCCATTCGATTATTTCGTACAACTGCTTTAAAGATTTATTTGCTGAAAATATGCCGGTACTGCAAAACTGTGCGAATAAGTTCAAGGACTTTCAACAAAATTTTATCGAAACTGCAGGTGTTTTTAATGCTAATGTGAAAATGAAAGACAAGTGTCTTACATTGCCTTTAATCGTTGCGTACGGGGGCGCTACAAATTTATTGGGTCGCAATTGGTTCAACGAATTAGGAATTCAATTGTGCTGCGTTAACAAACTACAAGAAGAGGATGAATTAATTATGCAAGAATTTGCTGACGTGTTCTCCGAAGAATTAGGTCAATTTAAAGGACCACCTGTAAAACTAGTAATAAAGGAAGAATGTTCACCAATTTCACTGGGGGCAAGAAACGTACCCTTTGCTCTGCGACCAAAAATAGAAGCTGAACTGAAGAAGCTTACGGACCAGGGCATTTTAGAACCTATTCAACATCCACGTTGGACTACACCCATAGTTTGCGTTGTTAAGTCTAACGGCGGAATCAGAATTTGTGGTGACTACAAATGTACGCTAAATAAAGTTTTGCTGCCATACACTTACCCGATGCCTACTGTAAAAGAAATTTTGGGAAATTTGCGAGGAGCAAAATACTTTGCAAAGTTGGACATGGCACAAGCATTCCAACAACTACCAGTGGATTCGGAATCAGCCGAACTTCAATCAATTGTAACACATAAGGGTTGCTTCAAAGTTAAGCGGTTACAATTTGGACTGACAGTTGCACCCCAGATTTTCCAACAATTTATTAACAATACATTACGTGATATTACGGGAGTTTTCCCTTACTACGATGACATTTTTATTTGCGGAACTACAGCGGGAGAAGTACACTCGCGTTTACGGGAAGTGCTACAGAGTTTTCAGAAGAATGGGCTTAAACTACATAAAGAATAACTTTTTAGGATTTACAATTGATGCAGATGGAGTGCGTCCAAACAAGGAAAAGGTACAAGTTATCCACGATGCTCCAGAGCCTACTAATAAGAGGGAGCTGCAAACATTCCTGGGTTTGCTTAATTTTATCATTCTTTCTTGAAAGATAAAGCTACAATTGCTGAACCTCTACATCGATTACTTAATAATGACGTGCAATGGAGTTGGGGAACTGAAGAAACAGAAGCTTACAAACAAGTGAAACAGTTACTAACTTCAAACTCTTTATTAGTACATTATAGTACAACAGAACCTTTATTGTTGTCGTGTGACGCTTCACCTTTCGCAGCGGGAAGTGTTCTTAGCCACATTCGTGATGGAACAGAACTACCAGTGGCCTACCATTCGAAAACGTTCAACAAAACTGAGCGTAAATACTCACAGCTTGATAGAGAAGGACTTGCTATAATACTTAGTGTAAAAAAATTTCATAGTTATTTGTATGGCCGTGAATTTATCATTTACACTGATCATAAATCATTATTGGGTATACTTGGGGAAAATATACCTACTCCAGAATTGGTTTCTCCTAGGCTGATGAGATGGTCAATATTTCTATCTAACTACAATTACAAACTCATGTACAAACCAGGGAAGCAAATTGCTCATGCGGATGCGTTGAGTCGTATTCCGTGGCCTGAAGATTTTGTGAATTGTGAAAAAATGTGTCAAACGTTTTAATGACGGAACTCATGCCTGAAACTTGTATCAAAGCAGAAGTGATTGCGAAACTTACCTTAAAAGACCCAGTTTTATCGCGTGTGCGTGACTTCATACTAAAAGGTTGGCCTGATAAACCATCATCAGAGTTCACATCATATTACAATAAAAAATTAGAGCTATCTACTTACCGAGAATGTATACTTTGGGGAAGCCGAGTAGTCATCCCTAAAGATGCTAGAAACCAAGCTTTGACTATGCTCCACTCTACTCATCCAGGAATGGTAAAGATGAAAGCATTAGCTCGTAGTTACATGTGGTGGCCAAACATGAATGAGCAGATAGAAAATACCGTTAGACAGTGCACTACGTGCCAGGTGAATCAAAATGTACCAGCCAAGGCTCCACTACATCCTTGGGAATGGCCGTCCGAACCATGGGAAAGACTACATATCGACCATGCAGGACCTTTCAACGGAATATTGCTTCTAATCTTGGTAGACGCATACTCGAAATGGTTAGAAGTTCGTCCTGTTTCATCTACTTCATCAGGCGTTACGATCGAAGAATTACGGCAAATTTTCGCTACACATGGTATACCGAAAGTCATTGTCAGTGACAACGCTACATCTTTCACATCTACCGAGTTTTCCGAATTTTTAAAAAAGAATGGAATAAGACATGCACGCGTTGCTCCTACCATCCAAGCAGTAATGGTCTAGCGGAGCGTATGGTCCAAGAGACAAAGAAGAAACTCTCTAAAATGGTGGAGGGGAATTGGAAGCTGAAATTGGCAAGATTTTTACTAAGCCAGCATACAACACCATCATCTACTACAAGACTTACCCCAGCGGAAGCATTAATGAGACGAAGATTACGTACCCATCTCGATCTTCTTCACCCCGATTCTCTGCAGCCAAAAGTTGATACTGCCACTACAAAAGTGAAAAGACCGAGGCAGTTTACACCAGGAGATTCGGTTTTGAGCCGCTCCTACTGCGAAAACCAGAAGTGGACGCCTGCTACAATAGTGAGAGCTACGGGTCCTGTGTCTTACGAGGCTGTTGACAACAATGGTAACTTGCAACGCCGACATATTGACCAGTTACAGAAGAATTCACAATCGCAAGAAGCAAGTGAAACATTTGTTCCTGATGCACCAGAGCCGAGTACATCGACTACTCCAAGTGCTGATGACTCAGTATGTCAGAACGATGCCAGTGAGACCAATCCCGTTCCAGAACTACGAAGATCAACTCGTATCAAATCGAGACCGATGTATCTCAACGACTACACGAACTCAGTTGAATAGGAAAGGGGTGTTATGTATTACACTTTATGCGATCGTGACAACGTCGCAATGTTTAGCGCGACGTCAGTCGCTTTACGGTACGAAAAACGGAAGGTTGATTTTTTACTTAATATTACTCTTTTAGTTGTATTTGTGTTGCAATAAATTTACTTTTTGAACTGCTGCTTACATGACTGACCCCGGTACACACAGATATGGTGGAAGTCTAATACCCGTTTGCACCGGTTCTGATTAAATGTTACCGTTAACTAACTAGTAGTTAAAATGTAAGTGTTGGTTAAAATAAAATGCGTTGCACCAGCTATTGGTTTAGTAATGGAAACGGAAACTTAATTTACTTTAACGTTTGACAACCTCGCAAATTGTTAGTAATATTTTGTTTGTCAGATTCAGCTTTTGAGGCAAATTTAAAATTATTCATGAGCATTTTAGTAAAACGAAGTATTTTTGGATTTTATAACCTTTTTAAACGGTATTAATAAAAACGCAATTAGCAATCGTTTTTTGTAGTTAAATGTTTATTCTTTAGTTGAATTGTTAAATTATAGGTACGGAATCATATATAAAAGAACCTTTTCTCTTAAAATGTTATTACAACAAAATTTTTATCCGAATTTAGAAGAAACGACTATTCAATGTTTTCATGCTCATTGTTTATTTTCGAATATACGCTACATAAAACAGGTTTTTTTTTTTGAGAAAAGAGGATTACACAATATCGGTTATCTTCAATAATAGCTGATGGTTAATTCCATTTGCTACTAATCACTTATCTCCGTTAATCCCAAAGAGTGCATGATTGGTTGTTTTGAATTTTAATCAAGGAAACTAAGAATTAAATTCAGGTAATTTAGCAAATAGAAAGCGATTACGAACTTCTCTCCAAAATTACCATTACAATAACAAACGCGCATAGAGGTTTATTTCGATCATTAGAAATATTTTGTGAAAAGGATTTCTCATGCAATCTCTTGTGCAACATGGAAGACGGTCGAGAAAAGAACGCGAGCTCCAAACTTTGCAAGTGATGAGAAGGCGAGGTTGCTAAAAATCATTTTATAATTATAAAGATATTATCGAGAATAAAAAAACGGATGCCATTACATGGCGTGAAAAGGAACAATCGGGAGGATATAACGGAAGAATTCAATGCTTCGTGCTCCAATTTAAATAGGCGAAGCGTCGCTAGTGTTAAGGGTTTTGAAAATCAAAAAGAAAAACTACAAAAAGAAGCAGCCGTAAGAAAAGAGAAGCCATCAAAACGGGGGGTGGTTACTACAATTAGGACGATCCTTTATTGGACTTAACAATGTCCATCATAAATAAAACCGTTTTGGGTTTGGACAATCCCTTTGATGATGATCGCACACTGGCAACAACAAATCAAAGTTGCGATGTAAGTATATTCACATTTCCTATAGACCTTATTTAAGTAATGTTATGTATGCTACAGAATTACAGAGATAGTTATAGAGTTAGAAGAAGGAGAACAAATTCCAATTCCATATCCAGAAGTAAGTTATATTATTGAAGTAAGGTACTTGAACAGTAGTAACTTATTTTGTTTGTAGATCGATTGGGGGAACCACAAACCTTCCCAACTACAACTTCCTTTACACCACAAATTAATAGAAGTGAAGCAATGCAGTTCAAAGGTAATTACATACTCAGTAATTGCAATTAATTACATGTTTTATTTCTTTTCAGAATAAAGAAGTTACTCACTGATCAACACTCTGTGCAAGACACACCAAAATCAAAAAGCAATGCTTTCCGAAAAGTAGCAATGCAAGTGTCAGCCAGAAAATATGAAGACCTGGCAGAAATAAAAAAAGAAGTGGCACAAACACAACTCAGAATATTAAAAATTTTGAAGAGTATCAAAATAAAAGATTAATTGAAGAAGAACAACAAAACAAAATTAGAGAAGAAAGAGAAACCATACTTTTTAATTTAGAAGTGAGGATTAAAGAAAAACAATTAACAAACTTATAATGTAAAGACAATAGGTGGTATTAATAAAATTAAGCACATACTTTTTACTTCAAATTTTGGAGCGGGTTCTTCATTTGGTATTAATAAAATCGTAGAGGTGATGCTTAGCAATTGAGCACTTGCTACTTTTGTAAGTATCTACTTAACACTGAGTACCTACTTAAGTTTCGGTATGAATAAAAGTGAGTATATGCTACACAAATGAAGCAACTACTCAAATAATTTTAAGGTATCTTGGTAGGAAGCTCAGCATCAGTAATAAACGCGCTTTCATAAATCATGGCCGAATTTATGCCTATTCCTCGTGCAAGAAAGTATTATAAGGTTCGAAGAGACTCTCGGGATATCGACTATCGAATTTTGTATAGATTTAACAGAAATAACGTAGAATGGCTAGCTCAACATTTCTTGGGAGATGAGTTTGAAAGCAGAGGTGGTGCTCTAACGACCACTGAGAAGATGAGAATTTTTCTTCGTTATGTCGGCGACCCGGATTTCAAAGTGGCGTAGGTGAGGACATTGGGGTGCACCAATCAACGGTATCATTAACAGTTTCATCAGTAATAGATGCTATCATACGAAAATCAAACATATGGATAAAGTTTCCGTCAACTGCTGAAGCGTTACAACAAGAGAAATATAAATGGCAAGAAAAGTATAATTTTCCTTCCGCTATCGGTGCGATAGACTGCACTCATATCCCTATCATTAAACCGGCTGTACACGGAGATGAGTATGTCAACAGAAAGGGTTTCTGCAGTCTAAACGTGCAGGCAACGTGTAACGTCCGAGAGGAGTTTACAAGTGTCGATGCGTCTTGGCCAGGAGCCGTTCATGACTCACGTATATGGAGAAATTCTGACATATTTAATACCATGCGATGGAATACAGCTAGTGCACTTCTTCTTGGAGATTCAGGTTATGGACTTACCCGTGGCTTATGACACCATACAGAGATCCTGTCACTCCTGAGCAAATTAGGTATAATAGATGTTTTACTCGAGAACGTGTTATAATAGAAAGATGTTTTGGCCAAGTTAAACAGCGATTTCCTATACTGCAAACCAAAATTCGAGTAAATACAGAAAAAGTTCCATCTCTTATATTAAGCTGCTTTATTTTGCATAATATTGCAAAACCCCTCAACGATGAAGATTTTGAAATTTTGAAGATGCCAACAATAATGGTGATGATTTACAGATTAATGTAGATTATGGTGAGGCAGTTGTGCGCCAGAGGACAACTGAGAAGAGACGCAATAGCAAGAATAATTCACGGTTAATACTAAGTAAGATGATGTTTATGAATTTGGACTTTATTACATGATCTTTTTATAACGTATAGAATGTTCTTCATTAATAAACTGTAGCATAGTACTTACTATATTTCAGTTAAATAAAAAACATAATTAAATTAATGAGTATTTAACATCAGTTATATAAATTCATAAAAATAGGGAAGTTTTCATCGATGTTCTCATTGTCTGGGATAATATGCAGTATTGCATCAGTCGCATCTGCTGGAGTATTAGGATTGAGGTGTTTCATATCCTTTTGCTGTTTTTTGTAATAGCATTTCCTTTGCAAGCCTAAAACTTGCAACTGTTCTAAGAGAACTAAACGTTGAAGTTCTTGTGTAGTAAGGTTTTGGTTTCTTCAGTTTCTGGTAATTTCTCCTTGTGTTTCTGGTTTTTAGTGGCCCTGCATTTACACGTCTACTCGCCATAGAAGAGGTCTTTGAAGTTCCAGGCACAGCATAGTCGGAATCTACAGTCTTAACAGATCCAGTACCGGATGTTATAAAGACCCATGTTCTTCTAGCTGAATTTCACTCTGTTCAAGACTGACTTCAGCGACCTCCATCCCACATGAACGTACACCAGCAGAGATTGCTCCTAAAAGATTTTTTCTTAGTTACTTACTTGTTGTTTTAAAATTAATAAACTTGGACGTTTGTACAGGACTTACGTAAGTATTTGTAAAGGGCAGTCTATTATTGACAATTTTCTTCCTACTAAAAGTAGATTACCCTATACAAAACTACCAGGAAGCTGCTACAAATTTTATAAGCATACTAGATTTACCTTTTACTTTACAAATTGAAGGATTTATTTCCTTCTATATATTTAAAGAATCTCCTTTCCCAGTCTTTTAATTCAATCTTCCGATTTCCTGTTTGTTTTTTGTCAGTCTTCCTTTTATTCTAGTCTTTAAATTATTTAGTTTCTTCCATATTTGCGTTTCATTCAATTCTATTCCAAATTCAACTGCTAGTTTACCTTTTATTTCAGAAACTGCATTCGCTTTTTCCTTTTAACATCCGGTATGTTTGATTTTTCCAGAAGTATAGGAAATTTTTCAATAACACTAACAAATTGCACCATTTTCTCACATGTTTCCCCATTAATTACTGTATCTTCTTCACTATCCATAGTTCTTATTTAATATATTCATAAGACTTACATCCACTATAACAACACGGCTCTATCTTTTTAACATTCAACTTTGTGCATTCAACCTGTCGGAACT
The DNA here is from genome assembly GCA_030710515.1 of Abscondita cerata. NCBI lineage: Eukaryota > Metazoa > Arthropoda > Insecta > Coleoptera > Lampyridae > Abscondita > Abscondita cerata. Next base: position 621,041 of record JALBCR010002302.1, read on the forward strand.
CGCATATGACGTCTGTTGTTGTGATTTTGTCTAAGTAGGTACTTAAAAAGCGTAAGCAGGTGCTCTATTTCCCTTCTAAACTTTATTAATATGAAAATTTAGTATGTGCTCAAGTTTTTAGCATATACTCCGCTTTTGTTGAGCACCTGCTAGAGCATGTACTCTGTTTTTATTAATACCACCCAATGTGTTTTTTTATTTTGTATGCCTAATAATATACGTTTATTTACAAATTTGTAAACCAGTTGATATATTGCAGACGAGTGCTTTCAATATCATTAGGACGCATTATAATTGGAACTTCTCCATTTTCGATCAATTGGTTTAAAATGTAATTTTGCAATTCTTCCGGTAGTGGTGGTGCCTCTACATCTCCCATGTCTATAGCTATATTGTGTATTACACCTGTCGCGACAACTACCGATAGATATGTGTTTATGTTTAAACGACACCCATATGCTAAAATTGGAAATCTTCGTTTCCAAACCCCAAAACATCTTTCGATGCAATTCCTTGTCCTAATGTGACTCTCATTATACAATTGTTCGCCAGCAGTCCTTGGTTGTAACAAAGGCGTTAACAAATAATTATTATTAAAATATCCATTATCACCTTAAAAATATAAATTATAAAATAGTAACATATAACAACAAACGATTACTTGTTCGTACCTAATAAAACACAATTTCTGTACAAATTATTTTCAAATTGGTTAAAAATGTTGCTATGCGAAATATAGTGGCATCGTGAGCTGATCCAGGCCACCTTGCCACTAAATTTGTAATTTTAATTTAGTATTACAAATTGCTTGCACATTAACAGAAAAGTATTGTTTCCTATTACGAAAAATTTCTGCATCATTTCCACCTTCAAATATAATTATTTTAGTAATGTAGTTATTAATTTTCAACACATCTTATACCAGGTGACTGAATTTTCATGTGGGTACAATCAATTGCTCCAACCACTCTGGGAAATGAAGCTACACTATAAAACTGCTGTTGACTTTGCTTAATTTCTATTTCTGTATTTGGAAACTTAATGTATCTCGGATACAACCTAGCAATAGCCTCTGACACTCTTTTACTATCCTTGAGACAGTAGACAAATGCATTCCACTAAAATCAGCAATACTTTGTAGGTGTCCACCGGTTGAATATAACCTCAAAGATAGTAATAATTGATTCATCGGTGAGACACAATTGTTGCTAAAACACCAAATTAATCTAGATTTTCTTTAATTTTTATAAATCTTACGTATTAATGGGAAATTCTAATTCATGTTGAATTAATGCTAACAATTGTACTGTACAATGCCTGCTCAAACGAAAACGTCTTCGAAAAGAATAATCATCCAGAGAATCGAAATAATTTGATCTTATGTAAACTTGTCTAGGCAAACCAAATTCTATTAATTCAATTTCTTCAACGTCTTCCAAATCTTCAAAGTCCATATTACCAAAAATTAAAAAATCAGAAGCAGAATCAAAATACAAAAAAAATTAGGTTATAAAGATACCGTTAAAAGTTTAACCAGAGCTAATTCCTGTCGTTAAAATTTTATCCGTTAAACGCTACTTAAGTGGCAGTTAAACAGTGGTGCAACAAAGTTAAATTTTTAAGTTGTAGTTAATTTTAACCAGAACTGGTGCAAACGGGTATAAGAATGTAATGTCCGTGTTTTTAATAATTTCGTCAGTCACGAAGCGTTTTGGTTTCTTATGTTGTTTGACAAGTTGTAACAGATCTATTTTCAAATCCTTATTTGAAAATAAAATGCCTTCTTTGCAGCCAACTTCGTAAATCAGATTTTTCCACGTTCCGGTTGGCGATTTCTTAATAAGGCGCGAATGGTATGAAGGGTTATCCATTATTATTAAAGAAGGCACCTGCAAATTTGGTAGGAGCTGATCGATTAACCACTTTTCGAATAGATCGGCGTCCATGTTATCATGGGAATCGCTAGGTTTGGATTTAGCGGGAAATATTAAACTGCAGTTTTCCGCAAATCCGTTTACGCTGCCTGCATGTAAAATTATGTATCTTTTGCCTGTTGACGACTGATCAGGATTTTTTACTGATTTTATATTATCGTCTTGCCACGACCGTTTTGGGGATCCTCTTGCTTTGATCTAGAAATACCACTGGCAGACGAGAAGCCGATTCCATGTTTTTTACATACTCTCTTAAAAAAGACACGCGCAATGCCGCTATATGGGTTTTTTCGCAAAGTGCTCTTCGGTTGCAGTCTTTTCTATATTTAAATCCTATGTTGTTTAAGATTTTACTGATAGTAGGTCGAGATGCAGTTAATAATTCCTTTTCTTCTAGGGTAGCTTGCAGTGTACTTAAAGTTACAGATTTAATGGCAGCATACATATTATAAATGATATCCCTGATTGTACACTGTAAACCCTCCGGTATGTCGCTTTTCGTTTTTTCGAGATCTTTTTGTTTCTTCTCTCTTCCCTTTATTATCAGTCTTAACGTTGGAAGACTAATTTTTAGTGCTTCCGATGTTCGTTCTTTGCATCCTCAACATTACGTAGGGAACCAAAATTGTCTTTTTCCTTAGAAAATATTGATAGACATTTCTAACAAGTTCGTCGCACTTTTTGTTTAAACATTTTCCAGGCATTTCTGCAGATTTAATGTACACACAGTTCGACGGCCTGGAAAGACTAATGTAAATATTCTTGCACCCTGAGAACGAACTTATAAGTACTTCAACAGTATTTTTCTAGTAAAAGGATTAACTTTAATGGTTACTCATTAAGAGGATTTTAAATATTCGCACTAAGTGTTGGGAACTTGTTATTAATGTATTTGTATTTAGTTTTTAAATAGGTCTTTTGCTATGTTATCTAAAATAGTTTGGGGTACATAATTTTCTTTTCTTTCAATAATTCCTATACATTATTAGTTTTGTTAAGAAATAACTACATTAAAACGTATAAAATCGTTTCATTCTTACTTCGTTTGTTCAAAAAATGTTAATGAATACATTAATGCATTATGTGCCCATAATAACTATTATGAGAATAATTCCCTAAAAATGTTTACTATTTCTGGAACACCTTTAATCCGTTGTCATTTATAGTTTGAGGTTGGTACAAGAAACGTACGTGTTTGGCTTAAATTAACAACAAAAGATTTCGTAATTTAATTCCACAAAGAATATAAACTGTCTAAATGAAACATATTTTATTTTTTATTTCGCTAATTCCTAAACATTATTTGCTTACTTGAGAATATAAATAGATAAAAAGATAAAATCATAATATTACGATAACAATTCTTTAAATAGTAGATTATTTTACTAGGAGTTAAACAATATAATTGTTGAGCTTAAAAGTTTGCTGGCGAGGTGTTAGCCGAGACAGCAAATTAAGCGAAACAATTATATTTTTTAACTCCAAGTGAAATATATTATTTTTTCTTCAAGCGTTTATTGCTAGTTTTCATGTGTTATTTTCAAATTTTCGAGATTCTCGAGTCTGATAGTGACTTTTATTCTCGACGAATCAAGTTGGTACTTTACTGTTACACTCATAATATGACATAACCGAGGTACCAACCTCTAAATAGTTGTGGAAACAAAATAACTGTTTTGCTTTTAATGTCTAGACAGTAAAGAATTTTTAGCGTCTGCCAGTAGTTCAATAATATGACGTTTTATTGTCGCTTGAAGAAAAAAATGTTTATTACTTCTGGAATACCTATAGACTGTTGTCATTTATGGTTTGAGGTTGGTGCAAGAAAACTTACGTGCTTGGGTGTTTCTATTTCTTTCTAACTCGATGATTGTTATGACGAATACGTTAAACGTATAGTGTAGTTCTTAATGCATGTGACCATTTACGTTCCTACTTTATTTCTTGGAAATCGCACATGTTAGAAAGAATAGGAAACTTGATTCCATGTCTTAGTGAAATAAAGCACTAAGCTAAAACTTAAAAGATAAATTTTACCGATTATAGTCGAATTTTGATTCACATGCGCACACAATGTGTGCTGAAAAGCAAAACGTTAAATAACTATTTATTAAAATTCCAAGTTATTCTAAAGCCAGCTCAACATTCGCGCTGCGAAAGGGCGCGAAAGCGAGTGTGTAGGTTTTCGCGTTTGCGACGTTTTTACTGTATCCGAGAGAAAGGGTTCACGGGACCACAGAAAAATAAACGAATTCAGAAACTGCACTCCGGGGATTTTTGGGCTTTCATGAAACTCGCGCACCGTACTAGTATTGCCGATTGTGACGGAGAAACCCAATATTTGAAAAAAATTGTACGCACTTGTAAGTGTAATTATAATGTTCAATTGATTTTAATACTTGTTGGTGTTTAAAACAATACATCAATGTATTACAAACGTTTAAACGTTGTCGTATTCTTTAATTACCTATTACAATTTTTAAATTAGCGCAATATCTCAGCAACTATTCTTTTTCCAAACTAAATTGCACTGAGTCTATCAATTGAACAGATTTTATGTAGAATTTGTGAAAACTCCATTATCACAACACAGGATGTGTACAAAATAAGATTTAAAATAAGCAAGTTATTGCGGTTCATAACATGTCATTATTTAATCTTATTTTGTACACGTCCTGTATATGATAGTGGATTTTTCACAAATTCTGCATAAAATCTGATCAATTCATAGACTCCAGTGTGAATTTAGTTTGGAAAAGTGAATATTAGTTGCTGAGATAAGAATAGCTAAACTTGTGATGACTTTTTCATAAAATACAAAATATCTCAAAAACCTTTAGGTTTAAGTAAGGTAAACCTCTATAAAATCCATTCTTATTTTGAACGTAGAAACTGAATATGTATTAATATACAGGGCATTCCGTAAGAACAAAACACAACTATGATACGTTCTGTGTATTTTGGGACACCTGTATATTTCGAAAGTAATTTAAAAAATATTCCTCCGATATGTCTCTATCCATTCCAGATAGATTTTTCCAATTTTATTGAATAGTTTGGCTGTAATATTCCGTCTCGTATACCGTGAATAACCCTGTATAGAGTTATTGGATATCGTAAAATAAATGTTAAAATTACGTGTTTCCCTTCTACGCTTGCGCATTCGCCTTTCTATACATGCGCATGCGCAGATGGCAAACACGTGATTTTAGCGTTTACCGTATTTGTTTATTAGATATATAAATTTTTGAAACGAGTAGTGTATCGCTATTTGGGTATGTAAGGAATGGTCGATTTATTAAAAACCCAACGGCAATCACTTAAAGGTTTAATAAAATAAAGAATAGTTTAAATGTTACACCAGTCTCCTTTCCTTGAGGGGCTCACACCCGCCACCATCAAGTGTATATCGACTAATGCCCTTACCGGATGATCATGAGAAGAACGCTACCCCTTTCGTGACCGGAATCTTCCCCTCTATCTTAACGCGCGCGAAATTCAAATTTGCGAATGCCTTTGTTACAACTCGGTCATCCTGACTAGAGATCGTCCCTGATCATCGGTACACATCATACAATCTATGCATCATACTAAAATTAAATACAATAAAATGACAACTTAATCTAATGTACTACATAATTTACATTTTAGTTTATTTCGGCCACTTCCGCATATTTGCCGAATCATACACTGAGTCGAACGGGATTTGCGTGACAGGAAATTCATCCAAGTCTTTAATAACATAACGGTCATTCCCTAAAACTCTATCTACTACATAGGGTCCTTTATACTTAGGGATAAGTTTTTATTTACCCTGGCGTAACGTCGATATTGCGGATCATTACCAAATCTCCCTTTTCGTATTTCATACCGTCTTTATGCGTCTTATCATAATAAGCCTTATTATACATTTGGCTCCTCTGTATATTTTTATCCGCACTATCCCTAACATTTAACAAATCTACTCTATCATTATTACCTAATTCGCTTTCTAAAAATAGTTTTACATTATCGAGAGTGCGACCTTTCTGGTTTATCCCATACAATAAAACACTAGGGGTATAACCAGTACTTTGAGATATCGTATTATTTATACTGTACTCTGCATCAGCTAGTACGGTATCCCATTTGTTTGGCTCCGGCGCGATCTTTGCCAGCATCGGCACAACTACGCGGTTTATGCGTTCTACCTGACCATTAGCCCTAGGCACACCTGCAGCAATCAATGACTGCGTGACACCCTGGTCCTCCAAGAATTTTTTAAATTCCTGAGAAGTAAACGCTGTACCTCGGTCCGAAATTAGTTTATCGGGTTTGCTATACGCGCGAAAGTAATCGGACATGCATTTAATTACTTCCCGGGTGGTAACCGTTCTGCATGCATACAATCTAACAAACTTTGTGAATCCATCTACAACCACCAATAAATACTTATTTTGAAACCTAGTTTTCTCAAGTGGACCGCAATGGTCAACGTGAATGGTCCTAAATGGCAGATTACCCTTGGGAATATTATGAAGAGTTCCTTCAGATTTACCACTACTTGGTGCATAAGTGATACATTTTAAACACTTTGAAATGTAATCTGCAATCCTAGCCCTCATTCGTGCAAACCAATACGAGCGCTGGATAAGTTCTACAGCCTTCTCAACTCCAACATGTCCGATATCGTCATGACAAGTGCGAATGACATTGGTTATCATGACCTCGGGAACGTAAAATAAAAGATTGCCTTTATGCTTCCTGTAAACTAAACCATTACGTAACTCGTAAAATTTATCCTCTTCCCCTTCCAGCCGACGTGCTATATCTAAAATGACTTCATCCTGAGATTGATAAATTGCAAGTGTTCTCTCGAAGGAATTTTCAGAAATTACAAATATCGAATGACACCTACTTAACGCATCCACATGCTTCATGGCAGCGTTTCCTATGTTCAATCGAATAATCAAAATTCTCTAAGATTAATGACCATCTTAGAATTCGAGGGTTTACCTCCTTTTTTTGTAAAGCCAATTTCAAACTATTACAATCTGTGAAAATTGTAAACCGCAAACCCTGCAAGTAAATCCTGAAGCGTTGCAAAGCATAGACAATCGCCAAGGTTTCCAGCTCGAAACTATGGTATTTTGATTCAGCCTCCGAAGTTCTTTTGCTAAAATAAAATATAGGGCGAAATTTGTCATCTCGCTTCTGAAGAAGAATTGCACCGAAACCTAGACTACTTGCATCACAATGTAATTGTGTTTCTGCTTTAGGAGAATACAAACACAAAATCGGTTGATTAATTAAACACTTCCTCAACTCCTCAAACGCCATGAGTTGTTGTGGACCAAAGACAAAGACTGAATCTTTTCTCAACAAGTCATACAAAGGCTTTGCTATGGTTGAAAACGATCTGATAAACCTTCGGAAATATGACACAAGCCCTAAAAACTATGCACTTCTTTAAATCCCTTTGGGCACCGGAAAATCTCGTACAGCTCGTACGTTCTCAGGGTTGGGACTAATGCCTTCACTATTCACTATGTACCCTAAATATTCTATAGTGTCATGCAAGAAGAAGCATTTATCGACCCGTAAATTCAATTTATTTACCACCATTAATTTTAAGACGTCTGCTAATATACGTAAATTCTCCTTTACGTCCTCCGTGGCAATAACAATATCATCTATATATATTAACACCTCATTTCTCTCCATTAATTCCTGGAAAATTATGTTTATATACCTTGAAAAGATAGCTGGGCTATTACGGAAACCAAAGGGTAAACGGGTGTACTCAAACTGGCCCGTAGGAGTAACAAAAGATAAATATTTTACCGACGCTTCATTAATACTCACATGGTGGAAAGCATTTTTAAGTCTAGTTTCGTGAAAAACGTTTCCCTCTCAAACCATCAAGACAATCATCGATGAGTGGTAAAGGGTAATTGTCCCTAACTGTAATTTTGTTGAGAGATCGAAAATCGACACACATCCTCAACGTACCATCTTTACGTTTTACCAAAACTATGGGAGAGCTATACTGAGAAGAACTTTTTCTAACTATTCCTTCCTTCAACAGATCAGCAATTATTTTGTTGACTTCTTCTTTTTCAAAATACGAAAGCCTCCTAGGACGAAAAAGAAAGGTGTGTGGTTCTGTTGAACTACAATGTCAGTTTCAAATTTAGTAATGGGCATTTCTGGTCTCTCCGGCCTAACATAACAATCCTCATACAACTCCACCACAGACATTCTGACCTCATCACTCAATTTTTCATTAATATTTAAAGTTTCTTTAGCTAAATTGTCTTTGTAACTACAATCCACCAAAAGTAGCTCGTTCGATACAAATTCAGGGTGTTCCTGCACATGATGACCATATACTCTACAAGTCGTACCAAATGAAATTTTTATTTTTGGATCGGCAATGAAATCTCGACCCAACAAACACTCATGCCTCATCGTAATGGGTGGCACAACGAAAAACCTGACATTTATATTATCTACATTATCAATCTTAATATTACAAACATATTGCCCTACTATATTTAGCTTAGAGCCATTCACTCCTTCAAAACTACTTACTGTTGCGCAAGGTTGCACCATACTACGAGGGATAATACCTTCTAATAATAACGAAATCGGGCTGCCTGTGTCGATAACCGCTTCCAATTCGATGACACTGCTCCTAATCGGGATAACGACTGGCAAACGGTAAGCAGGAACAGGAGTTTCTTGAACTAACAACGCCGTGCTATCTGCAGAAGCTAACGTCACTGTTCTGGAAGTGGTCGCAGCTGATGCTTCTCTTCCCCTCGTGCAGTTACGACGATCATGCCCAACTTCTCCACATTGGTAGCAAGAACCCCTTGGCTGCCTCGGCGCTGTACATGATATGGATAAGTGCCCATACCTACCGCAATTGTAACATTTGATCACCGTATTTCTCCCTTGTTCGAGTGGTTTTGATTGCCCACTGAAATGTGATGGACTCCTTCTCGGTGGTACTCCGTATGACACCGTTGTGCTCCTTTCACTATTAGTGACTTCATTCATTAATTGAAGCATGTGCGAGAGGCTATCAAATTCCTTTAATTTCGCTTGAGATTGCAAGACCGCGTTATCTAGTCCCTCGATAACATACATTATGAGGTCACGCTCCTCTAACCTCAACTTGTTCCCTAACAGCACTTTGTCGTGAAAATAACTTGAAAATTTTTCTCCCTTTTTCCAACGACGATTTTCAAACTTTCGCATTATTGAAATGCGATCTTCTCTGCACGCAAACATTTTTGTTAATTCGAACTTCAACTCCGCTAATGTCAACGCCGCGTACTCGGGCCGCGAGTGAAACCAATCTTTTGCGACATCCCTTAATTTTGAAACTACGATCAACGTCATTATTTGATCCGGTACCTCATATATTTCTTTCGCCGTCGATATCCTTTGAAACCACGAGAGCACATCATCATTTGAATTCCCGCCAAACTCAGGTATGAGTGCTGCAATTTCGGCATTTGAATATCGATTGCTTTTATTGGTGACCTGCGCAGCACGTACGGCCATAGCAATAATGTCTTCCACGCTTACGTTTAAGCTGGTACCATCGGTTTCGGTTTTCTCCGAGGTTGCCATGTTTAAAATCTTCCGCAACCAACAACGATATTTTAATTGATTTACACCACGGTTTACACCGAAACTTCAATGTCTGCAAAACTGTCTCAATAAACTCACCTAAACGTTATTTACAACAATCGAAAATCGTATTTTCATAAATATCGCCCACCACGAAAATTAGAAAATAACACGCCTAAAATGTTTATAAATGTCTCCGATTTACCCACTGTACAAGCTTTGTCCCTTAAGGATTTGCCATTCACCGATGATCGCAGAATTCGATAACTCACCACGTGTTTTCACTTATCATCAAATATTGCAAATTAAATTCGTTCAATCCCAACTTCTGATTTGTAAGGAATGGTCGATTTATAAAAAAAACCCAACGGCAATCACTTAAAGGTTTAATAAAATAAAGAATAGTTTAAATGTTACACCAGTCTCCTTTCCTTGAGGGGCTCACACCCGCCACCATCAAGTGTATATCGACTAATGCCCTTACCGGATGATCATGAGAAGAACGCTACCCCTTTCGTGACCGGAATCTTCCCCTCTATCTTAACGCGCGCGAAATTCAAATTTGCGAATGCCTTTGTTACAGGTAGAAGAGATTCAATGCGCAAAGACACCTGTACTCAGAACAAAAACAACCGCTCAAGTTAGTTGACGAGAAGTCGCTGATATAAATAAGCGAACCCGTTCGAATTTTGTCTTAAAAAACATGAGACGTTGCGAGCACTTGTGCCAGAAACGCAAAACAAATGTAGTTCAGGGCTCACTGCTCAATATTCGAGTGGAGAGAGAATTATACATGAACTAGCAAACCCGGCGAACTCCGTTTCGCCACCAGATGGCTTTGTTTTATGTAACATTTCGTTTGGTGATTAAAAGATGAAGAAAAATATTTTTTTGTTTTATATTTGAAAAGGAAAATTTTTATTTCATTTCACAACAGTAATGAATTCATTTCGATTACAAAAATGAAGTGTTATTTAGTTGAACTTCTCCATGTGAATAAATGAAAGTGAATCAAACGTAAATACTGAATCGAAGCGTTATACGTGTCCGCAAATTATCCGTTTCATTGAAGTGTACTTTGGTAAACCACATTTTTGTTTTTTGGTCTGACGTTAACACAAACAAAGCGGATGGTTTCCCAACTCGTGAACACGCAACGTATAACTGCCCATGTGAAAAACAATGATTTTCTAAATTTATCCCGCAAACACTAAGCGATTCTTGCGACTTGTTAATTGTCATTGCGACGCACAGGCGCCATCTACTTAAAATATTGGTTTGTAGTACATGCTATGTATCAGAGATGGCACTGTATGTGAAAAAAGATTTACCCGCTTTTCTGTTGAAATTTTCCTGAATTTTCTTTGCTATAAACCTCACGGTTCCCGAGACCTTTCCAACGAATGCAAAACCGTGGAAATTGGTTCGTGCGTTCTGGAGTTATAGCGTCAGGAAGGAAAACCCGACTTATTTTTATATAAAAGAAGATGATATTAAGTTACCGTCAGAATTATCTAACTAAGAAAAACTACCTATGGTAAAAATTATAGTGTATACTTTCACAAACCAAAAATGCCCGTAGCTCCCAGACCAAAAGGCATTCACACTAGCGACGCAAATTCACCAGAAGGTTTAGACATTAATTCAGACAATTGCCTTTCCATGGTGTGACTGTAACAGTTTAAATTATAAAATACTCACGACTCACATGATCCACACAATAGTTATTTACGTGACATGTGCGTAAACAGATTCTTTCCCGAACACTGTTTACGCACAAGTTGCGTGTACTATTTTTTGCACGATTTTTTTCTAAATTCGCACTCTCAAATTACTGATATTATGACATTCAAACCACAAAAATTAATTAGTACGCTGTGGCTATAACGCAAACGCACATAATGCGTACATTTGTCATCCAGTTAACCTATTTAATTGTCAAACTTTTATTTGAAGATTTGAATTGTTTTTCGGCATTTACAAAAATACAAGATGCGCAAATTGCATTCTAAATAACGAACAAGGTAAGTACATCAACGATTTGTGTGTACAACGCACGCTAGTAGTTCTATCTACATAAAAGTAACAAATAATACAGGGTGAGTCATAATTAGATTTAAAGTTTTCAAGGGTTGTCACCTTATTTTGGTGCAAAATTGTTTTTTTGTACGCGCAAATGAATTTGGGTTAGTAAAAAGCTCTTTTGAATTGGATTAGACTATAGTTTTAAAGTATTTCATTTACATTGCAATACACATGTGTTCATGGTCATATCTGTCGGGATGTTGTTTTTGGTCATTTGATATATTTTTTTTTGTGTTCAAATCAGTTGGTGTAGAGAATCGCATTTTCGTCACGTTCAGGCAATTAGAGTTTTTAGGGAATGCTTATTCCAATAATTTTCACACTTGATTTCTTCGAATTTAATCAATATATGTCGCAGTTTGTTTTGTTATTTCAAAGGTTTCTTTGTTTAATTCCAGGGAAACAGTCGGTGGTTGTAGCGTTTATCAATTAAATTAAAGACTTGTTTTAACTAAGTGAATAACAACGAATCGTACCCACGATCTAATTTCTGAAAAGTCATTTTTGTTTATTATTTCTGAGAAAATCTTAGCGCAGTAATTTTTTGCAATGTTCTTTGTGTAGGAAATGTTAAGAGGGGAGACTCCCTTACCTGATGATTGTTAATAGTTTTAAGTTTCAGTTTTTAAGTAGACTCACGACGAGTGACATGTAGCTAATAGTGCGGATTAATGTTGTTTAATTAAAATTAAAACAACCGCCTAAGTACCGTTAAATGCCGAAAAATGTAAGTTTAAACGCAAACTTTTCGAGGGCGCGAGTGAAAATTACGTTTGATGTGTATCCACAAAAACGACCTCTCGTTCGTGGCCGTGAAAGAGAATACCGTTTGATTAATGTTGAAATCAAAATAACCGCCCTGCGGATGGTGAACAATCTCTTGTGCACACGAAATTTTAATTAAGAAACATGCGAGTTATGGGCATGTTATACGAGACTTCGGATTAAAATCAATGGTTCCTGGTGGATGATTTTGGAAATAAATGGTTCCGAGTGGATTATTCTGCAATAAATGGATCATCTTTCGCATTTTGGATTGGAAGAAAGAAAACTGTAAGTACTCTTTACTTCCGAAACTTCCGTGCTTTTGGATGTGAGTTCGCGTTTGGTGAAATAAATTAAACAGCGTTTAGGTATCTTTATTTTTTATGTTTGGTTTTATTTTAAATTAGTGTTAGCGTTAAAATCTTGTTCAATGGTAAATAAATGATCGAACCGAGTCCAGGGCATGTTACGTTCGAGTTGATGTTACAGTAAAATTACGTATTTGACTAGGCCACAGACTCGTTTCGTTGATTTACCCACATAATGTAATACTTTTAGGAGGGCGGTTAAATATCTGTTTCTTTGCCCGGTAAACGGGGTAGATTATCGTTTGCATGTTTGTCTGTTGTTTGTTTTTTTTTGTATTAAGCGACGAAATACGTCATAGAATTAGGACACCGTGTTAAAGCCTTGTACATTTTTTTATTAACACTTAATAGAGAACCGTTAGTAATGATTATTCTCTTTTATTATCTCAAGTGTTTGCATTTCTCCCTTTTCTTTAGTGAACATTTGTCTTAACAATTAAAAGATTAGGGTGGCGCCTGACAACACCGACTGTGACCTAATGTAAAGACCTTAGTCTTCGAAAGGTAAGTGAGAGACAAATCCTAACTCGCCCTTGCCGTTAGCTAGCCGGCACATTCGTTTGCTACAAATTTGATTTTCAAATTTCGTGGCGTAACAGGGTGTATTTCCTGGCCCAAAATATTTAAAAAATTTCTTATAAAATTTTGTCAAAAAAGGTCCTGTCGGAGTTATAACCGTTTAAAGGTGGCGTCGAAAAACTGATCAAACCTGTATTTCTTCGAAATGACCATATCCACTTCAAGAAATTTTGGCACATTTCATATTACTATTACGAGCTATCAGCTGATTATAAAACATGGTGAAAATTACAACCAGAAGCGTACATTCCAGGGGCGTACTAGGAAATATTGGACACTATTTTATAATCCGTTCAAAAAACTGGCAATTTGATTTGAAATTATTGAAATTCTATGGTTTCTAGATAAAAAAGGTACTCTTCTTGAAAGTCGTTTTGTCCAACGGTTTTCGAGAAAATTGATCATAAAAAATAACTAATTACAGATAATAATGACGTTGGATATTAGTGAAAAAGAAAACAAAAAGTTATCGAGAATGCAGTGGAGAAGAAAAACGATCGTAGTTGAGATGTTTCTAACAAACAAACTGACATATGTTGTTAGATCAATTGAGCTTAGATATCAATAAGAAAATCTTATTAAACGCGCGTTTATTAAAAAATAGTAGGTGGGTACATAGGGAAGTAATTTTTCTCAGCTGAATCTAATTTCTCGAAATTCGATTCTGGAAAATAATATTACTTCTACCGATACCTACCTACTATACCGTGTGTCTCTGGCAAGACGCAGCATAGGATTTTTACTATAGAAAAAATTTCATTTGATCTACTATTGCTATGAAAATTTCGGATTGTAGTATATCCTATACGTTACGGCATTTTGTTGAAGTTAGAAACAGAGAGCAAGTGAAGAATGTCTAATCTTCTTTAAAATGTAAACATTATTCTTTAAGTTTGTAAAAAATAAGTATTTAATATTTTGTGATTTTACGAAAATTCTAATCAATGCTCAGTTGCTTTCATATTTTAATGTAGCTATTGAAGCAAGCATAATGAAATACTCTTGCATAAAACCTGTTCGTATTGAATTTGAGTTTAATGAGTTGTTTGTAGACCTGTGTGTAAACTATTAGACATAATACTTGCATCTTGCAAGAATATGCAAATATTCTACAGCTAAAAGCTTATTTTCAGTCACTACAGTTGTTATTATAGGTAAGACAGATATTTCGATTAGTATGCATCAAGTAGTTTGTCTCTACCACAGGTCTATACTGATAAACAGAAGTTGGTGTTCTAAGGACTTTATTCGGAATCAGTGAAGTAAAGTATAACCCAGAATTGGAGGTGTTATACATTTTTAGCTTCTTGATCGTAAACAATTTGAAACTCATGGGATTAATGAAGATTTTTAGAAAATGCCCGATTAAGGTTTTAATGTCATGAATAATGAGAGCGTAAAGCTTTGTGCTTTAAATTATTTAATTTGCTATTTATCTTTTGACTTTCTATTTCAGGTTTTATTAGAATCCAGGCGCCAACAAACAAGATTATTATTTTAAAACCATCCAAGAAGAATTTTAAGAAATGTTGTAATTTCAAATACAGTTTTTATTAAAAGTGATTGTGGTTTTAAGTTTTAATTACATCGTATTAAAAATTCCTATCTATAAATGTGTTAGTGGTCCTGAAAAGGACCGATTTGTTTGTGGATATACAGAACTGTAAGCTAATAGGTATTACATTGTGAAGTGCTTGTCTTTTAGCAAGTGGTGAAAATGCTGTCCATTTACTGCTAAACAGTGCCCCAAATAGAAGTTTCGTTGCACATTCGAAATCATATTTGCTGGTATATTGAAGCAAACTTCCACAATTTTATCTTTTAAAGACTCAATTGTGTCGTGGGTTCTGTAGCTATAAACCTTCCAAGATATGTAAGGCCATAAAAAAAAGCCGTTGGGAGACAAGCCTGGTGATCTTGGTGGTCAAGTAACTTCCTCACCTTTTCCAATCCAGGTTCTAGGAAGTGCTTCATTTAATAGTTGTTTTATTTATTTATTTTATGACGCAGACACAAAATAATCTGTAATGCTGCATTGATTATGATGGAATGCTGTTTGAGTTGTCTATAAAGAAGAATATTATATGTAAATAAATATTAATAAAAATAAAATATACGTATTAAATGTAATTACTTGTATAAAATTAAAGCATATCCTAACTTACAGCTAACGTATTTGTACTACTGATAAAAACATTAAAAATTTTTCATTTTACAAGCGTTTAATAATCAATTATTAAGTTACAAGATTAATCAAATTAATGACTTTCTTTATGCTTAAGATAGAAAATGAAACGTTGCAAGGATATTTATTACTATGTTTAACAAATACATACTGTTGGAAAATTATTTATAAATATTCTTAGCATACTTAAATCCCACCATTAATGAAAGACAAAGATAACTCTTTTTCTATTTAAAATAAAATGACGAAACTTGGTAAGAATGTTTACTTGGACGTAACAAAAGGGCATCCCAAAGTAAAAAATGAACCCAAATGCTGTTCGAGGCACATTTTTTTTTATTTTTCGCACCTTAAGTAAAGTATTAACGTAAACAATAACTGTTTAAGCAATTTTTGTAAATAATTAAAGCCAAATTTGTTATATCGTGTTGTAAGAGAAAAATATTAAAATATCGAATAAAAAAAAAAAGTATAACTCTTTCTATTTAAAATAAAACGATGAAACTTGGTAAAAATGTTTACTTAGACGTAACAAAAATGCATGCCAATTTTCAGCCAAAAATATTGGCTAGAAATGGAGATACCCAAATGCCCCTTGTGGGATAATTTTTTCATTTTTTACAATTTGGCATCCGTATGTCGATATCTTTTATAACAAAAAAGTTATGGACGAATCACACATTCCTGGGTCACCTGTATAATGTTGAAGTACTGTAATTGTGCGAATACTAGTTGATTTTTTTAGTTGGAAAACCTTATTCAACAATCAGTACAGTATAAAATTATTTATTTAAAATAAAAACTGACAATATACACAATCAAATACTAAATAACTAAGCTAAGTGAGATAGATCATCTATAGGTAAATTTGTAACTGGTTCCTGCTTAAGTTTTTGAGTTTGTTGAATAAAATTAGTTTTCGGTACAACTGAAAATGGTGGTTGATTTTGGTGCTGACTCATGCCTGCAGTTACAGCATTTGCACAGAGTAAACTATTTTGTGAAATCACACTCTGTGGTTGAGGACTTTGATTACTTATAGCTACTGTGTTTGTAGTACCAGAACTTGGCATACACACAACTACCAATTTTTGAGGAGCACTGACAACTTTAGGCTGTGGATTTGGAGAATTAGTGTTTGCCATTATTTTAACAACCGTGTTAGGCTGCGTTTGTACAGAAGGTTGAACATTTCCCGGTGTTTGCGAACGTTGAGTAACAAAAACGAATTTCTGGTTACTTCCAGTGGGGGTACCACGATTGGGTTGATTCATTACAATTGTACGGCCCGGTGTAACCGTACTCTAAAAAATTATACCTAATTAATTTTTTTGCCTTTGTAAGACATACGGACTATACTGCCTTGCTAAGAAAAAAAGCTGTACCTACATTTTTTTATGTAAAATGAATTAGAACTGTCTGTTGATTCCTAGTTCATTTTATTGTCATAAAAAGCTCAGCATAAGAAAAAACATGAGTTGGTCATGATTTGAACTAATGTGTTTTATTAGTCAATTTGAAGTGGCTTAAAATAATTGTACTTGAAAGTTTACACCTGAAAATGGAGATATGCTTAGCACGGCAGTATAGGAGGTAAAAGCTTTGAAATTATAGTAGGAGATTCAAGGCAGAGTGAATAAAGTGTGTATTTGTACTTGCCTGTTGCATCATTCCCATAGGTGCAGTTATGCTTCTCGATATGGTAGTGTTTACAGGAGCTATAGAAGTATTTGCTAAAGTAATTGGTTGCGCTGGTTGTGTTCTTGCTTTCATAACTGCCGTCTGTAAAGCAGGTCCTAAATATCCATAATCGGCTTTGTACTCTTCAAAATAATCTGGTTGACTGCGCAGATTCTTTATGATAGGAGCTAATACTTTCACTAACAACGCTTTTATATGTCCGGAAGCAACTTTATCCAAATTAGACATCAGAGCACCTTCAAGATGAACTTCAATTCTAGCACCAACAGCTTTAATACGAGGTAGAATAAAGGTTTTAATAACTTCAGTCCCTAATTCAGATAATCCATGAAGAGCCCCATATAAAGATGATAGTGGCAGCTTGTCCCCTTGTTGCAAAGAGTTGGTAAACATACGTGTAACTCGGGTCTGAATGTTATTCGTGCTGGTGTTAAAATTTTTACATATTTGTGCCATGAGACGTGATGCGAAGTCTCTTAAGGCCCAATGGTTATCAAATTCAGGACGGGTACAAAGTTGTAGACACAATACAAGTTGTCACCGAAGGAATCAATTCGTGAAGCTAAAAATTATATTAAAGATTAGGTATTAATACTCCAACAAAAACTTACGTATTTTTCTAAGAATAAAGACTGATTATCTAGCAAAGCTTTAACCATTCTCATTAGATAGATGAGTAGCGCCAGATTATTCTGTACCACATTAACACGTACCCCTTCAATAATGAAAGTGCACATTCTGGGTAGCATTTCATGTAGCCCTGGATCTGAAGCCAAGCTTTGTAAAGCTTCCTATAATTGTATAAATTTAGTATTGATTCCACATAAATGTGTGCTTACAATTCGCCTAGTCTCATCAGAACCAACACAAGCTTCAGTTATTTCTTTATAATATAATTGTTGTTCTACTGATAATTCGTGAGTAGCTAATTGTTTGATTTGTACTGTTTCTACATTACGAAGCTTCTGTTTACCCGTAGTTGGTTTACCCGAAGATTCTTTGTTGGGTTTATTCATTTTGTTAATAGGATCCACCGATTCTAGCTATAATAAAACCAGTTACTTCGTTATTGATTGAAAATAAAACATACCTTTTGCATTTCTTTGTCTTGCGGTGGAGGATTTTCAGGTATTGTTGGTTGTACCCCATCAATACACAACCAATGAGATCTCAGTGTAATTTCCAAAGGTGCTTTAACAGTAATGTTGTTAACAAATTCATTTAGATCTACTTCCTTTTCCTCTATGAAATGTAGCTCACGACCTCCACCAGAAGCAAATCGAAATGGTAAAGAATCGACAGAGTGAAAACCATACTGGGGCTACAAATTAACAAAAATTAAATAGCGATTTTCCTTATGTTATCATTAATTTACTTCAATGTTTTTAACTTTTAAAGTAGCATCTATGTCAGGGTACATTAATTTGTTACGACGTGCGTGACGCATAAATTTGGCTGCATCTTGTATTATATGTTTGAGCCTGTAAGATATATCATCTGCTAGTTCCTTAGCCGCATCATCAGGTAAATTTGCTATACCAATACTTTCAGCTATTACTTTCATGGATTCTATAGAAAATGTGGTTCCGTATAAATCACTTTCTGAGTTTTTGCCATTCTTTTAATTATTTAATTTTCATTAATTCAACTTTAGGAAGTGGCTTGTATCTTGCTTTAAGTTTTTACCCATTGACGCCATATTTGTTTTGAATATAAAGAT